>CM053789.1:122115988-122715988 GCA_028749045.1 Cupressus sempervirens | reverse complement strand
TGCTAAGTCTAAGGCTTTTCCACATTTTTTATGGAGAAAGAATATAGGAAATTTTGAGAAGGTATGCAAGAAAATAAAAGTAGAGTAGCCCAAAAAACTTGATTCCATCATTGAAGAGGAGGTAAAGTCTATGTTTTTGAGTGATTTTTCCTAGTTTACACTTGAGGCCAAGAGGCAGTTAATTAAGGAGTCAGGGGTCCTAGGTTTGCCTAAGTGGAACATAGCTAATGCTATGATCTTTGACTCAATTAGAAAATAGAAAAATGTACAATATAAAATTGAGGAGAAAATACTGTAGGTACATAGGGGAATTAGATTTAGTAATGACCAACAAGCCCTAGTAATTTGGTCAATTGAAAAAAGAGATAAAACTAGAATGGAAAAAATTTCTAGTGCAGAATATACTAGTGCTCTTACAATATATAGGGATGGTGAAGTAAGTAGCCAAATTTTTTTTGGAATGGCTTCAGAAATGGTAAAATTTGGGAATGTGGTGTCTAGAAAAAAAAAAGATAAGTTCTTAGAACTTAATGCTAAATTTGAAGAAGTTCCGAAAGCCTATGAGGAAAGGGGTAAATAGATATAGTTGTTGGAAAATCAAGTGGCTCAAATGGAGAAGTAACTGGGGAAGAAAAAGGTGGGGGAATCCAACAAGCCAAGAATTGTATACCCCCAACCACCAGTTGAACCATTTAGGTCAACCCAAATTGTTGAAATCCTAGACCCCCCACAAAGGCCTAATTCTACACTGCAAAAGAATTTGAAGAAGAGAAGAATAAATTGTATGCAATGCATGTAGAATTAAATAGTCAATATGAAGAAAAATTGAGGTAAACAATTTTTTTCTTGGTAGATAGAATTGATTGGCCAACATTTTATGATTAGTTGGCAAGAGTTGTAGCTATTTGGGATGAGCTAAAAGGAGATGAAGACAAATTGGTGCCCCTTGTAAAAAAATGGATTGAAAGAAATAATGATATTACTGCTATGTGCATGTCTATCATCGAACTACCATGTCACCAAATAGAAAAGATTTTTGATTTATTAGATAAGCTAAAGGATTTTGATAACCAATGAGTCTCTATTCAGAAAAGAATAACCATTTGCCTCTCCAAGTACAAAGCTGAGAAGTTTGACCTTTTTCCTAGTGCTCTAAAAAAGGTTGATAGAATAAAGGAAAAGGAAGAGTAGAAAAATGAATTAGATGAAATATTATGCCAGAGAATGAATAATGTTATAAATAAGAAAGGGCATATACTATTGGAAATGACCAATGAAGAGTTGGTTAAAGTGTAGTTATTTTATAAAGCCATCAGAAAGGACCTCGTTGAGATAGAAGTAGTTGGAAATTTTGTAATAATTGTACAAAGGGAAATCCTAAATTTTGATTGGCCTGATGACATTGCTTTCAATGAATGGAAAGAACAATTTTTATCTACAGAACAAATGGTAGAAGATGATGGGGTAGAAGAAGATGCAGATGTAACTGTTACTCTAATAGTTCATGATGAAGATAGTGAAAACCCCTGAGTTGAGGTGAGCTTGTAGGTAACAGAATAGGACACATCACTTTCAAGCCTGATAGCCACCTATTCTGAAGAATCAAATTAATAAAAGAATCAAATCATAGAGTTTTTAGTGTTCCAAGAGATGTAATAGAAAAGAGGCCTACCAAAAGTATATTATGATGTATAAGTTTTTTTGTTACACATAATTTTATCTTTTTGTGACAGCTGCATGTAAATATCTTTTGTTTAGTTGACAGCTGTCAGTTCTCTATGCCTGAAGTGTTGGAATTATGAGATATTTGTCATTAGTTACAACACTTTCAATTTTGAATGCCTACCAAGCTCATCACTCAGTCTACAGTTCATGTCGAGCATTTAGTAGTGGTTACCAAGCAGAACAGTTCATACCATGCTAAACAGTGGTCACCGAGCAAATGTGAAGTTCAACAGTGTTTACCAAGTTCTCAGTGTTCACCGAGTCATCAGTTGAAATCAATGTTTACTGAGTGATCAAGGTAAATGAAGGAATTAGTGTTTATCGAGTGATCAAGGTAAATGAAGGACTTAGTGTTTACCGAGTGAACAAGGTAAATAAAGGAATCAGTGTTTACCAAGTGAAGAAGGTTATCAATGGATTTAATTTTTACCGAGTGACACAATATTCACCAAGTCACCAATGGTTATCGAGTTCCAAGCTACTTAGAGTGATTAGTATGGATCGTGCCTCTACTCTTACTGAGTGCATGATGATGCAGTGTATTGTAGTGGATGCCGAATATCAGAAGGTCACCGAGTCAGTTTGATGAACTCATGTTTTTTACTATCTGGTCGACTTAGTAATGTTTTGTTCACTTGTGATTGGCCGACCTTGCCAGTATAAATATTGGAATAGTATATATGTAATTATATCATTTGTAAAATATGAAAAAATATTGTATATCATTGTATGGTGTTGTATTGCAATGTTTTGAGAAGAGTGAAAGCGAATCAACAGCAGAACAGAGGAATACAACAAGGTGAACATAGATGCAGAAAAGTTATATCTATCACATCAGGTGATCAGTACATAAAGGATCTTATCGGCAATCAATTGTAACTAGATCCACTACTTCATCCTAACAGGTGGATCAGTTTGTAAGTCCTTTAACAAGGTAGACCTAACAATCTTTTGTAAATCTCCTAACAGAGTGCATACTTCATTGTATGTTTGTAAATCCTCTAACAAGGTGGATCTAGCAATCCTACTTGCTCCTAACAAGGCAGATCACCAAAAGTGATCATTGTAAGCCTTAACAGGCCAACTTTATACTGCAGTGTTGAAGTTTTGTGGGCATCATCCCCACCCCAATTTTACTTTCTAATTGGAAGGTTTCTGGGTCACCAAATCAGCGTGTTCATGTGTTATGAATGTTTATCTTTTCATGCATACAGTAGATTAGATGAATGAATGGTGAATATGTTATTATGCTGAATTGATTTAAAATTTTAGAGTTACTGATTCACCCCTCCCCTCTCAGTAACCTTGTTAGTCCTGATTATTTCCAACAATTGGTATTAGAGCATTATGGTTCTCAGGATAAAGTTTGATAGCTTGAGAAAAGATCAAGGACAATGGAGATATTCAGACTTGACAAATCTATTGAGAATGAAAAGCTAGATCTGGAAATGGCCATGGCTCAACTCAAAGAAGCAAAGGAGCATCTTTCTCAATCTCTAAAAAGAAGAAAGGAACTTGCAGACAAATGAATGATCATCAGTATGTTGAAGAAAAGATTGAAGACCTTTTACCATCAAGCAGTTTAAATGAAGCTAATGAGGCAAACAATGCAATCAAAGAACTCTTAGAGAAGAATGGATCTCTGCAAGAAGAAGTAAGAATGCTAAGAAGAGAACAAGAGATTCAGTCAACAAGGTTATATGAAATTTTGGAAGAAAGGAACATGATGCAAGATGAGATAGAAGGAAGGAACAATGAAATTCAAAATCAATCCCTTCAATATGAGGATCTTATAGATCAAATTTCCAATGCAAATGAAGAAATTAGAATTCTCAAAGCACAAAATGAAAGAATAAGGAATGATCTGAATGTTGAAAGACAAATCACTGAAAGCTTACAAAGTGACCTAAGATTTGAAAGAAAAATCAATTAAAGTTTGGAAAATGACTTAAATTTTGAAAAACAAGTCAATGAAAGGATGATAAAATCTCAAACAGATGTGGATCAATAGAATCAACAAAATGAGCAAAATCTTCATAGACAAAAAGGTAAAGCAGGCCATGGATACAATGAACAAGGTGAATCTTCCAAACAAGGTGCCCAAAAGAATCAAAGACCTACTTGCAATCACTATGGCAAGATAGGTCATACATCTAATAGATGTTGGAGCAATGGTAAAGGAAAATTCAATGGTAAATGCTACAATTGCAATCAGCATGGTCACAAAGCCAATGAATGCAAAGAGAAACCAAAATTTGAAGGCAAATGTCACAAATGCAAGAAACAAGGTCACAAGGCATCTAAGTGAAGATCTAAATCATTCAATCCAGCAGAACAAATTGTCAAAGCATTATTTGGTTGGGACTACAATACTTGGTGTAGATGTCACTATTGTGGAGAATATGGACACATTGGAGTAAACTGTACAAGGCATCACCTAAGGAAGAAAGATACTACCATAAGATGTTATACATGTATCGAACTTGGTCATATATCCAAGAATTGCATGAACATAGGAAGAGCTGAAGATGAAAAGAAAGCTAGAGCTGACAACATTCAAAAATAGATGAGACAACAGTGGATTCCTAAATCTACTGAACCAGAAAGTTCAAATGATGGCAATATTACTCAAGAAGTGGATGACTCCACCATTTCTAATTAGACTGATCAAGGAGGATCATGGACTGCATCTTCAAGCCATATCCTAAGCAGTTCTAGAATGAAGGAGTGCAAATGACAAATCAATATTTCAGATACAAGACATAGTTCATTGTGATGCATCTACTGAGCAAGGTTGGTCTTAGACTTAATCGAGCTAGGTCAAGAATATGAAATGTTTTGTTTGTTCACCGAGTAAGTTGATGACTATCTGAAAAACCCTAGGTCATCTCAGCTACCTTCGTACCTGAGCATTAATGGTAGATTTTTCATTAAAAAGGTAGAATTTGATCTCTTTTTTCACCACAAATTTAGAATATACATAGCGAAGAGATTTCCAAGAGCACGCAAGTGAGTTCAAGCGATTTGAAGTGATTTTCTAGCGAAGAATTTTTTTTACGAAATTGTTCACTCACCAAGTAGCAATGGCATCCGTGAGCATCAAGAGTAGCAAGGCGAAGAGGGTCTCTAAAATGCTTGTGAAGGGAGTTGAATGGAAAACACCTAGCTTCAAGCTTGTTCTTGCCATAGCCGAATCGCTCAACTCACATGGAGCTCAATCGCAGATTCCACCCAAGGTAATACTTATAAATGACATTCATACTCATTTCAAATGCACTGTTCAAGAGATAGGGACACTAAATATGGATAATGCTCTAGCTGAGTTATGCATGGATGGAACCCTTAAACCCAAGTTCAAACATCTGGAAACCAAAGGTTTAACCCATATCTCACATTTGCCAAGAAATTTTCAAGTGAAATGGATAAGATACATTTTGAGCCATGTTCATAATGGTTAGTTGTGGTTAGAGCAACCCACTCTGATTACAAAGAAGATGATTCACAAAATCATGGGTTTACCTATGTTGAGCAAATCCAAAACCACTAAAACCCTAAGTCGGGATGAACTTAAGAAGTTAACCCTAGCTGAATGGGATGGCAGAGGACTGAAACATAACAATGTATTAGATATAGAGCTAAGATTTAGAATTAGTGTAATTGCATACAAGCTGTATAGTTCCAGCAGATTGAATAGTGTGCCCTGTGAGGCTGTGGACTTAGCCTATAAGGTTGTGAAGAAGAACATGGAGTTTGACCTAGCAGATGTGTTGTTGAAACAATTAAATAAGAACGTGGATAGTATAAGGACCTCAAAGACCAACCCCTATAAATTTGGTTCTTTGTTAGCTTGTTTATTTTTCTATGTACAAAAGTTTTTCCCTTCTAAAGGTATAGTTGTACGGAGAAAAGGTGTTCCAGTTTTGTATCAGATAAATGAGTTTATTGTAGAAATGGGTGTAAATTTTGATAAGGTTATGGATAACTACTTTGAAGATTTCAAGGAGAGAATGAACAACAGGTTCAAGATTCCTCCTAAACTTGTTGAAGACTATAAGGAAGATGTATATTTCATGGTTGACTGTGACAAAGTATATATATAGGCAGTCAAACCCTACGTTGCATGGGTAAAATCACTTCCCTATGAAGTGAATGTTGATGAAACTAGAGACATCATTGAGGCACTAGTAAATGAACCGGTGGATCCCAAATTGTCTGCATTCAGAACATTTGATGAGGCAAAGGTAAGAATAGAACTTGAGATCAAGCTTCTCCAGGTAATCTCCAAGGGAAAGAGGAAGATAGAAAAAATTGAAAACTAACACTAGACCTCTAAAGCTTACCGAAGGAAAAGATGAGGATGATGAAGAAGAAGAATCTGAAGAAGAGGAGCCAGAAAAGGAGGCAGAGCTTGTGAAGAAGAAAGGTAGGGTAATCATCACCAAACCTCAGGCAGTATTCACAAGGAGAACAAGGAAAGGAAAAAAGGGAAATGAAGTTATGTTTAGCAAGCCTCCTCTCACATTCGTAGATAGGCTAAAACAACCTAGGATTGGTGTAGGAATCATCAACTTTAAAGCCTTAAAGTATGAATCCAGGACTCTTGCTGAGCAAAAAGAAATTGAAGATATGGTAATGGAGAAGTTGGGAACTTGGAAATTCTCTCGAGACCAATTTGTCTCCCAAATTCCTACAATATTGTTTGATAAAATAAAGGTAAGATGGGAGAACACCGAGCAAACAATTAGAGATATTTTTGAACAAAAATTGAGAGAACTAGTACCTAGCCTGACAGATGCAGAAATGAAAAAGGCAATGAAGGATCAGGAAGGAAGAATGAATATGAGATTCAATACATGTCTCATATCGTTAAAAAATATTGAACTGGTTGTTAAGAATGCAACTAATGTTTGGAATGATACTTATAAACTGCATAAGCCAAGTGATGAACCTATGGAAATCAAGGATGATGATAGTAATGATGAAGAGGATGTGGATGGTGATAACTCTATCACCATGGATGTAACTGATGAAGATCTCTAGCAATTAATGAAGGAAAAGGAAGACGAAGAAAAGGAGGAAGAATCAGTTGAGGAGGAGGATGATCTAGTTAAAATTGTAGCAACTGTCATTGCCTCCCTTCCTCACTCTCCACCTAAAATTGTTAAATCTATGGAGATAGGTTCTTTGAGAAAGATTGTGAGCACCATAGAGACATCATTAGCTCAAACTCCTCCAGTCACCTCTCAGCTCCAGGTATCTATAATGAAAGTATCAAGTACTTCATCTACCAAGCTGAAGATCACTTCTTCGTCTATCGAGCATCAAGCAATATCTTCAATCACCGAGTCATCAACTACAACAGTCACTACATCAGGTGCATTTATTCCTCTTACAGTATGTACAGTAAGTTTTCCAGTTTTCACTTCAATTTTGTCATCCCCAACCACATTGGGTCCAATTTTTGCTCTAGTCAGCTCTTCTACTGCAAATATTCCAATTTGTACATCAATTTTGGATATGGGAACATCAATTTTTCCCACAGTTAGTACTTCTCTCAATCTTCCTTTAGTTGGTCCTATTCTAGTTTTGACAGCCAGTCCAACCTCATCAACCATTATCTCTATTTTCAAAGGCAAAGATGTTAACACAACAGAAAAACCAAAGATTCTATTAAAATTTCTACTTACAGGCAAGAAAATGGATGAGGACATCGACTTGGATAATGAAATTGTCATTCTCAAGATAGATCTGGATACTGCTTCAGTTGATGAGCTAAGACTGCTCAGTTAGAGTATAGATCTAAAGGAAAAGTAGAAACAACTAAGGAATGAGAGAGATAGAGAGTTTAATATTATTGAAAGAGCGAAGAATATTATTACTGAGGTTATAGGTGTTGATGTTGATACTTCTCAACACATTTTTTTACAATTAGAAGAGGCAGTTAATAAATTCAATGAGGATATCTCTGGTCAAGAAAAGTTGATGGAGAAGGCAGAAAAGGAGTTTGATAATAAGGTGCTTGAGCACATTGCTCAACATATAATAATAAAATAGGTTGAATTAACCATAGTTTTGGCCAACATTGAAAATTCTTTTAATAATGTAACATCTCTTTTTGCTAAGCTTTGTGATGTTACTGAGTATACTAAGGACATAAGAGAGAAATTGAATAAGATAGATGAGGATCTGAAGGCAAGTGCACAAAAGCTGAAGCTTGACCCCAGTTCAAGCTCATCTCATCACCTCAGGATCAAATTTTTGTTAGAGAAGCAGGCATAGTTGCTTAGAGAAGAAGGAAGGATTAGGTCTACATTGCTAGATATCCAAAACATGATTCTTCCTATCATGGGCACAATGCAGAAACATATTGCATACTCCAAAACATTGATCCATGACAACAATTTCTCTATTGCAGACAATGTGATTGGACTTTCTGCAGAAGTTCAAGTAGCTCTACCCACATGCAAAATCTTGCAAGAGAATTGGGATAAGACTTTGCAACTCATTCTCAAGGTACATTCTGAGTTTATCTCACATTTTGGTGTCTCTATGTAAATACATTATTTTATTCTTTGGCATTATTGTCAAAAAGGGGGAGAAAGAGATACTCAAAAAGAGATATTGGTGAGATAAATGTACAAAAGCGACAAAGAGATATTGTGAATAAGAGTCATATAGCTCATGTAAATAACTTGTGTATATTGTATGGGGGAGTTATATGTAAGGAAGCCATGTATATTCAGCAGAATTAGACATCATTATGTCAGATGTTGTATATAAGTTTTGGCTCATAAGTGTTTTTGTCACTAATGCCAAAGGGGGAGATTGTTGGAATAATGATAAATTTTTCATTAGTTACAACACTTATTCAATTCTAAATTCTTACCAAGCTCATCACTTAGTCTACAGTTCATACCGAGTGTTCAGTAGTGGTTACCGAGTAGAATAATTCATACCATGCTGAACACTGGTCACCGAGCAAATGGGAAGTTTAGCAGTGTTTACCAAGTTCTCAGTGTTCACCGAGTCATCAGTTGAAATCAATGTTTAACGAGAGATCAAGGTAAACAAAGGACTTAGTGTTTATCAAGTGATCAAGGTAAATGAAGGACTTAGTGTTTACCGAGTGAACAAGGTAAATGAAGGAATCAATGTTTACCAAGTGAAGAAGGTTATCAATGGATTCAATTTTTATTGAGTGACACAATATTCACCAAGTCACCAATGGTTAACAAGTTCTAAGCTACTTAGAGTGATTAGTATGGACCATGCCTCTACTCTTACTGAGTGCATGATGATGCAGTGTATTGTAGTAGATGCCGAGTATCAAAAGGTCACCGAGTCAATTTGAGGAACACGAGTTTTCTACTATCTGGCTGACTCAGTAATGTTTTGTTCACTTGTGTTTGGCCGACCTTGCCAGTGTAAATATTGGAATGGTATATATGTAATTATATCATTTGTAAAATATGAAAAAATATTGTATATCATTGCATGGTGTTGTATTGCAATATTTTGAGAAGAGTGAAAGCGAATCAGCAGCAGAACAGAGGAATGCAACAATGTCAACATAGATGCAGAAAAGTTATATCTATCACATCAGGTGATTAGTACATAAAGGATCTTATCAGCAATCAGTTGTAACCAGATCCACTGCTTCATCCTAACAGGTGAATCAATTTGTAAATCCTTTAACAAGGTAGACTTAATAGTCTTTTGTAAATCTCCTAATAGAGTGCATACTTCATTGTATGTTTGTAAATCCTCTAACAAGGTGGATCTAACAATCCTAGTTGCTCCTAATAGGGCAGATCACCAGAAGTGATAATTGTAAGCCTTAATAGGCCAACTTTATACTGTAGTATTGAATTTTTGTGGGCATCATCCCCACCCCAATTTTACTTTCTAATTGGAAGGTTTCTGGGTCACCAAATCAGTGTGTTCATGTGTTATGAATGTTTATCTTTTCATGCATGTATTAGATTAGATGAATGACTGGTGAATATGTTATTATGCTGAATTGATTTAAAGTTTTAGAGTTACTGATTCACCCCTCCCCTCTCAGTAACCTTGTTAGTCTTGATTATTTCCAACATGAAGCTTGTTGCATCTCACACTATATAAGTGAGATTCTAGGGCTAGAGAAGGGTCCAATTTCTAATACAATTTGAGTCTATATTGAGTATGGTTCAGTCTAGTTTATGTATGCAAAACTTATGATGTTTTCTCTCTATAAATACTTGGAACATATTGACATTACAGGGGTCTAGTGTTTTGTCTACAATCATTTAGAGTTTTATTACAATTGTATTCTAGGAATAGTAATGGTGGGAAAAGAGAAAAAAAATTGGTTTAAAGGAACTTGCTATAAATGTGGTGAAGAAGAACATAGAGATTTTGAATATACTAACTCAAGAAATAAGATTGGAGGTAATAGAAGGAGCAGTTTGTCTTGTGAAGAAGTTGCTAAAACACCTAATAAACCTGAAAACGGGTGAGAACTTGATGTTAAGAAGGATCTTGTGGAATAAAGAAGTTGATGGAGAACCCATTTTGAGAAGAAATTTTTTCAAAACCATATGTAAGATTGCAAGAAAATGTTGTAAGTTAATCATTGATAGTGGAAGTTATGATAATTTTGCATCTAAGGAGTTGGTTAACGAATTGCAATTGTAAGGATTGAGACATCCTAAGCCTTATCATGTTGCTTGGATCCGGAAGGAGCATAAATTAATTGTAAGTGAGAAATGCCTTATTAAATTTAAAATTGGGAAGTATTATGATGAAGTCTTGTGTAATATTATGCCTGTGGATTATTGTCATATAATTGCATATAATTCCTAATCATAGACTAAATAATTCTTCTTATCATTGTTCAAATTCTCACTTTAATATGACGTAGAATTACCTTCTTAACTCAAAAAAAATCCTATTACATTTGCACTAGCATCACAATCCACTTGAAAAACTTTAGTAAAATCAAGTAAGGAAAGCATAGGTAATTTCATGACCTTATTTTTATGTTTCAAAGCTTTTTTTGTACTATGTGTCTATTTGAATTCCTCTTATCTCCTCTCATAGTTTTTTTCACAACATTGAATATTGAACATAAATTTATGATAAACTTTCTATAGAAAGTTGCCAATCCATGAAAAAATCTAACCTCTCCAACACTCTCAGGTGTAGGCCACTCAAAAAGAGTTGTTAGATTCTCAAGATCCATCTTTAGTCCAGGGCCAAAGATTAAAAAACTAATGACTCAAGTAGACAAGGTGTATGGGAGGAATAAGAGAGGAATAAACTTAACTTAAACCTACCAACACTTCCTTTCCCAAAGAAGCTATACAAAAAAATTAGATAACCACATAGAATACAAATCCATATGAATCATATTCATAGTTTTAATTATTTAAATTCACATACAAAACAACATGTCTGGTTGTGAGCCATTTTGGGTTGCAGTCTTATACAAAATAAGAATTAAAATTTGGATTCCTAGCTCACATCTTCTAACTTTGATCCCTCTAAGATGCCCCTTTCCTACATCTAACCAAGCATCTCTTATACCCAAGTAAGCCATAAGTCAGCTAGTCAAGCATTAATTACAATATTGGTCTAGGCTTGGAATAGTAAACCAAAATCCAAGTGAAGGACAACATTAAATTGTAGTCACATAGAGATAGGTCCACACATGTGTTAGGATAACTCCCAACTATGCAAGATGTCATACAATCATAGGAATCCATGCCAATCAAAACAATATGCATCACTGGATGAAAACAATGGAAAAATAAGGACCACAAATAATAGCACAAAACTTGAGAAATATGAAATATTATAACTTGCACACTTAGGACAAGGATCTAGGATAGGTCCTCAACACAATAACAAATATACACAAAGGGAAACCAAAAGCAGTGACAACTACTTCACAAATAACACAATGGAAAAAAAATTCTTTGGTTGACAGAAGATTACTCAAAGACCCAAAATGTGCCTACATAAAAAACTTGGGGTTAATAAAGAACTAATTCCCACATTAGGCATTGTTGATATGCTAACCTGAATCATAAAGATCCAACTCATCTTGTATAATCCATGAACTATCTTCAACTAGTTTGTTTCTCCACTGAACTAGGTATTCCATATAGTGTATTCCTCTAGTACTCTTTCTTACTATGTTATTCAAGAACCTCTCAATGCTATCTATCTTCTTTTTAGGATAATCCAAGTTATTTTTTAGCTCATCTTTTGATTTAGAATACTAAAAGATATCTGAAATGTTGAATATTGGTGAAATGTCCATATTTTCTTGTAATTCAACTTTTAAAGCATTTCCACTATCAAAATTCCTTAGAATCTTACGAGGACCAAATTTCTTCATCTTTAGCTTGTTGTAGGTACCAACTAGAAATCTATTCTTCTTGAAATGAACCATAACCTCATCTCCAACTTTAAAAGATTTATGTCTATTTCTTTTATCAACTCTCAATCTGTATTCCAAATTATTTGCCTCCAAGTTCTTTTTCACTTTTTCATGTAAAGTCTTCATGAATCCTGCAAATTCCTTAGCTATAGAACTTCTTTTCATCTCAAGGTTGAGATTCCTTAATTCAGTAGTTCCCTTGTGATTCATTCCAATAATAATCTTAAAAGGTGTCATCTTAGAGTTCATGTTCATAAATTATTATGTGCAAACTCTACTTGTGCCAAAATCAAATCACAATTAGTAGCCTTATCTCCAACCAAGCATCTCAAAAAATTACCCAAACTTATGTTCACAACTTTGGGTTGTCCATCTATTTGAGTATGAAATGTAGAGCTAAACTTTAACTCTTTATTAAGCTTCTTCTAAAATTTTCTCCATAAATAACCAATAAACTTAGTATCCCTATCTAAAACAATAGTCTTAGGCAAGGCATGAAATCTTACCACTTCCTTAAAGAATAATTCAGCCACATGCACTCCATCAAATGTCTTATTAAAAGGTACAAAATGATCCATTTTTGAAAATCTGTCAACTACTACCAAAATAGAATCATTTCCTCTCTAAGTTCTAGGAAATCTAAGAACAAACCATCCTAATATCTTGCCAGGACTTATCAGGTACAAGAAATGGTGAATACAATCCCTAGTTCTAACTAGTTCCTTTTTTTGTTTGATAAATTCTACAACTTCTAGCCATCTTCTGCACATATTTTTAAATCTATGACCAAAAGTATCTATCTAAAATCAACTTTACTATCATATAAATCCTAAAATGTCCAACAAGTATACCACTATGCTTCTCCTTCATGATGTTCTCTCTCATAGATCCTCTAGGTGTGCACAACTAAATTCCCTTAAACAACATGTCTTCTTGAATGAAATATTTAGTCCACTTATCACATGCCATTTGATCTTTACAAGCTTTCCAAGGCTCAACAAAGTCAGGACTAGTTTTATAAAAATACTTCAAATCATTAAAACCAAGTACCTCAATTCTCATTTCTGTGAGAAAATTCCTTCTTCTCAAAGAGTCAACAACCTTGTTTGATTGTCCACTCTTATGTTTCAACAAAAAGGAAAAGTTCTGCAAAAACTCAAGCCACTTCATGTGTCTTTGGTTTAACTTATTCTGACTTCCCAAATACTACAAAGCTTTATGGTCAGTATATAACACAAAATCTTTAGGCATCAAAAAAATCTCCATTTGTTTAAGACTTGAACAATAGCATATAATCCATAATCATAAACTAAATATTTTCTCTTAGCATCATTCAATTTATCACTAAAGAAAGATAAAAGTCTCCCATCTTGACTCAAAAGAGATCCTATAACACTTCCATTAGCATTAAATTTAACTTGCAAAGCTTTACTGAAATCAGGAAAAGAAAGTATAGGTAGTTTTGTAACCTTTTGTTTTAATGTTTCAAAAAAAAATTGTGCTTCATGTGTCCATTTGAAATCCTTTTTATCTCTTGTCATAGTCTCAATCATAGAATTACAAATAGAAATAAAATTAATGATGATTTTTCTATAAAAACTTGCCAATCCATGAAATGATCTTACTTCTTGAACATTCTCAAGTGTAAGGAAATCAAGAATAAATTTTACTTTCTCAAGATCCATCTCTATGCCATCAGTTGAAATGAAAAAACCAAGATAAACGATTTCTTCCTTCATGAATGAACTTTTCTTTAGGTTAATCAACAATTTCTCCTCCTCCAATTTCTACAATACTTGTCTAATATACTCAAGATGGTCTTCTTTAGTTTTACTGAATATAAAAATGTCATCTAGATATACAATCACAAATTTACTCAAGAATCTCTTCAAAACCTCATTCATCAGCCTCATAAAAATACTAGATGCATTAGTTAGAACAGAAGGCATAACCAACCAATCATACAAACCCTTATTTGTCTTAAAAGTCATTTTCCATTCATCTCCTCTGATTTTGATATGATGATTTCCACTTTTCAAATGAATCTTTGTGAAATATGATGTAATGCTAGGGTAGTTTGCTTCTTTAGTCCTTGCTTTCTCAAGGAATTTTGTAGGCTTTCTCTTAGCCTATTAGGGTTCCCTTTGTTCCCTAATCTCTAGAGGATCTCTACCCTATCCTGTAACTATTTTCTACCTAGTTACACTAATGGTCTTAGTTCTTTCCTTCTCCAAAAGCCTCTTCAAGACAACTTTTTGACTTCTTTCCTCAGCCTTTCTTGACCATTTTTCTCAAACTTGTACAGTTAGGGGCTCTTATTGTATCACCTAGTTTAGTAGTGTAAATTGAATACTAGCCATTAAGGAAAAAATTAACCATACTAAACAAAACTAACACTTAAGATAGGACCAAAGAAGACATAATTGAGGAAAGTAGACATAGAATGGTAAACTCCTCAAGTGCTTCTCATGATGACGAAGCTATGTCCCTGATGAGAGGGGATGTATGCTCACGTTGTGCTTAGGCTCCAAGTAGATGGGTGACAATCAAATATGGGTGTGGATGAGGGTTTCAACATTATGATGGTATTTTGGTAGTTTTTAGGCTCTCAAAATAACATTATAACTTTTCATAAAAGGTGGATGATCTTGTGAAGGGAGGAGGTTCAATTTATAGGCCAAGGTTTGGAGAAATGGAGGGCCAAGATGTCAAGATGATGAGATGGTGAGGGAGGGTTAGGATGCACTCAAAAGGGAGCACAAGGATTGTGCTAGTTTAGCACCAATGGGTAGGTGACACTTGTCACAAGGAGGATGAGTGTGAGAGGATAGGATAAGGGTTGGTCAAAGGCTTGATGAGGGTGGTTGAGTATGTAAGAGTCATGAGTGAGGATGGGAGAGGTGTAAGAGTCATAAATGTTGGAGGGTGAGGGTGAGGATGAGATTGTTGACTTTGGCTTGGGTTAGCAAGTCTTAACCCTTACTTAAAGTTGTCACATGTTTAGGAGGGAGATTAGGATTAACTTAGAAGGGGGGTTAGGGGGTAAGTGGCTTAGATTTTATGGGATGAGTTAGTTAGGTGGCTAAGTGAGGTTAGTATGTGTGAATGGGTTGGATTAGGGGTTAGGATAGGGTTTAAGGAGGCTCTTAGGATTTTAGATATTTTATTAAATGATTTATATAATAGAATGGGGAGTATGTAATTAAATTGAATAGATTTGATGATTTATTCAATTTAATAGGGGAAGAGGGATTTAATTGATAAATTGATTTTGGGTGATCATTTGATTTTTTCAATTGGACTATAGTTAATTAAATAAATTAATTAACTAGGGGATGATGATTAATTAATTAAATAGTAAATATTTAATCAATAATGTCCTAAGAGATGACTAAATATGATTACCTATTGATGTAATCAGATTTAGGTGTCTACACTTACAAGTAATTTTAGACTTCTCCTACGCTTTTGATCACAAATTTCACAAGTTACCTTCAAGTTCTTTACTCCTACTCCATAACTGCCAAAAATAGGGCTACTAGAATTAGCCCTCCAACTTTAGTTTTTGGACTTTAACCTTGAATTTATTTGAATAAGGTGGCAAAAAAATTATGGTTTCAAGTACTATTTTGGAAAACCTATAGGATTTTTTTGGTCTTAGGTTTCTAAATTATTCGTACACCTGAAAGAAACTTTTATGCCTATATTTAAGGTAGAAACTCATAGGGGAGCCATTCTTGCACAGATGATCAAGACTAGACCAACACACAAGGAACTTACAATTGAATTTCTAAACCTACTTAAATAAATACTTAAAAAATTGCATTCTAAATGGAAAAGTACTATAATAAAATGTAAAACAAGGATCCAACACCAGCATGAAAGCTTCAATCTATTATTTTCTATAGGCAATCAAAAACTTCAAAGACTATTAAAATTAAATTGGAAATCATGCATTTAACTGCACATAATTGTTGATTATATTTCCCAACCCTGGTATGTGTTTATTCAATAGTTTTATAAACTCCCAAAGAGGTTGTAGGAAGTTTAACTAACCACCAACCTCTTTCTTTCATTTTTGTCAAGCAACTTTTCCAAAAATTGCACAACTTTGACAATTTTTTGCATATTTGAGCAATTTTGTTTTCCTTCACTTGGGAACTTCCAAACCTATCTACTTTGATCCATTCATGATGTCTAGGCATGATTTAGCCTCTAGGACATCAATTAGCATGATTTTTTTCCATTTTTCTTTATTGACAACTTTTTCACAATTGTAGCACAATTGACATGTTTTTGACATCTTCTCCCTTTCTTGCTCCAAATGACATGTTCCAATCCATGAAATAGGATATAAAAATATCGAGGAGGAAAATATGGTTTACAAACCATACCTTCTTCATGCTTTCATGGTCCTATAACTATGGCCCCTAACACAAGCTACACTTACAAACACACCAAAACTACCTAGTAGGGAAACTTCACCTAGGAACAATTCAAACAATGAGATGACCTTGAAAGGTCCATACTCACACTTCTAAATTGGCTAGAGTCAGTACATGCCAAAAGTCAATTAGAAACCAAAATGAGAGGCTTCGACTAGGTGCCCCTACACCATACTCCCCCAAACAAAAAGATGTTAATCCATCCTTAGATTGAGTAGGTTGAAGTCAATTCCCAAAATTTTGAAATCTATCTCTCTAATCTAAGTAGCATCATCATCAACCTAACTACTTGTAAAGGTGGATGAGGGCTTATGTGGAGGTCTACTATATCTTGGGTACTTTTGAAAGACTTTGATCAACATCAGGGGCACGTCCTTTGTAGGAAACCAAATCTACAACATTGAAAATGGGGGACAGTCCAATGTCTTCAAGAAGTGCCACCTTGTAAGCATTGTGGCCATACTTGGCAAGTATTTTTCAAGGAACCAACCTCCTTATCTAGAGCTTGTGTAGTATCCCTTTGGGAAGTCTATGTTTGTTTAGGTGCACCATCACAAGGTCCACTATCTGAAACTGTAATTCCCTCTTTGAGGCATCCACCTTTTGCTTCAACTTGTCAACAATTTTCAGTGAGTATCTTCCTGACACTTTCATGGAATTCCCTCATAGATTGGGAAAATTCCTCAGCATAGCCACCACTTGGAGCTCCATCCTTCAACTCTCTCTACTCTCTCAACTCCTCTAGGATGCAAACCATAAACTATTTCAAAAGGACTCATATCAGTTGATCTATTTACTATATCATTGTAGGCATATTCAACTTGCCTAATGAGTTGATCCCAAGTCTTCCCATACTCTTTTGTGAGACACCTCACTAGGTTTCCAAGACTCCTATTAGTCACCTTTGTTTGGTCACTAGTTTGTGGGTGATAGGTAGATCCAAAAGATAAGTTAGTCCCAAGCCTTCTCCACAATGATTTCCAAAAATAACTCATGAATTTGGTGTCCCTGTCTGAAACAATGATCATAGGTAGAAAATAGATCCTAACCACCTCTTCAAAAAAAAAGAAGAGCAACCTAACAAGAATCATGTATGGTATTTCAAGGTACAAAATGGGCCATCTTACTAAACCTATCCACAATCACATAAATGTTATCATACCCCTACCTTATGCTTGGTAGACCAACTAGAAAATCCATACTTATACACTACCATGGCCTGCTAGGAATTGGAAGTGGTTGGTGAAGACAAGCATTTGAGGATGTTCCCTTGGCTTTTTGGTACACTGTGCAACCCTCAACATCTTGTCTAATATCCCTAGTCATCCTAGGCCAAAAATAGAACCTAGTAACTAACTCTCGAGTTTTATTGACTCCAAAATGACCACTGAGTGCCCCATTATGCTTCTCTTGGATCAAATTTTCCCTCATTGACCCTCTAGGGATAGAAAGTTGACTTCTTTTAAATAATAGATCATTCAACAATGTATAATTATAAAACTCACCATGAAAGTTTTTTTTGAACTCCTTGCATACCTTGTAGATTTGAGCAAAATCTTCATCATCATCATATAGGTCTTTGAAGCTCTCAATACCTATTCTTTGTAGTTGAATCTCTTAAACCATGAGGAGTCTCCTACTTAATGCATCATCTACCTTATTTTGTACCCCTTTCTTATGTTTAATGGTAAATGTGTAGGCTTGTAAGTACTCTACCCATTTCATATGCTTGCTTTTGAGTTTGTCTTGAGAAATAAGGAAACTGAGAGCTTGGTTGTCTAAATACACAAAAAATTCCTTTGGAAGAAAGTATTGCCTCCATTTTCTTAGAGCTTGGAATAGAGCATACAACTCTAGGTCATAGGAAGAGCATTTCCTTTTAGCATCATTGAGCTTCTTACTATGAAAAGCCATTGGCCTCTTTTCTTGGCTTAGGACAACCCTAATGGCTACATTACTAGCATCAAATTCCACTTGAATTTTTTTTTCAAAGCTAAGAAGTACTAGTGTAGGTAGCTCTACTATCTTCTTTTTGACTGTCTCAAATGCATGCTCAATTTGTGGGGTCCAATGAAATTTTTCCTTCATGCCTCCCTTGATTGTATCCAAAATAAGAGCATATATTCCACTGAAATGTTTGATGAATTTCCCGTAATACTATGACAAACCATGGAAGCTTCTCACATCTAATGCAATCTTGGGAGTAGGCCAACTTAGAATGGTATCTACCTTATCTTGATCCATTTTGAGGTTACCTTGAGATAAAACAAAACCAAGATAAACTAGCTCCTATTTCATGAAGTCACACTTCTCCAAATTGATCATTGGATTTTCTTCTAAAACTTCTTAAAATTTTTTTACAAATGTTTGAGGTGCTCCATTTTAGTTTTGATAAATATTATCATGTCATCTAGATAGACAACAACAAACTTACCAATCTAATCCGCTAATACCTCATTCATTAGCCTCACAAAAGTAGATGGACCATTGGATAGACCAAATGGCATCACAAGCCATTCATACAAACCTTCTATAGTTTTGAAGGTTTTTTTCCATTCATCCCCCTCATGGATCCTAATTTTATGGTAGCCACTTTTTAGTTTTATTTTGGTGAAATATTTTGCTTCCCCTAAGCATTCCATTACATCATCAATTCTAGGTATTGGGAACCTATACCTTGATAAAATAGTAGTGTTGCACATGGGCTAATGTTTTTTCTAATTAGGCCTTGGTTTAGGAGCTCTTGGATTTGTTTGGAAGTTTCTTCATTTTTCTTGAGGGGTTATCTTATAGGAAGCTTTGTTAGGTAGGGTAGCTCCTAGGACAAAGTCTATTTGGTGGCTAACAAGTCTCTTAAGAGGTAGGGTGGCAGGTTGTCCATCACTTGTAATGGATTTTTACTCTTCATGAAAGTCTTGTACTTCTCTTGGTATCATTGCTTTCTTGACAACAACTCCATCCTTAGTTTTCAAACCTAATGCAAACTTAACTCCATCTCCTTCATCTGGGGTCTTCAAGAACTCCTTCTCACCAACCATGAACACACTTGGACTTGAGGTCTTCAAATATCCTTCTTCTAGCAATGATTGGATCTTGAAAGTCACCCCATCATTCTTGAATGAGTAGAAATTTTTAGTTCCATCATGCTTGGATTGATTATCAAATTGTCATGACCTTCCAAGTAGAAGGTGGCATGCATCCATGGGAAAACAATCGCATAATACTCTATCCTTGTATCTCCCTATAGTGAACTCTACCCATGCTTGCTCTCCAACAAGAATTTTTTGTCCTTTATTGATCCATTTGACCTTATATGGATTGACATGAGGGATTATTTTTAACTTCAACTTGTTGACTACCTCTTCACTGATTATGTTATTAGTTGAGCCCAAGTTAATGATGACTCTACACACCTTTCCCATGATCTTGCATCTAATCCCAGAGAGTTCTCTTCTCTGACTTGGTTCTTGTTTGATTGGCTCCTTGATCAAGGTTCTTCTTATCACCAGGTTCTCCCCTTCCTATGATTCTAGGGGTACCTCAAAGTGTTTGTTGCTACTACTAGATTTCTCTTGTACATAGTTGACCCTTTTTGTGCTTCCTTGGAAAGTTGAGCCTTTTTCAAGGCTTGCAATGATAGTAATTCATGGTGGAAATGTAGGATCCTCTCCCTTGGTTGCTCCTCCTCCCTCTCCAACTAGTGTTAGAATCTCTACCCTTCTGAAACCTGCTCTTCCTGAACTTCCTTCTTGTTGTTTGATAACCTTATTGTCTCATTATGACCTGTAATGTGATCCTCTTCCACCATAGATTCTTTGGCCTCTTCCATCTTTGACCTTTCCTCTACCTCTAATGTTTGAACTTGTCTTCTTTTCTATTTTTCTCTTCCACTTTTGAAACAAGTTGGAATCATTTATAGACTATTGTAAGAGTTCATAAATTGATCTCTTCTTGTATGCTCTATTTCAAACCTCCTAGATACCTAGCCACTTTGATAGGCTCATCTTCTTGTATTGTTGAACTTGAACAAAACTTCTAAAACTCTTTAGTCTAAGTTTCCACATCCATGTCATTTTGCTTCAAATTTTGCCTCTTCTTGTGTAATTGAACCTCATAGTCTTCTGGTAAGTATTGTTCCTTCACCTTTGTTACCATGACTTTCCAATTTGCAATGGGATTCTTTCCCACTTTCTCCCTCTCTTCTTGTAGGTATTTCCACCATGTTAGGATGGATCCCCTTAGCCTAGATTTGGCTACCTTGACTCTTTGTGCTTCAATCACACCTTCATACTCAAAGTCATTCTCAATCCCATTACCATTACCAATTTAGGATCCATCTTCCCACTAAACAAACGGATTCCTTCTAGGGTATTTCCACCTAATGCCTTGATGGATTTTAGGAATTTATCTTCATTTATGGGAGGGTCTGGTTCATGAATAAGATCTTCCTCATCCATCTTTTCTTTACCCTTATATCTACTTTCATGTTGCTGGTCTTTCTTCTTAGCTGCCTCATCAACTTCTTCCAATTTGGTCTTCATTTCTTCTAGAGATTATTCAAGAATTATGTTCCTCTCCTTCTATTCACCCATTTCTTTGTCCAATTCTGCATTGGTCACCATATTTTATTCCCCAATTGACTCTATAGGCTGAAACATCTACCCACAAACCTCAATCTTCTTACTTTGATACCACTCTGATGTAATGATAGGGTAGTTTGCTTCTTGAGTCATTTTTTTCTCAAGGACTTTCTTAGGATTTCTCTTAGCCTTTTAGGGTCCCTTTAATTCCCTAATCTTTAGAGGATCTCTACCCTATCCTCTAACTACTCACTACCTAGTTACACCAATGGTTCTAGTTCCTTCCGTCTCCAAATGCCTCATCAAGATAACTTGTTGACTTCCTTAGTCTTTCTAAAACATTTTTTTCAACATTTTAGAGTGAGGGGATCTTAAAAATGATGTTAGAATTCTCCTAGTCTTATGAACACAAATCTCACAAGTTACCTTCAAGTTCTTTACTCCTACTCCAAAACTGCCAAAAATAGGGCTACTAGAATTATCCCTCCAACTTGAGTTCTTGGATATTAACCCTAATTTTTTCTAAATAAGGTGGCAAAAAAATCATGGTTTCAAGTACCCTTTTGGAAACCTAAAGATTTGTGGGTCTTAGGTTTCCAAACTATTTGTCTACCTGAAAGCAACATTTATGCCTATATTTAAGGGTTTTATAACATGATTAACATGGCCGACTAGGGTCTCATCACTCCCTTAACAAAATTTGTCATGAAGCCTTCTTCTTTGGAATATGATGACATTACTCACCCCTCCTCCTTCTAAAACACTTGGTTTCAAGTATTCCTCACATTCAAACCTCAAATCCTTCCTTTCTCTGCTATGATCGCTTAACCAAGTATCAAAGACTTGCCTAGGCAATCACATTTAAATTTCTTAACACACTTTCTAGGGCCCCAAAAATTATGTACATTATGTAAATTTTCTCTACTCCAATGTCTCCTAAATCCATGAAGAACTCATGGGGGAGCCATTCTGGCATATATGTGTTTAACCCTTGGTATTTGGTCTTTGATTGTTGTCATTGATGTCAATAATAAAAATACAATGAGCATATGGCATGCTTAACATCATTTAATTATCTTATTGGATGTACTTAAATATTGTTCAAAACATATTCAAGAAAAAACTTAAGTGTTATACAATTAAAACTTAATGTTTACATTGGTTTAGAAAATAGATACAAAAAAATAGTTTTGGTCTATTAGATAGTCGATAATATTTTTTATTAGTTATACCCCAACTATAATACCTTTTTTGAAAGGTCTTTGAGGTACATAAAACAATTTTTTGTTAGTTTTTTCATAATGCATGTATGAAAATAGAAACAATCTTTTTATTAGAAGCAGTTACCAAATTGTTATGATAGTTTTAGCAGTTTTGAGCAGTTTTTGGTCTAATGGAAGTTTGGTGTATGTACTTGCCTCCAAAATTTCAAATTTCTTCGTTTATAAGTAGATGATAAATTCCTATAAAATATCCAACATGTGGTTTTGACTGAAGTTGTAGGATTTGTGTGGAATTCTTTGTAGATCGAACAATTTGCAGGCAAAATTTTAACAATAAAGAAGAGGGTAATGCTTTATGTTTCTATTTCCTATTTCTAATTTGATTTTCATTGTAGATGTTTGTTAGAGGTAGAATAAGGGTTATATATTTATTCTTAATTCATTCATATTAGTATTTTATCAAATATTTTAAGGGAAAAAGAAAACATCTTAGGATAGTAGATGTTTTGAGGAGAATATAAGTATATCTTGCATTATGTTTTCAACAAGAAGTTGAAACTAGTGATTCATGATTTGTGTTGTAATAAAGACAACCCTCTGATTTTTTATCTCTTTTGTTCATTTTGGAAGGTGGTGCTTCTTGTATTTGTGAAGTTGGTGCTTTAGGTGTAAGAGATTGTTGTTCCTTGAAATTGGTATTTCTAAAACAAGGTGTTGGTGCTTCCCAGAGTTGTAGCTCTAAAATATTTTCCCAAGAGGCTAATAAAGTTTTAGACTCAAAGTGGGTTTTACCCTAAGAGGTTTTCTATGTTAAAATATTGCGTCACTTTGTTATTAATTACCTATCTTGCTCATGTGTTAAATTTTATAAGTTGTGATTGTTTACAATTTTGAACAGTATTTTAAACCCCTGATTCACCCCCATCTCAATGATGTTTGTATTCCAACAAGTGGTATCAGAGCAAGGTTTCCTACATAAAGTTTAACAACATTGGGTAGATTTTTGTTGAGTGGAATACTTATCTTTTATGAATCAAGGTAGTTCTTCAAAGGTTCCCATTTTTGCCAGATTAGATTATGCTTTTTGGGAAGTAATGATGCAAACATATTTTTATCTATTAATTTTAATGTTTCTGCTTCATTTTTAATGGTTATAAAGTTCCTAATGCTTTACCTATAGATCTTGATGAAGAGAGGAAGTAAAAAATTGATATGAAAGGTAAATTTTCTATACTTAATAGTTTATCTAAAGATTTTTTTTGTTAAGGTAGTGCATTACAATTCTTCTAAAGAAGTATGGGACAAACTGAAAAACACATATCATGGCAATGACAGAGTTAAAGAAGCTAATATACAACATTTGAAAGCAAGATTTGAAGACCTTAGGATGGGTAATGATGGAAAGGTAGAAGATTATCTCCTTAATTTAGATGAAACTATAAATGGCATAAGAGGACTTGGTGAAAAAAATTGATGATATTGATGTTGTAAAGAAAGTTTTGAGATCTCTTCCTGATAAATTTGATTCTAAGATATGTTCTATAGAAGAAAATAGAGATATTAACAAGTATAAAATGGAAGATATTCATGAATCACTTGTAGCATATGAAATGAGAAAAGTTGGCAAGTAGTAATCCAAAAGCAAAGAAGTAGCATTCAAGGTGGAAAAGAAAAGTGAATCAAGTCTCTTTAGAATTATAAGATCTTGATGTTCTTAAAGTGCATTTATCAAGAAAATGAGTAGGTCAATACAAAGGTAAACTTCCTTTCAAATACTTTAATTATGGTAAAATAGGATACTTTGCATCTAAATGTCCTTATAATAGTCATGATGAAGTAGATGGTGAGAAAGAGAAATCAAGTAGAAATAAATTCTATAAAAAAAAAGAAGTTCTTTAAGAAGACAATGATTTTGATTGCTGGTGTATCAGATAGTGAATCTGGTAGTTTTGAATGTGATTGAAATGAAATTTTATTCATGGCTATAGAAACTACTTGTCAAGAATCAGATAGTGATGATGACGTTGAACTTGTTGAGGCTGATTTAAAATGTGAATTTCTTTATGCACTTAAAAAGACCAAGGAATTAAAAAGGAATTTAAGTGTTCAAGAAAATCAATTCTTATAAGAAAATGAGAACTTTGAAGAAGAAACCAAAGAATTAAATCAACAAGTTATAGAATTGAAATTACAAGTTGAGGAACAAAAAAGAATTGTGTTTGTCACTAAGGAATAGTTAAGTTTTAAAGATCAGGAATGTACAAAGTTGATGAATGAAGTAGTGTCATATAATAGAAAGTTAGAAAAATATGAGAACACTACTTTGGATGATATGTTAAGGAAACAAAGAAGAACTAATGATCTAACAGGAATTGGTTTTGAACTTGGTCAATGTTCTAGTGACAAAAAAGATAAATCTTTATTTGAGATATTTAAATCTGAAAGCAAGGATACAAATCAGAATACTACCAATTGGAATGTAGGTAAAAATTTAGATTTTAATCAGATTTTTAATGATAAAAATTAGGTTATATCAAGCACTTCATTCATGGGTAAAAGATACTCAAACAAGTTCACTTCTTTCTTTGATGGATATTGCTTCATGTGTCTTTAATATGGACATAGAATATGTAATTGTAGATACATGTCAAGGAGGTATTCAAAGTTTCAGTTTGGTTATTCCTTTCCTAAAATTAATGGTCTAAGACATTACAAATGCAATCTCTTTGGTCATGTTATGAGTAATTGCAGAACTAAGTCATTTCATAATGATCAATCTTATGCTAGTCTACAAGTTAATAAAGAATTTGATACTATAGTGACTGAGATATGGAGGCCTAAGATTAATAAAACTATGTTTGTTCAAATGGATCTACAATATAAAGAAAAGGACTTGTGGATACTTGATAGTGGTTGTTCTACACATGATAGGAGATAAAAAAATGTTTGACAAATTGATTAACTACAAAGGTAGCAATGTTAGTTTTGGTGATGATTCTTTAAGGAAAATTAAAGGTTTGGGTTCTTTACTTCTTAGTGACAAAATGTCCATTCATGATGTGTATTATGTTGATGGATTAAAGTACAATATTCTAAGTTTTAGTCAAATTAGTGATCATGGATATGAAGTTATTTTTGATGATCATGGTTGTCAAATAAAATTAAAATCTAGACAGTTGGTTGCATCGGGTAAAAGATCTAAAGGGAATGTATACAATTTAAAAGATATCACAAATATTAACAATCATGAAGATGTTTGTCTTATAGGATAGGTGAATGAAAGTTAGTTATGGCATGAAAGGCTTGGGCACTTGAATTTAGAAAACTTGGTAAAAGTTAGTAAGAATCAGAAAGTAAGAGGTATGCCGTGTATAAGTAAGCTAAAGAATGTTAATTTTAAAGGGTGTCAACATGGTAAACAAACAAAGGCATCTTTTTCTTTACAAGAATATTTTGCTTCTAAACCATTGCAATCAGTACATACTGATTTATGTGGTCCTACAAGGACAATGTCATTAAATGGTGAAAAGTATTTCATGCTTTTTATAGATGATAATACAATAATGACATGGGTAGCCTTCTTAAAGCATAAATTATAAGCATCTAACAAGTTTAAGATTTTTAAGAAAATGGTTGAAAATTGTTAGAGTAAATAATTAATTAATTATTAATTATTTATTCTATTTACTTAAGCTTACTTAGGTTAATGTATGTAGTTAATAGTTGTAGTGATGAGTTGTTGACAACAGGGGAGTTTTTTCCCTTCTAACATGTTCTACCTTTTTGTTGAAGAGTGCTTAGTTGTCAACCTTATCTTCTACCACCTTCTAGCTTGTTCTACAAGCTTCTTTGAGGCCTTTATAAGCGGTCTCTCTCTCATTGTAAATCCATTCACATAGCAATTTCATTTTCCTATTGTGAATTATTTTCTCTTGCGTTCTTGCTCCTTTGGTTTTTCTTCGATAAGATATTTTCATGCAAGTGATCTTGGTGCATTGTGGAGTCATATTTTATCAACTCCTACATGGTATCAAAGCCTCCCTAATACTTCTTGTTCAAAGGATTTTTGAAGCTGTGATTTAGAGACACAACCCCTAGTTTGTTTATGCATTTTTCTTCAATCTGGGGGTAGAGAAAATTTTTAAAGCACTTTGGGCCCAAATGGATGCTACCATTGGATCTAGAAGGCTGATTACAATCAAGATTCATATAAAATTTGTCAAATTTGGCTTCTGGGAGTCAGGAATTTTTTCTAGCCCCCCAGGGAGGACTGTACGGCCATATGAATGACAAAAATAATTTAAAAAAAAAGAGCTATAGCCACTGTCATAGCACTTGAGCACCACTATAGGGCATCCCATGCACCACCCACACTCCACCAAGGATTGGCCACGCCACTCATGCGATGCCCAACCCACGTACCTCTTGTCCTTTGCCTTTGCCAGCAGTGCGATCATAGTGCCGTCGGGTTCTCCTCTTGGGCACCACTACCACTGGTGCTCCATTGCATGTCGCTCTAGCAGTGATGTCACTTGTTAAATGCCCCTTGTTAGCAAACTAGCTGTTGATGTTAGCTTTTGCTGATGTCACGTCATCTTTTGGACTGCTGATGTCATCACTACCAAACCTTGTGTTGATGTTATTTTTTGGTTGGATGACACGGCCTGGTGATTACTGTATGGGTGTCATATTTAATCTAGTGATTGTATTTTTCTAGCAAGGTGGTTTTTTGGAGCAACAGTCAGTTTTTTGGTCATAACTTGAGCATACAGAGATATTTTTCTGATTTGAAAGAAGCACTAGAAAGCTAATTTAGAGATGGAGACAATGGTGATAGTTTCATCAGATTTTGAGTTCATTTGAGCTCCTATTTTTGACATCAAAGTAGAGGCTTTTGTTTCCTCCTTCTCTACATTCAGAATCCAGGTTCTTTTTCAGTTTTTCTTGCTTTCCATAGTTGTTTTTTGTGGTATTTGAGGGATATCATTATTTTTTGTGAAGGGGGGGTTGTGTTTGTGGGGGGGGGGGGGGGGGGTATTTTCTTTTCTTTAATTTAATTCAAAATAAGACTCTTCTACTTTCATCTTCTTCTCTCAATGGTGGATCCATCTATGACCTATCTCACACCACACAACTATCACACCTGGAAGGCACAAATGAATGACTTCTCATGTCAAGGTGGTTATGGTCATGTTTGGATGAGAATCGACCTATTCTTACACAAGCTTTTAAGGTTCTTCAACACATGAACAAAATGGATGCAACCATGGGATTGATTGCTTTGAACATTTCAGACAGTCTACTATTTCACTTGGATGGTTTGACCACTCCACGGGCTTATTGGCTAAAATTTTAGACTTTGTTTGGCTAAGTGAATGAGTTCTAGGCACTTCAACTAGATGTAGAGTTGACTTCTTTGTCACCAGCCAAATTTTCCACCATTGAAGACTTCTTGATGAAGTTTAAATCTCTACATGTAGTTTTATAGGGATGTGGGAAAAACAAAATAGATGACGAGTGCATTTTTTTGATACTCTCAAAGTTGCACAGATAGTATCAAAATTTTTCTTCTACTTTCTACTCCACTATGAATGCCCTTGGTGATAGACATTTGGAGAAGCAATAGGACATTCTGAATGGGATAGTGCAATGGAGGAGGAATATTCTTCTTTGATGAATAATCACACATGGGATCTTTGTCCTTTTCCTAAGGGGAGAAAGCTAGTTTGATGCAAATGGATTTATTGTACTAAGTATGCTGCTGATGGTTAGATTAATAAGCATAAGGCTCGTCTTGTTGTGAAGGGTTTTTCATAGGTTGGGGGTATTGACTACACTAAGACATTTGCCCTTATTTCCAAGATGAATTCTATCCACCTTGTCTTATCCCTTGCAGCTTTACAGGGATGGCCTATTTATTAGATGGATGTGAAGAGTGGCTTCCTGCACGATGATATCACTGAGGAGATTTATATTGAGCAACCTCTAGTTTTTTTGTAGGATCTCTCCTTGGTTTATAGACTTTGACACTCATTGTATGGTCTCAAACAAGCCCCTTGGGCTTGGTATGAGAAGATGCACTCTTTTCTGCTTTCTACAGGCTTCACTCACTACCATTTTGTTCCCATAGTGTACATTTAGTGTCTTGGAGATGAGATTTTGATTCTTGTTCTATATATTAATGACCTTATCCTCACAAGTAGCTCATCATCTATGCTTTAGGATGTTAGACATGCATTGATGGATTAGTTTGAGATGACCAATCTTGGTTTGTTGCACTATTTTCTTGGTCTTCAAATTGTTCAGTCTTCCATTGGGATTTTTGTGTATCAGCAAAAGTATGTTCTTGACATGCTTCATTGCTTTGACATGCTTCATTGCAAGCCTACTCCCACACCTTTTTAGTCAGGCGTCACTTTGTCTACCTCATGCTCTTCACCTTCAGTGGATGCTAATTTGTATTGATAGTTGGTTGACGAGTTGTTATACTTGACACACACTCATCTTGATATCTCCTTTGTAGTTGGAATTTTCTCTCAGTTTTCTCAGGACCCTCATGAGAGTCACTGGCAAGCTGGCAGGCATATTTTGCACTACATTTAGGGCACACTCATGTATGGCATTCATTACACCATGGGGACTCCACAAATTTTTGGCTACACTGACTCAAATTGGGCAGGTGATGTTGATGATCCGAAGTCTACTTCTAGCTTTGTGTTTTATCTTGGCTTTGGTCCTATCACATTTTCATGCAAAAAGTAACATGCTTGAGCACTTTCATCTATAGAGGTTTAGTACCAGGTCATAGTACTTGCAAGTCAAGAGGCTTTATGGCTTCGGTAGTTGATGAATGAGTTTGGTTTTCCTCTCGATCATCCCACTATTTTGTGGTGTGATAATGAGAGTGCCATCCACCTTTCTTGCAATCCGGTGGAGCATCAACATACCAAGCACATTGAGTTGCATATTCATTTCATCCATCAACTAATCTAAGATGGTGTTATTACATTGGAGTACATTCCCATTGACACATAGGTTGTAGACACATTCACTAAACCTTTTGCATTGCCACATTATCCTTAGTTGCAGTCTATGCTTAGGGTTATAGAAGTTGCCCTTTGGGGGATTGGTTGATGCCTTCCTTTCTTCACTTCATATTTTTTTTAGCATGTTTTTCACCTCTTTTTGGGGGAGGGTTTTTCCCATGTGATTTTCTCTCTGTCCCTATTTTTAAAGGTTGCATTTCTTTGCATTGTACATGGGTACCTAACATGGCCTTGTTGCTAGGATGTATTCTGCATTTCATCTTAGTTTTGCGAGCTTAAGGAATTCCCCTAAGTTGCACTTAAGGGGGGGTGTTAGAGTAAATTATTAATTATTTATTCTATTTAATCAAGCTTACTTAGGTTAATGCATGTAGTTAATAGTTGTAGTGATCAGTTGTTGACAACACAGGAGTTTGTTCCCTTCTAACATGTTTCACCTTTTTGTGGAAGAGTACTTAGTTGTCAACCTTATCTTCTACCACCTTCTAGCTTGTTCTAAAAGCTTCCTTGAGGCCTTTATAAGTGGTCTCTCTCTCATTTTAAATCCATTCACATAGCAATTTCATTTTCCTATTGTGAAATATTGTCTCTTGCATTGTTTGCTTCAAGCTCTTGCTCCTTTGGTTTCTCTTTAGCAAGCTATTTACATGCAGGTGATCTTGGTGCATTACATAGTTAGATTTTATCAACTCCTACAAAAATGAGTCCAACATGAAGATTAAATGCTTATGAATAGATAAAAGTGGTGAGTTTACTTCATATAAATTTGTTGATTATTGTGAAAAACATGACATTAAAAGACAATATGCAACATCTAGGACACCTCAACAAAATGGAGTTGTTGAGAGAGAGAACCAAACAATGAAAGAAATGGCAAGGACTATGTTAGATGAATCTAAAGTACCAAACTAGTACTAGAAAGAAGAAATTCACACATCAATATACATTTTAAACATGGTACAACTAAGGGTAAAAACTAAGTACACTCCTTATGAGTTATGGTATGGACAACTTGCTTCTGTTGAACATTTTAGAATTTTTGGAAGTAGATTTTTCATTAAGAATTCTGATGATAAAATAGAAAGCTTTGATTCAAGATGTGACAAAAGAATCTTTTTAGTACATTCTTCTCAAAGTAAAGCTTACAAATGTTTTAGTAAAAGGTTGAATAAACTTGTTGAAAATGTACGTGTGAAAGTGGATGATGTTGTGTAGGAAAGAAAGGAAATAAGAATGGATAATGCTTTCCTACAAGACAGTGATAAAGACTTGAAAGAAGCAGATAATATAGTTGATGAAGGTGAAGAAGAGATAAAAGATCAAATAGAAACACCAAAATACATAGGTACAAAGGCTACAGGAACAAGAGTAAAGAAGTATCATCCTCAAGAACAAATTATAGGGAATAAACATGCAAGTATTCAACCAAGAAAAAGAACTACATCTAGTGAATGTGCTAATCTTTGTTTATTATTCCAAATTGAACCTAAATCATATAAAGAAGATAATATGCATGAGTTTTGGGTTAATGCCATGAAAGAGGAACTAAGGCAAATTGAAAAGAATAAAACTTGGGAATCAATGCTTAGACCTAACGATAAAAATGTAATAGGTGCTAAATGGGTCTTTAGAAATAAACTTGATGAAAATGGAAAGATATCAAGGAACAAGGCTAGATTGGTTTGTAAGGGTTATGCACAAATAGAAGGTGTGGATTTTGATGAAAATTTTGCACCAATCACTAGAATTGAAACAATTAGAATATTTCTTGCATATTCAACTTTCAAGGGCTTTAAAATGTATCAAATGGATGTTAAGAAAACATTTCTTATTGTTTATCTTGATGAAGAGGTTTATATGGATCAAACTAAAGAATTTGAAAAAAAAGACTAGCCTATTCATGTTTATAGGCTAAAAAGGCTTTTTATGGTTTGAAACAAGCTCCGAGGGCTTGGTATTCTAGGTTGGATCAGTATCTTATTAAAAATGGTTTCAAAAGAGATGGAATTGATAGCAACTTGTACATATATGGTACATGTGATGATGTTATCATTGTTCTTGTTTATGTTGATGATATAGTATTTGGATCTAATAATGATGCTTTAAGTCAAGGTTTTTCAAAGCTTATGTAATCTAAATTTGAAATGTCCATGCTTGGGAAACTATCCTATTTTCTTGGGTTGCAAATTTCTCAGTTGGAAAATGGTATATTCTTATCCCAAACTAGGTATGCAAAAGAAATAAAGAAATTTTATATGGATGATTGTAAGCCTATGGGAACACCAATGATAACAAGATGCAAACTTACTAAAAGTGATGATTCTCTTGATGTTGATCAAACTACTTATAGATCCATGATTGGTAGTTTACTATATCTCATAACTTCAAGGCTTGATATCATGTATGTTGTATGTTTGGTTGCAAGATTTCAATCTTCACCTAAAGAATCTCACGTTATGGCAGTTAAAAGAATTTTAAGATATATTTAGGGTACTTTGGATTATGGGATTTGGTATCCTAAACATTATGATTTTAGATTTGTTGCTTATACTAACTCAGATTGGATAGGTTGTCTAGATGAAAGAAAAAGTACTTCAGGAGAATCATTCTTCTTGGGTAACATGCTAGTGTGTTGGCATAGTAAGAAGAAGGAATGCACTATACTTTCTACTACAGTGAATGAACATATAGCTACATGTTCTTGTTGTCCATAGGTTCCTTGGATGGTTCTATAGGTGTAAATACGTATTTACTATTTACACTTACTTAAGTTTACTTAGGTTAATGCATTATTTTATTATTTATTTAGGTGAGATACTTAGGAGTTTGTGTACTCTTATGAGTTATCATGTTGATAACATAGAAGTATGCAACTCTATTTCAGCACATGGTGTCTACAACACTGGAGTTTGCATCATTCACTGAGTTGTTATGTTGACAACACAGTTATTCACACTCCTAATTTATCACATGTTGTCTACACCACTGATTTGCATGCTACACCATTATAGGCTTATGCTCTCATCATCACACTTACTTTCATGCTTAATGAAGGATAATCCATATCTGGTGGACATGTGCTTGGTTGTATGACTTATCATGTTGCTGACTTCTATGCATTCTAGAAGCTCTCCAAAGGGCTTTATGTATAGGTACTCCTAGTGTACTTTGAGATGGTGTATTGAATGGATATATTGTCATTCTGATCATACTCTCTCTTTGGTCTACTATTGTGCTTGTGTTTGAGTTCCTTGGTCTTGTGTGAATTCTGGCCTAAGCCAAATTCTTACATGGTGTCAGAGCTCGGGGAGATTCTCTACACATATCTATTTGATACTATTCATGTTTCAGCACCTTAACCCAAATCTGGAGAATCTATAGAAATTGGGAGCATCTAGAGCCAGATCTGACCTCGCCATTGCATCCAAAACATTGATTTAGTGAAGATCAACTATAAATTTGCCTATGCTAGGCTAAATTCGACCATGAGGCAAATATTTTTTTATAAATCAACACCAAGAGGCCCCAATTTGCAAACTAGGTATGATCATTTTTAGATCCATTTAATTGAGTTTTCAAATTTGCATTTAATTTCATCTTTGCAATTTATTTTCTAAATTGGGTATATTTAGATTTTTTCCCAGTTAGAGATTTTTTTTTTGCAAAACTATGCAATCACACCTCGGCTCTACAATTTTGATATTCTGTTATTATATTAATCGTAGGATATCTTCATAGTCAATGGGCATATACAAATTAGACATCGTACTAGAAATTTTACCGCACTACCTCACAAATCTGGGTGGACTATTCTTACAAATCCAACATTTTCTACCCCTGGTGGTGAACTAAAATTCTAGCGGCCACACAAACTTGCCAGGCTAAGGCCCTTGTTCCTAGTGGCCTTGCTTGTATTGTTTACACTTGTGGACACCTTTCTTATAGGCATCTGCAGATCCTAACCCATGCCCAATGTGGGATTTTTCTTAGGAAATTTGGTAGATTTTTTGTAATTTCTGGAAAAGTTTGAAAAAACCAGCTCATGCCTCACAAAATCCAGCAACGTAAATCTTCCCACATGTCAAATAGGTTCCCGATGGTAGAGCTCAGTAATTAGTAGCTGCAAAGATTTCCTCTAGCCCCTGCCAAATTAATCTGACGCTGACGAAAGGATCACTATAGAAAAATCTAGCTCGCCAACATCAATTCTGGCTTGGCTCATTGCACTAGATGACATAATATCTGATACCTGCTCGTGTGATGTTGCACTAAAAAAAAAGGACATGTGTTGTCATTTTACTTGCCTATGTCATGCTAAGTTAGGAACATGTATATAGCCACATCACATTACCTTGTCAGCTCCACGTAGACCCCACCATAGTGAACCATACACCATACCTGGACACATCTTTCTTGTCATACATCCATACAATTCCATACTACCAAATTAGATGTTGATGTCATCATAGGCTTGGAGGTGCGTTGATGTCATCAATTTACTGGCCTAAATTTGATGGCCATTTGACTGTCATTCTAGGGAAAGTTTGAACTGCTGCAACGATCATATGCCTGTCAAATTTAACCCCATCTTTTGCTGGTGCGATCCCTATCCAGATTGATTTTTGATTTTGTAGTCCAACTTTGGGAGGTCATATCTTAGTCATTTGGACTCCAAATCAGGCGTGATTTTTTTAAAAATTGGGTAGAATTTCCTAAACTTTTCAGTGGTTTAACTCTTTTCTAGTTTTGGTGCACAAATTTGTTAGAATTTGTATTTTTTGGCAATTGTACTTGCATAATTCTGCATTCTACAACTTCAAATGCTCCATATGGGCACATCTGGACTCAAAAATAAGTTCCTTTTTTTTGAAAGTGCATTATTTTTTTGTCTAATTTCTAGATTTGTAGTTAGATTATAGGGTTGTGTGGACCAAAGTGTCACTTTCTAAAATAGTGCCTTTCTTTGCTTTGTATTGCTTTAGAATTGTTATGCATTGCAAAGATCAAGATTTGTAATCCATCAGGAGATTGTAAGAAGCAAAATCAGAAGTCCATGAAGGCTAAAATTGGCAAGTGGTCATTGTAATCACACTACTTGTAAAGTGCCAAAAGCATCTATTTTGGGGGGTTTCTTGATTTAGTGAAAAGGGGGGGTGTTCTTGGTGTTATGTTATCTCTTTTTTGCACTTTTCTTTCATTTTTTGCATTATGGGAAATTTTAAGTTTCCAAAATTAACTCCACATAACTATGCTACATGGTCCATCAAAATGTGGTATCATTTAATACACAATGGAGTTTCACAATATGTAGATGGTATTCTTCCTAAACCAACAGGTGATAAAGTATCAACAAGTGATATTTTAGCTTGGGTAGCAATGGATAGGAAAGCCCTAGGTGATATATGTTTGGGGGTTGATGACAAGATCATGTATCAAATTAAGAAGTGTTCTACATCCAAGGAAGCTTGAGATACCCTCAAAAACCTATATGGTAAAGTGTCTGAAGAGGATGTTTTCAAAATTGAAGATGAGCTTGTCTCCTTAGATCATAAGTCATTTGATTATATACATGATTTCATCATCAAGGTGAATGAGCTAAGGACAAAGCTTAATAATTATGGGAGTTCTATCAAAGATGATATATTGATCTATCTTATTCATAACAAGCTGCCATTGGAGTATTCCACATTTTCTTCTTCTTATAACACCTGAAAGACAACCTTATGGTTTGCCTATAAGAAAGTCACTTTTGATGAATATGCTGATTTGTTGGATATAGAAGAAAAGAAGTTGAAATCAATGGGGATTCTCAATTCATCTAAGTCTAAAGCATTAGTGGCCAACAATGAGGGTTCTCAAACTTCAGCTAGACAGTCTTCAAATAAAGGAAAGGGTAAGAATACAAAGTGGAAGAAAAAATCAAAGGATGTAGAAAAGACAACACCACAATCCAATCAACAAGGCAAGTCTTCCTCAAATTCCAACAAGAAGGGGGACAATAATAAGGAGAAGAAAAAGTGTGCCTATTGCAAGAAAATGGGTCATGAAGAACATGAGTGTTATCTTAAGAAGATTGATGAGTTGACCAACATCATGAGGAAACATAATATTCCATTGCCTAATTCTTACAAGGATAAAGGGTCTTCTTTAGATTCAAAGGGAAAAGGGCAAGCACTCATGGAAAATTCAAATTCTTCAAAGGAATAGATCCTTGACTTAAGCACATCATATCACATGGGTTCATCAAAGGAGGATTTTTCTTCAATGAAGTAGTCAAAGGTACTGCACATCTTTGTGGGAGATGATACAAGAATGGAAGTTGAAGGGAAAGGAAATGTGGAAATGGAAAATGGAGAGTTTCAAGATTTTCTCTACGTTCCAAACCTAAGTTCTAATCTCCTCTTGATTTACCAAATCACTCACCTTAGAGATGGACATAGAGTTGAGTTCCTTCCAGACTCAATATAGGTGCACAGTCTAAAAGATAACTCCTTGGTTGTTGTGGGAAAAATGAATCATAACAAAAGGTTGTACTCTTTCTCCCATTCTTTGCCCAAGTCTCCTTTAAAGGCCTTGTTAACTCAATCAAATTCAAACATGCAATTATGACATGAGCAGTTTGTGTATACACTAATCTAATGTGCTAGAAATACTAATTCAATGAAAGCATTTACACATTAAACTAACATAACATATAAGAGAGACAAAGAGAAGGCAAACTCAAATGAGAATGTGAGCCATGGATAGGCTCTCTCAATGAGATTGTTCTCTTGTTTTTGGGATGTGTCTATTTATAGATTGGGGATGTATGCTCAAGTGCTCAAAATGGCTTCAATGGAGATGGGTAATGGCAAATTGGTAGCTTTGTGAGCTCTCAATTTGGCATTATAAGGGTAAGGATATAGATTTTGGCTCTCAAAAGGGCATGATAAATTTACTCAAGTGGTTGTGATTGAAATGTCTTGGGATGGGATTCAATTTATAGGCTAAGGGCTTGAGGGATGGAGGGCTAAGATGCAAGGAGAGATGAAGGCTTAAGGAGGGCTAGGATGCACTCAAAGGAGAGCACATGGATTGTGCTTGTTTAGCACCAATGGGAAGGTGACACTTGTCACAAGGAGGATGAGTGTGAGAGGGTAGGGTAAAGGGTTGGTTAAAGGCATGATGAGTGGGGTTGAGTATGTAAGAGAGATGTAAGAGGAATGAGTGTGGAAGAGGGAAGAGTGTGGAAGATGGATGTAAGAGTCATGAGTGGGCTTGTAAGAGTTTTTTATGGTTTGTAAGAGCACTCATGACTTGGTGGTTGGGATTTTTGAGGGGAGACTTTGGTTTGGTTTAGGAAAGTCTTAAACTTGCTTAGGGAATGTGACAACATTAGGGGGTGGATTAGGCTTGGGTTTAGGATTAGATTAGGGATGTTAGAGATGTGCAAGTGGATGGCATTAATGAGGGTGGGTGAGTTAGTGTCTAAGCTAGGTTAGTATGGGTGGATGGGGTGTATTAGGCTAAATGGAGGATTAGGGATGGGTTAGGGGTTTTTAGATTTGAGGATTTTATTTATCAAATAGATTTTTTTAATAAATGGGGATTTTTGGAATTAGATAGAAGAATAGGATTTAATTGATAAATAATAGGTTATTTGATTTATCAATTAGGACTATAGATGATTAATTAAATTAATCAGCTAGGGATGACAAAGGATTAATTAAATAAGAATTTAATTAATGATGCCTTTAGAGATAACTAAACAGGATTACCAAAGCAATGTAATCAAATTTAGGTGTCTACATTTTGGACATCTTTCCTTCTGCTGTATTTAGCAACTTTGCACAAACAATATGTTCAAAGGTCTACCTCAAATCAACTTTTACCATGGTGAATGTTCAATAGATTTAGTGGATATGCATCTAGAGGGGAAGTTACAAAAAGGGAAGTCTTCAAGAGCACCAATTATTCTACAGATGGTTCACATTGTATTAGCAGGACCTTTTGTAGTGACATCGGTCAGCCAGGGTCACTACATACTGACCTTCATTGATGAATTTTCAAGATACACTTGTGTCTACTTTCTTTATAGTAAGAATGAAGTGTTGGACAAATTTCTAGCCTTCAAGACTCATGTTGAATAGAAATCAAGAAAAGCCATCAAAGTTCTAAGAATGGACAATGGAAGCATGTATGTGAACAAAATACTAAAAGAATTTTGCAGACTTGAGGAAATTGATCTTCAGAATCTCTCAGCATTAAGTCCACATAAGACAAATGTTGCAGCATTAAGGATCCACACTCTTAAGTCTATGGCAAGTTGCATGATATAGGCCAAGTCTCTAGATCCATCAGTTGAAGTCGAAGCAATTAGTACTGCCACTCACATTCTTAATTGATCTTATCATCCAGTCTTAGATGGCAAGATTCCTTTTGAGGCATGGTACAACAAAAAACCTATTGTTAGACACTTTAGACTCTTTGGTTGTCCTACATGGGAAAATATATCTTCTAGGGGATGCAAGGCACAATCACCTCCACCTTGTACTTTCATTGGTTATGAAGATGGTGTGAAGGCATATAGACTCTTGGATCCAAAGACACATAATATTTTTGTGGAAAAGGATGCACATTTTGAGGAAAGTTCACCAAGCTTGTCCTCTTATCTTCTCTGCACATCATACAGAGTGGAAATTGATAGTGACACTAGTGATAGTGCTTCAATAGATTTAGACACATGGGGTTCTATCGACAGTTGCAGCGAGAGGTCACTACATCAGTTCAGTCCACATGCATACATAGCCACAATGATAGGTCCAACACAGTAGGGTACATCTAGTCTTCCAAGTCTAGCTTTAGTGATAGATTTGGGGGACAATATTGATGATCTACCTCTTCTTGATGCAGAATCACCTTCTTCAATTGTCATAAGGGCTCCATCTGACCCTCTTGTTCATTCTCTACATGATCGATCATCACAGGTTGAAGTGATTATGGATACTTATGATCAGCAGTTGCAGAAGGGTTCTTCATCAGTCAAGTAGACACACAGTTCTTTGAAATAGGTTCTTTAGTTAGTTGAGTAGGTTTTAGAGACATCACTTCTCCATGGGATTCTTTCCATGCATAGTGAAAGCATCTCATTTGTACCTTTGGCATTGTTTCTTCCTATAAGGGGAGGAACACCATTCTACAGTCTTGGATCAACTTCTTCATCAGAGCAGTCATTGGAAAGCATTCTTCTTTGCAGGGTGGGGGGGGGGAGCCTATTCTATCTCTCTTTCCTCATCTCATCATTCTCTATTGTATATACTGGATGTATGTTGTAATGGGGGGTCTTGATTACTCCATCCATCCATACATCATGTGTTTTTCATCTCTCTTTTTGGGGGAGGGTTTATCCCATGAGGTTTTCCCTCTTTCTTTGCTTAATGAGAGATTGCATATCATTATGTACATGGGTACCTAACATGGCCTAGTAGCCAAGACCCATCATGCACTTCATCCTAGATTTCGTAAGCTTAAAGAGGGGTGTTGGTGTAAATACGTATTTACTATTTACACTTGCTTAAGTTTACTTAAGTTAATGCATTATTTTATTATTTATTTATCTGAGACACTTAAGAGTTTGTGTACTCTCATAAGTTGTCATGTTGACAACACAAAAGTATGCAACTCTATTTCAGCACATGGTGTCTACAACACTGGAGTTTGCATCATTCACTAAGTTGTCATGTTGACAACATAGTTATTTGCACTCCTAATTTATCACATGTTGTCTACACCACTAGTTTGCATGCTACACCATTGTAGGCTTATCCTCTCATCATCGCAGTTACTTCCATGCTTAATGGAGGATAACCCATATCTACTGGACATGTGCCTGGTTGTATGACTTATCATGTTGCTGACTTCTATGCATTGTAGAAGCTTTCAAGAGGCCTTTATATACAAGCACTCCTAGTGTACTTTGAGATGGAATATTGAATGAATATATCACCATTTTGATCATACTCTCTCTTTGGTCTACTGTTGTGCTTGTGTCTGAGTTCCTTGGTCTTGGGTGAATTTTTCCATAAGCCAAATTCTTATAGGTTCAAAATTTATCAATATGAATGTAAAAGTGTCTAAACCAATTCCTATATCATGTGATAATTAGAGTGCAATCGGTATTTCTAAGAATCCAGTTATGCATTCATACACCAAGCACATTGATGTTCACATTGATATTCATTATCATTTCATAAGGGAACATGTCTTGAATGGTAATGTTGAATTAGAATTTGTTACTTCTTCAGATGAACTGGCTGACATATTTACAAAACCTCTCTCAAGAGCCATATTTGAAGGGTTAAGAAAAATATTGGGGGTTTTATCCCTCTCTTCTCTTGCATAAGTTCATAAATGAGTGATGGGTTTTAGGGGAAGCATATTTTTCTTATCTTTTTGTTACACTGAAACTTTGGTACATGTCCTTTGTCATTGATGTCAAAGGGAGAGAAAAATGGAGATGAAGACATATACATGAGGGATATACAGATATAGGAACACATGGATATATAGGTATAGATATAGGATATATAGGTACACATGGATATATGGGTGGAAGTTAATATTGACATCAATGCCAAAGGGGGCATATTGTGAACCCTTGGTATTTGGTCATTGATTATTGTCATTGATGTCAATAATGTAATTATAATGAGCATATAGAATTATTAACATCATGTAATTATCTTATTTTATGTCCAATATTTTTCAAAATATATTCAAGAGAAACACTTAAGTGTTATACATTTAACACTTAATGTTCACATTGGTTTAGAAAACAAATAAAAAAAATAGTTTTGGTCTATTAGAAAGCCCATATGATTAGTTATCAGTTGGACCCAAACTCTCATAACTTTTTGGAAAGGTCTTTGAGTTAGCTAAAATGGGTCTTTGTTACTTTTTGCATATCAGATGTATGGAAAGAGAAACAATCTATTTATTAGAAGCAGTTACCAAGTTGTTATGACAATTTTAGCAGTTTTGAGTGGTTTTGGTCTAATGGAAGTTTGGAGTATGTACCTGTCTCCAAAATTTTGACTTTCTTGATTTATAAGTAGAGGATTCATTTCTTTAAAACATCCAATGAGTGGTTTTGATAGAATTTGGAGGATTGGTGTGGAATTCTTTGTAGACCAAACAGTTTATAGACAAATTTTTAACAACAAAGAAGAGGGTAATGCTTTATGTTTCTATTTTCCTATTTGTGATTTGAATTTCATTGGAAAAGTTTATTAGGGATAGAAGAAGGGTTATATATTTCTTCTTCATTCATTCATATTGATGTTTGATCAAATCTTTTAAGGGAAAAAGAAAATATATTTGGATATTGGATGTTTTAAGGAGAATAGAAGTATATTGTGAATTATGTTTTCAAAAAGAAGTTTGATGAAGACACAACCCAAGACAAAAATGAATGCAATAGGAAATGGGGAATAATATTATCAAAAAAGATGTGCTACTAGATTTAGTATAATGAAAATAGACCCAAAGATGTGCCCTATAGGCTTACAATGTTGTATGATCCTGGAGAAAAACCCTCCTCTAGTACCTTCTCTTGAACTCCACCAAAAATTACCTTTACAATGCCATAAATGTCCTTAAGTAAAAAAAAAAAGGTTTAGGGTTAGGAATAAATTTTAGAATATGCCATTTTTCATCCATCACCAAAATAGAAGGTTCTAGAAAACACGTCAGAAGTTGGTGTAAAATTAGAAGAATCTAGAAATGGTAGTCCAGCTTCCAAGAGGCATAACTTTTGATTTGGGACTCTGATTGATGAACCATTCAATTTTTGGAAAGCTCTCCAAGTGTTCTATAGCCTTATGGACAAGATTTTCTTGTCCCCCATTTTTTGGGCCTGTACGAGTCTGTTTAGTGCCTCAAATTTGACTTTGAAGTGCTCTTAGGAGGTCTCCAGGCAACTTAAAACTGCAATAACTTTCGAACTGTAAAGCCTTTTGACCTTATTCTTTTTCTTGAATGCTTTAAATTACAAGTATAATCATCCATCTAAATCATTATAATTATGGCTCAATTACAAAATAACTTATTTTCTACATTGGCATGTATCCCAAGGTGCCAAAAAACTCTAACCCAGAAAACCAATAGTGGAGCTATGAGAGTTGGAATCTTTATTTGACCTAGATGAGTATCCAGAAATGAAAAAAATTTAAACAAAAACTAACACTAAGAATATTTTTGGGTGATATAGGATTGCCTTTACACCACCAAATGCTCCTACATCAGACACCCAGGGTAGATTGAAAAGTGATCCTGTTACTTTATAGCTGGTAGAGGAAAATCCAAATGGGCAATCTTTGTTGTAGATATCCAAGTTGAGTCTTCTATTGGTTCTCCTTTCCACTTCACCAGGTATTCTTCTTACTATAGTTTCTATTACTCTGACCCACATGACTATCCAAAATTTCTTCAATCTCTTCCTTAGCAGAAGTAGGAATTAGACATGGCTCCGACATCAACTCCTTATCTACACCATCATCATGATATTCTTTTAGGTCTGCAATATTAAAAATAGGAGAAATCTGAGTCCCATCTGGTAATTGCACCTCATATGCATTCCTTGAATCATGTTTCTTCAAATTTTTATAGGGGCCAAATTTCTTCATCTTTAGCTTGTTGTAGGTACCCACTGAAAATCGTTCCTTCCTCAAATATACCATAACCTGATCTCCAACTTGGAACTCCTAATGTCTTCTCTTTTGATCTACCCTAGCCTTATACTATAGGTTCATCTTGGTAATATGTGCTTGCACCTCCTCATGTAAGTTCTTGACATGTTCAACAAAGTCTTCTGCCTCAGAACTTGTCCTATCCCCTTGCTCCATCTTCCAAAGCTCTAGTGTAGTCCTTGGACTACTCCCATACACAATTTGGAATGATGATCTACCAATACTCCTATTTAAAGAATTATTCTAAGCAAATTTTTCTTGTGGTAGAATCAAATCCCATCCATTGGGTTTATCTCCTACTAAACAACTCAGCAAATTACCCAGACTTTTATTTACTACTTCTATTTTTCCATCAGTCTACGAATGATGTGTAGAACTGAACTTCAATTTTGTCTTCAACTTCTTCCATAAAGTCCTCCAAAAATACCTAAAAAATTTAGTATCTCTATTAGAAACAATTCTTTTTAAGAGACCATGTAGCCTCACCACCTCTCTAGAAAAAAAATTTGCAATATGCATTGCATCATGAGTCTTGTGCCATGGAATGAAATGTGCCATCTTGGAGAACCTATCAACCACCATAAATATTGAGTCATTACCCCTTTGTGTCCTTGGCAATCCAAGTACAAAATCCATACTTATGTCCTCCCAAGGCTTCAGTGGAAGAAGCAATGATTGATAGAGTTCAATATTGTGACTAAATCCTTTGGCTATTTGATATACTTGACAACTCTACACAAACTTCTTCACATCTTGTGACAATTATGGAAAAATATAATGTTATCTAATAATGGAAATGGTCTTATCTCAACTAAAGTGTCCTACCATCCCTCTGCTATTCTTCTCCTTGATCAAGCTCTCCCTCATGGAACTCCTTGGAATACACAATTGACTTCCCTTGAACAACATAGCATCCTGAATCATGTAATCTAGCTAGCTAGTCCTATCTAAAGTAATAGGTTCTTCACAAACCTTCCAAGCCTCTTCAAAGTCAAGATCCTTAGGGTACATATTCTTGAGTTCATCAAACCCAACCACTTCAACCTCCATTACTATCAGCAACAACTATTTCCTACTTAATGCATCTGCAACCCTATAAGACCTTCTGCTTCTATGTTTTAATACAAATGAATAGCTTTGCATGAACTCTACCCGCTTCAAATCTCTTTGATTCAATTTACCTTAGCTATTTAGGTACTGCAATGCATGGTGATCAGTATACAAAAAAAATTCTTTTGGCAAAAAATAATGGCTCCATTTCTTTAAGGCTTGAGCTATTGCATAGAACTCCTGATCATAAACAAAATACTTCTTCTTTGCATCATTCAAATTTTCATTAAAATAGGCAATAGGTTTACCTTCTTGGCTCAACACAACCCTAATAGCACTACCACTAGCATCACAATCCACTTGGAATACTTTGTTGAAATCAAGAAGTGCTAACACAAGTTACTTTGTCAGCTTCTTCTTTAGTAGTTCAAAACTCCTTGCAGCTATTGTAGTCCACTTGAATTCTTTTCTATCTCCCCTTGTTGTTTCAGTTAGGGGTGCACATATACTACTCAAATTCCTAATGAACTTCCTATAAAAACTAGCCAGATCATGGAATGATCTTACCTTAGTAGTAGACCTTGGAGTAGGCCATTTTAAGATGACTTCACCTTCTCTAGGTCCATTTTGAGACCCCCAACTAATACAACAAACCCCAAATAGACTAACTCCCTCTTGATAAAGCTACACTTCTTTAAATTAGTTAAAAATTTCTATTCCCTCAACCTTTCTAGGATACTATGAATGTGCAATAAATTTTCATCCAAAGACTTACTAAAAATCAAAATATCATTTAGATAGACAATAACAATTTTTTCCAAAAATTTCTTTAGTACCTCATTCATAAGCAGGATGAAGGTGCTTGGCACATTGGTCAGTCAAAAGTGCATGACTAGCCATTCATGTAGACCATCCTTGGTCTTGAATGTAGTCTTCCACTCATCTCCCTCTCATATCTATATCTAATGATAACCACACTCAAAATCTATCTTTGTGAAGTATTGAGCTCCACTCAAATAGTCCACAAGATCATCCATTCTTGGCAAAGAAAACTAATACTTGATGGTTATTCTATTTATGGCTTGAGAGTATGTACATATTCTCCACTCTCCATCCTTCTTTGGCACTAGTACTGTAGGTACTGCACAGGAACTCAGGCTCTCTTGAATCAAACTTTTCCTTAATAGCTCTTGAACTTGTCTACTTAGCTCCTTAGTCTCATTAGAAGTCATCCTATGAGTAGCCTTGTTAGGAAAACTAGCTCTAGGAACTAAATCTATTTGATGACTAATTTGCCTTATTATCGACAACCCTTTTAGAATATTATCAGAGATGACATCTCCAAACTCACTTAATAGACCTAAAATTTTAAGTGGAATTTCACTACTACCTTCCTCATCTTTTCTAGGAATTAAAGCATAACACATATGTTGATGTTTCATGCCATCCAAAAAATTTCTTCCATCAAAAAGACATGCCCTAGCACTATTGCATACCTTTTCACCCTCCTTTATCAAGGGCTTCAATTTGTGGCGAACTCCATCGTTTGTTAGAGAGTATGTATTTGCATGACCATCATGTATAGCATGCCTATAAAACTACCATGACCTTCGCAATAATAAATGGTAGACATTCATTGGAATGATGTCATAGAGAGCCTCATCATGGTAACTCCCAATCTTGAACTTTACCAAACATTTCTCACTAACTAGGACCTAATGATCATCCTGCACCCAAGAAATCTGATTGGGTTAGGGGTGTTTCTCCCTCTTGAGCTTTAGCTTTGAGATTGTCTCCTTTGACACCAAGTTGTTAGTGCGGCCACCATCAACAATCACATCAAAACATTTACCCTTGTACTTACACTTGGTACAAAAAAACTCCTTCTTTGTCCAGGATCATTCTCACTACTCAGTAAGACTCTTTCATTAACTAGAACCTCTCCTCTTCCTGCATCCTCTGAATGTGATGACTATGCATCATCATCCACATGAGCAACCCTTGTTTGACCATGAACTCTCCTATCTTTCCTTCCTTGGTGTTGAGGGCATTTAAAGGTACAATGACCTTATTCATTGCAATGAAAATAGGTACCATGGAAGCCTCCTCTTCCTAAAACTTGTCCACATCCTCTACCTCTTCCTATCTGATCTCCAAAGTTTTAATCACAAGAGTGGTTGAAACCATCATTTCTCTAATTTTGGCTAGTACCCACATCTTCATTTTTCTTCTAGTTCTCATTTTGGCCTCCAAATGACCTACGACTGTTCCTTCCTCCTTAATTGCACCCTCTTTGCCTTCCATCAAACTTCTTTTTATCTTCTCCTCAACTCACAAGGAAAACTAGTATGTCTCTTCAATGCTAGTCATTCAAACCAAACTTAACTCCTTCTAAATGCTAGGTCTTAACCCACTAAGATAATGAGCAACCTTCTCCTTGTTTACTTCTACATGCCCTGCCCTAATAAGGAGTCGTTAAAAGTCATTTGTGTATTCCTCGATAGATTTTCTCGCTTGCTTTAACCCTTGCATCTTTTTGAACAAGTCAATCTTATAATCAATAGGAATGAACTCTTTCTTTAGTTTGTCCACCATGTGATCCCATCTTGAGATTTTCTCCTTTCCTCTTCTATTTCTTTCCAACTAAATCTCTTGCCACCAGATCTTGGCATGGCCTTTGATTTTGGCCTTCGAAAAATTAACCCTATTAGGGTGTCCAATATCCTCATACTCAAAATATTCCTCCAACTCATTGATCCAATCGATCAACCGACCTGAGTTTAGATTTCCCAAAAACATGTCGATGCCAATTTTAGGTCTTTTTCCAAGATTGGAAATGACCCTAAAAAGCTTCTCCTCTACCTGGTTTAGGAATTCTCCATCTCCTTCTCCTTCCTACCCAATATTTCCTTCTTCATTTTATTCCTCACTTTCATTGCCTATGACAACATTCATCCCGCTATGAATCTCCTCTTGTAATGCCTGGACTTGTCTCTGGAGGGCTCTAACCTTATGAGTAACAACTTTGACCCTTCCACCACACTCCCTTCATGGAGGCATCTTCTTGTATCAAATCCATAACCACATAATCTTGGTGTAAATTGCCTCATAGTCGATGCTCTATCTACACACTTAGGAAAACTTTCTTTGATACCATTTGATGAAGACACAACCTAAGACAAAAATGAACACAATAGGAAAAGGGGAATATTATTACTAGAGGTGATCTGCTACTACATTCAGTACAATGAAAATAGACCCATAGAATTTCCCTATAGGCTTACAATGTTGTATGATCCTAGAGAAAAACCCTCCTCTAGTACCTTCTTCCGAACTCCACCAAAAACTACTTTTAGAATGCTAGGAATTTCCTTAAGTAAACCAAATTAGGTTTAAGGTTAGGAATACATTTTAGACTATGCCATTTGGCATCCACCACCAAAATAGAAGGTTCTAGAAAATACATCAAAATTTGATGTAAAATTAGAAGAATCCACAAATGGTAGTCCAACTTGGGGCCCGTATGAGGCCATTTAGTGCCTCAAATCTAACTTTGAAGTGCTCTCAGGAGGTCTCTAGGCAACTTAAAACTACAATAATTTTCAAACTGTAAAGCCTTTTGACTTGATTCTTTTTTTTGAGTGTGTTAAATTACAAGTATAATTATCCCTCCAACTTACACCCTATAAAACATTATAATTATGACTAAATTACAAAATAACCTATTTTCTACATTGGCACGTATTCCAAGGTGCTAAAAAACTCTAACCCAAAAAACCAATTGTGGAGCTATGAGAGTTGGAATATTTATTTGACCCAAATGGGTATCCAAAAATGAAAACACTTTAAATAGAAACTAACACTAAGCATATTTTTGGGTGATACAGGATTGCCCTTACATCGCTGGATGCTCCTACATCAAAAACTAGCGATTCATGTTTTGTGTTGTAATAAAGATGATCCTTTATTTTTTTATCTGATTTTTTCATTTTGGAAGTTGGTGCTTCTTGTATTCATGCATTTGGTGCTTCAGGTGTAAGGGATTGGTGTTCCTTAAAATTAGTGTTTCTAAAATAGGGTGTTGGTGCTTCCCAAAGTTGTAGCTCTAAAAGATTTGTCCAAGAGGCCAATAAAGTTTTAGATTCAAAGTGGTTTTTTACCCTAAGGGATTTTCCATGTTAAAATATTGTGTCACTTTATTATTTGTTACCTATCTTTCTCATGTGTTAAATTTTATACCTTGTGATTGTTCCAAGTTTTGAAAAGTATTTTAAACCACTGATTCAACCCCCCCTCTTAGTGGTGTTTGTATTCCAACAAGATGGTCAAAACTAGACTAGCACACAAGGAACTTACAACTAAAATTTAAACCTAATTAAATGAATATTAACAAAATTGAAACCTAAATGGAAAAGTATTGTAATAACATGTACAACATGGATCAAACACCAAAATGAAAGCTTCAATCCATCATTTTGTACATGCAATCAAAAATTCAATAATTGTAAAAACTAAACTTGAAATCATGGATTTAATTGCGCAAAATTGTTGATTATATTTCCCAACCTTTGGGATGTGTTATATTCATGATTTTATATGCTCCTAAAGAGGTTGCAAGTAGTTGGACTAACCATCAACCTCCTTCTTGTATTTTGCAATTTTTTGTCAAAAGAAATTGTCAATCAAATTTTCCAAAAAATGCACAACTTTGACAACTTTTTGCATCTTTGAGAAAATTTTCTTTCCTTCACTTGGGAAATTTCAAACTTGTCTACTTTGATCCATTCATGATGTCTAGGCATGATTTAGCTTCCAAGACATCAATTTGCATGATTTTTGCCTTATTGACAACTTTTGCACAATTGTAGCACAATTGACATCTTTTTTACATCTTCTCCCTTTCTTGCTCCAAATGAAATGTTACAAGATCCAATACATGTAATAGGATATTAAAACATCAAGGAGGATAAGATGGTTTACTCCAACTCTCTCTAATCAAACTCCTCTTAATGCTAGAATTCTTTAGAATAACTTGGAGGGGGGGGGGGGGGGGGGGGGGTGGGGTGAATTAGTTATCCAAGGTCTAGATGTACAAATAAAAATTTTCAATTCTTAGTAGACCCATATCCATAAAACCTTATTACTCATGCATCCATTAGATCATACAATACTTAAACTTGTAGGTTACCACTCTAGGTCAAGACAACTTTGCAAAAATGTAAACATGAAATATAATAGATTCAATAACACATTTGACCCAAGGATTTTATGTGGAAACCCAATTTTGAAAAAACCACCAATAACATGCTACTAATTCTCACTCTTCTAAAGTGATGCCTTGTGAAAGGCCAACCTTGTTAAAGGTTAGAATGCAAACTGTTCAATATGACCTGGTTAGAGGATTTCAATCAATTGTTAGGAGTGAGCCTTGTTAGAGGACTTTAGATCATTCTCTTGAAATGTCACCTAGTTAAAGGATTTAAAAATGACTATTAGGTCAACCTTAATCCAAAGGATTTATCCTAGACTGATACAATAATAAGAAAGTAATAGTAAGGCTTGATCTGATAAGAAATTACAACTCACTTATAGATTACAAATCTCTATTTTAGTCCTCTATTCTACTTAGCATTCACACACTTCATCTTTGATAGCTTGTTTAGCCTTCAAGCATTCATACTCTTAAGCTTTCTTTCTTTGCATGTTAATTACAGTCTGTACTATTCGGTCACCAAATGAAGCAATACCCTAAACTCCTTGTCTTCCTTAGGTTCTCACACATGAAAACCTTTTGTTCTGACCAGATCTCTCTATAAATAGAGAATCAAGATAATTTTTTTCTTAACCAAAATTGTCCATTTTAGGGTTAGGTAGGATACAATGAATCTACCCACATTTCCATTTGGTTCCTTTAGAAACTTCTTCTTCAATCTTCCTTGAATTCATCACAAAATGGTTTGCCTTAAATTTTGTACTACCAACTCATCATAGTTATCTTCCACACACTTCGCGTAATTCAAGAAAATAAAATAGTCAACTCAAATTCATCAAATCTACAAATTAATATGAATATTGGCACTTAGCTTCCATACTTTCTTCCACTCAGTCAACACTATTTTACTCAGTGAACACTAAAGTTTACTAATGCTCAACACCAACTAAACTTTACTTGGTGCACACTATGTTCACTCAACATACATGAAATTTTCACTTTGCTTGGCACTAACCATGCACTCAATCAAGCTTGGAAAACATAATTCTTCCTACTTGTTCAGCTATACTTAATCAATGTATCTAACCTTTGCAACCTTAAGTAGATAAACAATACACTATATCATCGCTATCTTTACTGATCTTTGTACTCCTTTTTAACATAACTCAACCTTTCCTCTAGGTGCTCTTGTTATCTCATTTGATCAAATCCTCTTCATCAATCAAAAAAATGATAGTACTCAAATAAAATAAGTAGTTGAGTTGTCTTACGAACAAGTAGAAGATTTGACATCAGTGACAAAATAATGATTGAAACACATCCTCATACTTTTATCAATATTTTCTTTTCTCAATAATCTCCCTCTTTGAAATTGATGGCAAACCAATACCAACAACAATACCAAAAAGAAAATAATTTCTTGTATTAAAATCTCTCCCTCTATCAACAACTTTCATCTTCTATATAGGCTATAAAATTCTATTTTGATCAATAGACAATCAACTCTTCCTAATGAATCCCTTCATCTGTCATCTTCTAGGGCTTCTGCTTCTGACTTTCCTGTGATCACTTCCTCTTTTTGGTTATTCATGTATCTATTTCTATCTACTCTATTCTTATATCTCCCTTAATACTTTCTCCCTCTTACTAGGTAGATGTATTTCTTTTAGTCATTTCTCCCTCAATAGGGCATATATCTCCCTATTTAGTAAACATTAGGTACACTATCTCCCTCTTTGACAACAATGCCAAAGACTTGTCATCGTTGTATGCAGACATAATCAATTTTAAAGTCTCCCTCTGTCACCTTTCATTGTGAGTGTAAATCTTCTAATTTGGCTCTTTCATTACTTTAGGTAGCTCGTAAAGTAATATCTACTACATTAAGTTGTAAGATACAACATTCAACTTGGTTGATGTAGGGCACTACTCATGCTTCCTAAGTAGCTTTGGATAAGGGTATCACCCCTAGTTTACCTTTTAGATACATATGAGCATCGTTAGCTAATGATTTTGTGAAGATATTAACTATCTACTCTTTTGTATTCACATATTCCATCTTTACTTCTTTATCTTGAACTAACTCTCTCAAGTAATGATACTTGATTGCAATGTGCTTAGTCTTTGTGTGCATCACAAGGTTCTTTGATATATTTATAACACTCAAATTATCATAATTAAGTACCATACATTCAATGATTTCATCCTTCATACCTTTGAGTAGCTTTTTGATCCATACAATGTTTGTACAATTTACTGCAACAACCATATATTCATCTACAATAGTAGACTGAGATGTACAATTTTGTTTCTTGTTGGTCTAGGTGACCAACCTATTTACTAAGAAAAATTCTCCTCCACTTGTGTTCTTTTTGTCATCAATATTTCCATCATAATAAACATCAATGTAGGCTCTTAACTCAAAATTTTCATTTTTCTTGTAGTATAGAGCATAGTGTTTTGTTTCTTTTAGATATCTCATAATTCTCTTAAGAACTATCAAATGATTCTCCTTAGGATTAGTAGAGAATATTGCAAAAATTCCAATAGATAATGCAATGTCGAGTCTACTATGTACCACATATTACAATTTTCCAATCATAGACCTATACAATGTTTGATTCATATTAGCTAAATCATCATTCTTTGACAACTTGCATCCTATCACCATAGGTGTGCTAACTAGTTTGGAATCTTTCAATCCAAAAGCTTTCAATATTTCCTTCACATACTTAGACTGAGTGATGTATATAGCATATTTCATTTGATATACTTGCAAACCAATAAAGAACTTGATCTCGCCAAACACAAACATCTCAAATTCTTTCTTCATTTTATTTGTAAATGCCTTACATAATCCATCTTGACCTCCAAATATGATATCATCAACAAAAAATTCAGCTAGTAAATACCTTTACCTCCTTCCATCTTCAAGTATAGATTTTTGTTATCATCAATCCTCTCAAATCTAATCTTCACAAGATAATTGTAAAGCCTTTCATACCATGCTCTTGGGGTTTTCTTTAAACCATATAACGCTTTGTGTAGTCTACATACCATGTTCTTGTTGTTAGCATCAAAAAATCCTTCTGACTATTCTATGTAAACTTTTTCTTCTAATATATCATTCAAAAATGTTGACTTCACATCCATTTGATAAACTTTGAAACCTTTGTGTGCAGAGTAAGCAAGTAGAATTCTTACTCCTTCTAATCTTACAGTAGGGACAAATGTTTCTCCATAGTCTATCCCTTCTTCTTGTGCATACCCCTTGCAAACTAATCTTGCCTTATTCCTTGTGAATTCACCATTTTTATCTAACTTGTTTCTGTACACCCACTTGGTTCCTATCACATTTTTGTCCTATGGTCTAACTAGAGTCCATGTCTTGTTCTTTTCAATCTGTTCAATCTCTTCTTTCATGGATTTACTCCAGTCTATATTTTCTAAGTCATCTTTAAGCCTTAGCAAACATGTATCACTTCTCAACCTGTTCCTTGTCATCAGTCTAACATCTTTGTCTCCAATAATTTATTCAGTAGGGTGATGTCTTTTGACATACTTTGACAATCTTGGTTCTACTCTACTTTCATCATTAAGTCTATCAATTCCTAAATCACTATGTACTTCTCTATTAGGTAATTCAACATTTCTTCAATGTACACTAATCTCAAAATCAAAATGAGTCTCAACTTTAGTTTGCAACTCAGCTCCTAACTATAGCTTGGTTCCTAAATGCAACTCGACATTCATTGTATGTGCCTTGGCAGTCATTGAAACTTTCTCTTGATTGGTATCTTGGTTTACAACATCTTCATCAATAGGCATACCTTCATAAAAGTATACAAAATACTTGTACTCCTCTAGTTCATAGGTTTAGCTTCACGTACCTCTGTATATTCATCAAACTTCACATTTGCACTTTCCATGATTTTGTTAGTGTTAATATTTAAACACTTTTAAGATTTTGTACTTTTGAAATAGCCAAGGAATATATCTTCTTCATTTTTATCATCTAATTTACCATTCCTAAAATCTTTAAGAATGTAGCACTTGCTTCCAATAGCTTAAAATATTTTACATTGGGTGAGTATTCATACCATAATTCAAAAGGTGTTGAATGAGTACCTTTCTTGACTTACACACAGTTCAAGGTATAGATAGCTATACTTATAGCCTCTCCCTAGTATTTCAAAGAAACATTCTTCTCCATCATGAGTGTCCTAACACAATCCATTACATATCTATTCTTCCTTTCAATGATCCCATTTTGTGGAGGCGTCCTAGGCGCAGATGCCTATCTTTTGATTCCTCTGTCATTACGGTACATCTCAAACTCATTTGATGTAAATTCTCCACCTCTGCCAGATCTCAGACATTTCAGGCTTTTCCTTGTCTCCTTCTCAACTCTAGCTAAATAACACTTGAACATTTGGAAAGCGTCATATTTTTGCTTTAGAAACATAACTATCATCATCCTAGAATAATCATCAACAAATAAGATAATATACTTGTCACCCTTGTAGCTTTGTACATTAATTGGTCCACATAAGTTAGTATGAACAATCTCATGAATTTGTCTTGAGGTGTGAGCCTGGCTCTTAAGATTGGATTTTTTCATCTTTCCTAATTGACATCATTTGCAAATTATATTATCAGCTTTCTTCAATTTAGGCAAATCTCTAACTCTTCTCATGTTATTGATACTAATTAAATTATCAAAGTTAACATGACATAACCTCTTGTTCCATAACCACACATCATCAAATTCTACAACAAGACAAGTAGCATCATTCATATCAAGATAAAATAGATTAGCTCTAGTTTGATCACCTTTCCCAATTAGTTTCCCATCAATATCATATATCTTAGCTATCTTGTTCTCAAACTCAACCTTACAATTTAGACTATTCAGTTGTAGTACACTCAAAAAATTATAGTTAACTCTATCAACATAATAAGCATTATCACACAAGATCTTTTCTATGAGTTCGATAGTACCTTTTCCTTTTATCAGATAGGATGTATCATTACCAAACCTTACACTCTTTTTATCATAATAATTTAGGGTAATGAACTTAATTTTATCTCCAGTCATGTGATGTGAACAACCACTATTAATGATCCATCTGTCACTCTTGTTTACATAAGACACCAGTGTGATTTCCTCATCTTCATCAAAGTCATCCTTCATTGCAACATACACTAGTTCATCATCATGGTCATCAGATCCATCTCTGGTTCCTCTTCTAGAATGTAGCAAGACTTCTTGCCTTTGTCTTTGTAATATTTGCTATCCTCATCTGTTTTGCTTCTATATTTGTTTCCACTTCTATTATTCTTCTTCTCTAGACATCTAGCAACAATATGAAAAACCTCATTGCAATTAAAACACATGATAGGTAACTTACCTTTAAATTTTTCTTTGCCTCTATGAAATCTCCTTGCTAGTAGTGCTTCAAGTTGTTCTACATCATGCTCATTTCTATCACTATCACTAGAAACATATCTAACCTTTTTCTTCTTCTATTTAGTTTAATGATAGTTTAGCTTTGAAAGTAGATTCAACATTGTCAGATTTGAAGTTGTCAAAATTAGAGAGCTCAAAGGTAGTGAGCCTACCTACCAGACTTTCAAGAGTTAGATTATAACCTGGTATACATCTTAATTCTTGTATGGAAGAAATTCTAATAACATAGATGGACAAAAATGTTCTCAATACTTTACTTAATATAATATCATCGTCTATCTTACTAGTAGCTCCCCTTATAATATTAACAACATATTTTATTCTAGAGCAATATTGAGCAACATTCTCATGTCATAAAACTTACCTCTAAGACTTTCATATTTGGCTCTGAAAACATTTGCATCTCCTTCATAAATTGTGTGAAGAGAATCCCACATATTCTTTGTAGAATCACAACCTTTGATTTCATCAAACTCAACATAACTTAGGGTAGAGGCAATCTCCAACATTGTTTAATTGTGTTCTTTCTTCTTTTTTAGATCATCAATAGGTGGAGCTCCAATAGGATTGACATGCTGAATGCTATTGATTTAGTTATCCAAGGTCCAGATGCACAAATAAAACTTTTCAATGCTTAGTAGACCTATATCCATAAAATCTTATTATGCAAGCATCCATTAGATCATACGATACTTAAATTTGTAGGTTACTATCCTAGGTCAAGACAACTTTGTAGAAAGGTAAACATGAAACATAGTAGATTCAATAACACATTTGACACAAGGATTTTTTGTGGAAACCAAATTTGAGAAATACCACCAATAACATGCCAGTAATTCTCATTCTTTTGAAGTGATGCCCTGTGAAAGGCCAACCTTGTTAAAGGTTACAATGCACATTGTTAAATGTGACTTGGTTAGAGGATTTCAATCAATTTTAAGGAGTGAGCCTTGTTAGAGGACTTTAGATCATTCACTCGAAATGTCACTCGATTAAAGGATTTGCATATGATTGTTAGGTCAACCTTAATCCAAAGGATTTACCCTAACTAATACAATGATTAGAAAGTAATAGTAAGGCTTGATCTAATAACAAATTACAACTCATTTGTAGATTACAAATCTCTATTTATTAATGCTTAGCACCAACTAAAATTTACTCATTTTACACTATGTTCACTTGACATACACTAAGTCTTCACTTTTCTTGGCACCAACTATGCACTCAATCAAGCTTGGTAGACACAATTATTCTTACTTGTTGTTCTAGACTTAATTAGTGTATCCAACCTTTGAAGCCTTAAGTAGATAAACAATACACTATATCATCAATGTCTTAACTGATCTTTGTACTCCTTTTTTATACCATCACTCAACCTTTCCTCTAAGTGCTCTTGTTATCTCATTTGATCAAATCCTCTTCATCAATCAAACAAATGATAGTACTCAAATCAACTAAGTAGTTATCTTACTAGCAAGTGGCAAGCTTGACGTCAATGAAAAAATAATGATTGAAACACATCATCATACTTGTATCAATATTTTCTTTTTTGAACACTTAGGAAACTCTTTCACTTGTCTATTCAATTCAACCTTTTCATAAGGTGTCATGACATCTATGTGGTGCTTTATTAGACAAATTATCTCCATGTATCAAATTCATACAATGACTTATACTTCTTACAAGAGGAAAACCATCAGGCACATTACCAAAAATAATGTCTTGAAACTTTGATAATGAAGATTCAATCTTAGGTGCATGTTCTAACTCACCTTGTTTCTTAGTCTTTCTAGGAATCAAAGCAAATTTTTTTTTGTTCCTTCACCACTTTAAAAAATTGATTAACTTTAACCAAGCCTACTCTTATTGTGGTACAATGATTCTCATCAAGCTTTTCTACCAAAGGACTTCCCTTTTTCACTGCTCCTCCACTTCTAATTCACCTTGGCGTAGGTTAAAATAATTAAGTGCAAAACTAGTATTTTAAAGGAAAGAGAACATACTAGCAAAAGTACTTCCATATAATGAGATATTCATGGCAAGATTGTTGCAGCTTTAAGTTGTGACATGAATCCTTCATTAAATGATCACCTTATAGGAATGTCCTTGCAATAATTATAAACTCTTGACATCCAATTTGGCCCATAAAGTGAAAGATCTGCCTACCCATTAATTATGATGACAACTCATCCTTTGCGTCAAGCAATGAACAATCAAAGAGGACCCTTTAATCATTACTCTGACACCTTATTTGATATCTTAGGAACTGAAACCTTTTAAGAATCATTAATATTCATGTGTAAAAACCTTAGTAGTAGAACTACTTTGAACTACTTTGAACTGAGGTTCAAATAAGTTCGAAGTGGTTCAAGTAAACATCTCGACTGCACTTGGTCCCACCTATAGAATAAAAATCAGTATCAAAAAGAAAAATTTGGTTGAATTACTTTGAACTACTTTGAACCAAGGTTCCAAGAGGTTCAAAGTGGTTGAAAAAAAAAACTCACAAAGAGGCATCACAAGACTGACTCCCAAATATAAGGAACAATGATTTTTGAAAAGAAGAAAATGTGAGGAACCTTCTAACGTGAGATTTTGGGTTTAAAAGAGAAAAGGGAAAATTATAATTGCAACCCAAAACTATGGCTAACAAAAACCAAAATTGGAACAATTGTAATGTTGTCATTGATGTCAAACCTAGTTGGTAAGACAACTTTTTATTTGATTTGAGTGCCATATCTAGTTAGACTTTGAGAAGATAATGTGATTAATCATGCTACAAATAAGGAAGATAATTACATTGAAGCCTTGAAGAAGTGATCAAAGATTGACCATATGCATAGGCTTGATTGAGAAAAAAAGAAAAATATTAAGGAATAGAAGAGCTGAGTGATGCTAGTGTCAACTAAGTGCCAATATGTGTCAAGTAGAAGTAGCGTTGATCTAGCATGAGTATTGAACAAGAATTTGTATATTTTCCTAATATAAATGTTAGTAGTGACCGAGTAACCTAGTGATGATTGAGCATCAAAACACAGTGGTTGGCTGAGGGATAACATTTGAATGTTTATGTGAAAATTGTGATTTCCAGCTGATATATTTGATTTCTTGGAATATGTAAAGTGTGTTGAAGATAAGGAGTGATGACATGGAACATTTAAATCAAGGGAAACCATTTTTGCACATTTCTATGCAAGAATTTAATGCAGGAGCATCTTGGGTGTAAGAGCAATCTTACATCAACCAAAAATATTTTCTTTTCAGACTTTTCTATTTTAATGACCAATAGACAGGGTGGTTACTATTGATCTCAAATTGTTTTCAACAAGCAAGTTTCTATACACTTAAGTCATTTACTTAGTTCACACCGAACAAGTAGTATATACCAGGCACAACATGTGTAAGTTAGAGCACGCCAAGTCAACAATGAGTGTCAAGTCACTCATGTGCCGAGTCACTCAAGTGCCAAGCAGATAGTGTATGTTGAGTGGTTCGGGAGTTGGGCAACTAGTGCATACTGAGTCCTTCACATGCCAAGTTATAGTATTGAAATTTTTATATGCAAAGCATCAGGGACTACAGATGTTGAGTAACATAGTTTTGTCATATTTGTTTGTATTGGCACAAACTACTATGTAAACCATTTTTGAGCTAACTTATAGATTGAATTATGATATTTTGGTGATAAGGATGAATCTTAAGCTGGAATATTTATGCATTACATGCATCCAATTAGGTAAAGGGAAGGTTTAAGTGGAAAAACGGATGAATCATAGCCATTGATTCATACCTAACCCTAGGTCACCAAGGTCTTCTTAAGGAGGAAAAACCCTAAATTTCAAAGAGAGAGCAAAAGGGAATGCATGAATGATCAAGGAGAGTTTTGCATGCACAAACTAGAATATTCATGGTGGCCAAGGTATTATGATATAAAATTGTATTGTAAAATCAATTAAAGGAGAATAATGAAAGGAAATAGTGAACAATAAAGAGACATTTGATCAAGAAGGATCAAGTGTACATCAGTTTAGAGGTAATTTATCATCAAGCAAAAAAGTCCTAACCACAGGATCAATGCTATTAGAAATTCTTTATAATTACTAAGAGGGGGGGGGGGGGTGAATCACTTATTCAAGGTCCAAATGTTCAAACTTTTCACTAAGTATAGTGAGCCTATTCAACTTATCATTCATCCAAACTTTAACTTTTCTAATCAGCAGGTTACTGTAAATCAACATGCAAGCATAACACATAAGAAATCAACACATGATAGTGATTTACATGGAAACCTAATTTGGAAAAAAACACCAGTAACATGCTACTCAATTCTCACTCTTCTGAAGTGATGCCTTGTGAAAGGCCTACCTTGTTAAAGGCTTACAACACACTGTCAAATTTGACGTTGTTAGAGGATTTAACCACCCTAGTAGAATTGGGCCTGGTTAGAGGACTTTAGAACATTCACTTGGAATGCCATCCTGTTAAAGGATTTACAAATGGCTATTAAACCAACCTAAGTCCATAGGATTTTCAGATCTAATAAAATTGCTAGAGAGTATTATAAAATCTTTGACCTGACTACAACATACTGTAGACACCTAAAAATCATTTAGAAAATAAAGTATTTTTATTTTCTGAAAAAGTCCCGATGACATCATCATTTATTAATTAATTAATTATTAATTAATTAAATAATTTTTATGCCATTAAATCCCTTTATCTTAATTAAAAATATTTAATTAAGGAATCCCTCCCAAAAATGTTTAAATCTTATTTAAACATTATTTCCTTATTTATTAATTATTTAATTAATAAATTGACCAAAAATCCTTTAGAAAATAAAGTATTTTTATTTTCTGAAAAAGTCCTGATGACTTCATCATTTATTAATTAATTAATTAATTAATTTTTATGCCATTAAATCCCTTTATCTTAATTAACAATATTTAATTAAGAAATCCCTCCCAAAAATGTTTAAATCTTATTTAAACATTATTTCCTTATTTATTAATTATTTAATTAATAAATTGACCAAAAATCTCAAAATAAATAATTAATTTATTTTTTTCCCAAAACTTGGCCAATTTCTTTAAGACCACTAACCTCTTCCAAAATCTTCTAATCCTTCTTTAATTTTGATTAAAGGCTAATCCCATCATTTCCTACCCCTAATCCCAACTCAAAATATTTAATCAAGATTAAATATTAATCCTCATGTTTATTAAAAATATTTTAATAAATATCTCCTCAACCCAAACCCTTGAAATAAATAAAACTTTATTTATTTCATAAAATCTTATCCTAGGAAGTTCTAGACTCTTCTAGAAAGTCTTCATCCTCATCCAAAGCCTAGACTCTTCTAGAAGATGTCTTTAACCCTAATCCTAATCCCCTCCTAACCATGCCACATTCCCTAAACATGGGTTAAGACTTGCTAACTCAAGCCAAAGTTAACAAATATCTCCTCCTTCACCCACTCTCATTAATTGCAATCCACTTGCCATCCACTTGCCTAGTCCTAAGCCATCTCTAACCCTTCCTCTAATCATTTTTTCAACCCTAAGCAAGCTTAAAACCTCCCTAAACCCTCAAATTCAAATTTCATGGTATCTCTCACAAATATCTTCAACCACAAAACTTTATAAAGCCCACAAAGTCATAAATGTTCTTACAAAGCACTTATGAAGGGTCTTTATGAAGATTTTATCCCTTGAGCCTCCTTTGTTGACTCATCCTTCCCCTTTCCTCCATCCTCTCACCATGTGACATGTGTGACTCATTGATTGGTTGTAAGGAAGCACAATCCATGTGCTCTCCTCTCATGCAATCTAAGCCCTCCATGAGCTTTTTCCCATCCTTGCATCTTAGCACTCAATCCCTCAAGCCTCTTGCCTATAAATTGGATCCTTCCCCTTTGCAAAATAACACAATCCATGAAGTAAAGTTATAATGCTATTTTGAGAGCCAAATCCATACTAAAGCCATCTATCCACACTAAAAATCCACAATCATCCATTGAAGCCTTTGGAAGCATATTGAGCAAACATCCTATCCATTTAGATAAAGCTACTCAACAAGAGAGCTTCTTATTGAGAGAGTCCATTAATGGCTCATATTCTCAATTGAGAGTTCATATTAGTCTATCTTGAAGTTTATGAATTTTTTTAAGTTTTTAGAAGCTTTATTTAAATTTGGTTTCTATTAGCATACTAACATTGCTCATATACACATACAACTTATCTTGCAGATCTTAGATCACTTCTTAGCTCATACCCTTGCCTGGCCTTGAATCTCTGCAATTCTAACAGCTTGGTTTCCTTTCAAGCTTAGTCTCCTTGAGTCACTATGCTCAATGTACCAGTGCAACCATGTCTTCATGACCACTTGTAGAAGCAGAGACTTTGTGCTCTTCCTTCTTCTAGATGTCAGCTCCTTGACACCCTTCCAACCACTTCATAGATTTGGCTCTTCAGTAGCAACAATATCAACAACTCTTTGCTTCTTGGTCTATAACTCCTTAAATAGAAGTCTTGGAGTTCCTTTTCCTGCTCGATTCTTCCATTCTTTAATTTCAATTCGTATGGATTAGGTAGGATTCATTACATCTAACCCATATTTTTTTTCCTCTAGAAACTTCATGAATAATCCTTTAGAATTCGCACAAAAATGATTTACATAGGATTCTGTGCCACTAGCTCATCATCATTATCCTCCAGCTCGTTCACAAAATTCAATGTAACCACTATGTTGGCTTAGATTTGGGAAATCTTCATCATTTGAAATAATGCAATAGCTTGACACTATTGAAATACTGGTGCTCGACACATACTATGTTACTTAGCATCAATTGCATTTTTCCTAATGCTTGACACTTGAAGATCACTCAGCATCAACTAAGAATTTTCTAATGCTCAACACCTAATCTTTACTTGGAACTTAAAGATTACTCGGTACACACACTAAAATTTTCTGTTACTCAACTCCTACTAAGAATTTTCTCGGTTTCAACTAACTTGCTCAACACCCACTAAAGATCTTAGTTTAAGCTTTGCAATCAACCTTATTACAACTTCTTCCTCCAATGTGTCTAAGATTGACCAACCTCTATATTTTTGATTATGCTATCAATACATCATTTAACCATTGTCTTAACTGATCCTTGCACTTGATTACAACATCATAACTCAACCTTTCTCTTAGGTGCTCTTATTACATCTTGTTGATCAAATCCTCTTCATCAATCAACTAAGTGATAGTACTTGGATCTTATAAGAAAATGTCATTCCTACAAGTAGTAGGTTTGACATCAATGAAAAAATAATGATTGAAAAACATTCTCTTAACAAAAATCTTCCTTCTTTCCAATAATCTCCCTCTTTGATCTTCAACGATGAGCTTTTTAATCAGATTTCCAACAATCTCCCTCTTTGGCATTGATTGAAAACCAAACTGATCAACCATTAGACTAAACTATTCAACCACAAATTAACTAGGTTAGAATAGTAAGTCAAATGCCAAAAAGTAATTGTAGCTTCATATCTCCTTCTACTATTCTAATTGTTTCATTTTAGCTTCTCCCTCTTTGCTGTTGTATCCTTGTTCTTTATCTTTCTCCCTTTGTATTGCTAATCTTCTACTTTTCTGATCAACTTTTGATTACTTCAATCAACTTCTCCTATTGATAAGTTTTCTTCTATTTCTCCCTCTTTGACAACAATGCCAAAGACATATTAGCATCTTAATATGCTAGTGTAGCTTTTACAGGTTCATTCAATGTCTACCTTTGTCACCTTGCTTGTGACTAATTTGGAACTTTAGTACTTTAATTAATTTAGGCATGAATCCCAAAGTAAGCATCCTCTACATCAATGTGTAAGGTCTTCAATAATCAACTTATTTGATGCAGGGCAGTCTTGCTTTTGCTTCAAATAGCCTTGGTTAGGGGTACCACCCCTAATTTTCCTCTAAGATACTCAAATACATCTTTAGGTGGTGCTTTTGTGAAGATGTCAGCAATCTATTCCTTTGAGCTAACATATTCCATCTTCACTTGTTTTTCTTCCACCAACTCTCTTAGATAGTGATACTTGATTGCAATATGCTTGGTTTTAGCATGCATTACAAGATTCTTTTATATGTTAATAGAACTTGTATTATCACAATAAAGTATCATAGGCTTTGTTACCTCTTCCTTCATACCTTTCAAAAAATGTTTGGTACATACAATATTGGTGCAATTTATAGTAGTTGCAACATATTCAGCTTTAGCAATGGATTGTGAGGTGCAGGTTTGCTTTTTGCTAGTCCATGTAATCAACCTTTTTCCTAAGAAAAGTGCTCCTCCACTGGAGCTTTTTCTATCATTAATGTTACCTCCCCAATCTTCATCAGTGTAGGCTCTTAGTTCAAATTTCTCACTCGTCTTGTAGTACAAGCCAAAGTCATCAGTTCTTTTCAGATACCTTATTATTCTCTTCACTGACATTAAGTGATTTTCTCTTGGATTTGCAAAAAATCTTGCCACTATTGCAATAGCTAATGTAATGTATGGTCTACCATGTACAACATATTGTAGCTTTCCAATCATTGACCTATACAATGTCTGATTCACTTTAGTAGACTCATCATTCTTCGATAGGTTATATCTAGTTGCCATTGGTGTGCTGACTAGTTTTGAGTCTTCTAACCAAAATGTTTTGAGTACCTCCTTAATGTATTTGGATTGGGTCACAAATATTTCATGCTTTAATTGATGTACTTGTAATCCAGCAAAGAATTTTGTTTCTCCAAACATTGACATCTCAAATTCATGCTTCATTTGATCAAAAAAATCTTTACAAAGAACATCTTTTCCTCCAAATATTGTATCATCCACAAAGATTTCTGATATCAAAATGTCTTTTCCTTTTTCAACTTTGATGTACAAGTTTCTGTTGTCATCTATTTTCTCAAATCCTATCTTCATAGGATATTTGTGTAGTCTCTCATACCATGCTCTAGGTGCTTGATTTAATCCATAAAGTTCCTTGTGTATTTTGTAGACCATGTCCTTATTCTTCTCATCTACAAATCCCTCTAGTTGTTCTATGTAAACTTCCTCTTCTAGTATACCATTTAGAAAAGAAGATTTAAAATCCATTTGGTACACTTTGAAACCTTTTTATGCAACATATGCAAGTAATGTTTTTACTCCTTCCATTCTTGCAACAGGGGAAAATGTTTCCCCATAATCCAGTCCTTCTTCTTTTGCATAGCCTTTGCAAACTAGTTTGGCTTTATTTCTTGTTATCTCACCATCCTCATCAAGTTTGTTTCTAAACACCCATTTGGTACCAATCACATTCTTATTAGCTAGTCTAGGAACTAGAGACCATGTTTTGTTCCTCTCAATCTAATCTATCTCTTCTTCCATGGCTTTATACTAGTCATCATCTTGTAGTGCATCTTTCACTATTTTAGGTTCAACCTTACTCAGTAGACATGATTCATTCCTCAGTCTATTCCTTGTCATTGGTCTAGCATCCTTGTCACCAATGATTTGATCTACAGGGTGATGTCTTCTCACATACTTGGCTAACCTTGGTTCAGTCCTTCTTTCCATGTTTGATCCTTCAACTTCAGAATCATTTTGTTCTTTTTCATCTAGCATTCCATCATTCCTCTCATGTGTATTATTTTCAGAGTCAAAATGTGCGTTTTCTACATTCTACAGCTCATCTTTTGAATGCAGCATGACATTCATAGGCTGAGACTCGAAAGATATTGAAGTTTGTTGCTGATTCCCAACTTGATTTGCAACATTTTCTTCAATAGTCATTCCTTCATAGAAGTATACAAAGGATCTATAATCCTCTATTTTCTTTAACTCATCAACCTAAACTTCTAGATGCTCATCAAAATTTTTATTTGCACTCTTCACAATCTTATTAGTGTTAGTATTAAAACACTTGTATGCTTTGCTTCTAGTGGAGTATCCAAGGAATATGCCTTACAACCACTTCATAGATTTGGCTCTTTAGTAGCAACAATATCAGTAACTCTTTGCTTCTTGGTCTATAACTCCTTAAATAGAAGTCTTGGAGTTCCTTTTCCTGCTCGATTCTTCCATTCTTTAATTTCAATTTGTATGGATTAGGTAGGATTCATTGCATCTAACCCATATTTTTTTTTTTCTCTAGAAACTTCATGAATAATCCTTTAGAATTCGCACAAAAATGATTTACATAGGATTCTGTGCCACTAGCTCATCATCATTATCCTCCAGCTCATTCACAAAATTCAATGTAACCACTATGTTGGCTTAGATTTGGAAAATCTTCATCATTTGAAATAATTAGCTTGACACTATTGAAATACTAGTGCTTGACACATACTATGTTACTCAGCATCAACTACATTTTTCCTTATGCTCAACACTTGAAGATCACTCAGCATCAACTAAGAATTTTCTAATGCTCAACACTTGATCTTTACTTGGCACTTAAATATTACTTGGCACACACACTAAAATTTTTTGTTACTCAACTCCTACTAAGAATTTTCTCAGCTTCAACTAACTTGCTCGACGTCGATTAAAGATCTTAGTTTAAGCTTTGCAATCAACCTTATTACAACTTCTTCCTCCAATGTGTCTAAGATTGACCAAACTCTATATTTTTGATTATGCTATCAATACATCATTTAACCATTGTCTTAACTAATCCTTGCACTTCATTACAACATCATAACTCAACCTTTCCCTTAGGTGCTCTTGTTACATCTTATTGATCAAATCCTCTTCATCAATCTACTAAGTGATAGTACTTGGATTTTATAAGCAAATGTCATTCCTACAAGTATGAATTATCACATAAAATTTTCTCTGTGAGCTTAATAGAGCCTTTTTCTTTGATTTGACATGGGGCATCATTACCAAATCTAACACTATTTTCATCATATTGAGTAAAGGTAATGAACTTACTTTTATCTCCTATCATGTGATGTGAGCATCCACTGTCTATGATCGACTTGTCATTCTTGTTCACACTAGTAACCAATGCTATTTCTTCATCTTCTTCTTTATCTGATTCATCCTTCATGGCCACATAGACTACTTCATCATCATTCTCATTAGAATCTTCTTCAACAATGTAGCATCTTTTTCCTTTCTCCTTGTATTCTTTGCTATCATCTTCTCTCTTGTTCCTATACTTGTTTCCTTTTTTGTAGTTCTTCTTCTGTGTACATCTTATAGCAATATGACCTACTTCATTGTTATTGAAACATATGATAGGGAGCTTACCTTTGAATTTACCTTTGCTTCTATGGAATCTCCTAGCCAATAGTGCTTCTAACTATTCCACATCTTCCTCATCTGCGTTGCTATCATTGGATGCATGTTTTCCCCTTCTTCTCTTCTTGTTTGATGTTTCCTCCTTACTTTCTTTTATTTCCATCTTGGATTTGAAAGTAGATTCAATGTTCTCAAGTCTATAGTTGTCAAAATTCTTTCAAAGGTTAGTATTTTTATTTGTACATACCTTAACTCTTGGATGGCTGAAACTCTAATAGCATAGATAGGGATTAGAGTTCTTAAGTATTTGTTGATTTTAGTTTCTTCTTCCAATTGAACACCTAGACTTCTTATTGCACTTACCACTTCTTTCATTCTTGCAGCATACTGGGTAGCATTTTCATCTTCCTCCATTTTCGTGTCATCAAACTTTCCTCTTAGGATTTCTCTCTTTGCTCTCTAGACATTCTAATCTCCTCCATAAATTTTTGATAAGGTTTCCCACATTTTGAATGCAGTGTCACAATCTTTGATGTCATCATATTCTACATAATTAAGTGTAGAGGAAATCTCCATCATTGCTTGATTGTGCTCCTTCTTTTTGTTCAAATTATCTGTAGTAAGAGATCCTGTTGGATTCACATGCTTTGTTCCAATTGAGGTTTGTGCATAGTCACCTATTGATCCAGGGTGCAATTTCATCAGACTCTTCCACACAACAAATTTGTCTTTGTTGAGCTTTGGAGCTTCTCTCTTGGACATCTTGATCTTCCTACTTCTAGTTCCTTGAAACTAAATCAATAGATGGATCTTATACCAATTATTAAAATTTCTTTAGAATAACTAAGGAAGGGGGGGGGGGGGGGGGGGGCGTGAATTATTTATTCAAGGTCCAAATGTCCTATTCAAAATTTTCACCAAGTATAGTGAGCCCATTTAACTTATCATTCATCCAAACTTTATATTTTCTAATTAGTAGGTTACTATAAATCAACATGCAAGCATAAAACATAGGAAATCAACACATGACATAGTGATTTATGTGGAAACCTAATTTGGAAAAAACCACCAGTAACATGCTACTCAATTCTCACTCTTCTGAAGTGATGCCCTATGAAAGGTCTGCCTTGTTAAAGTCTCCCAACACACTATCAAATGTGACCTTGTTAGAGGATTTAACCACCCTATTAGAGGTGGGCCTGGTTAGAGGACTTTAGAACATTCACTTGGAATGCCATCCTATTAAAGGATTCACAAATGGCTATTAAAGCAACCAAAGTCCATAGGACTTTAAGATCTAAATAAATTGCTAGAGAGTATTAGAAAATCTTTGACTTGACTACACATACAACTTATCTTGCAAATTTTAGATCACTTCTCAGCTCATACCCTTGCCTAGCCTTCAATATCTGCAATTCTGATAGCTTTCTTTCCTTTCAAGCTTAGTCTCCTTGAGTCACTATGCTCAAAGTACTAGTGCAATCATGTCTTCATGACCACTTGTAGAAGTAGAGCCTCTATACTCTTCCTTCTTCTAGATGTCACCTACTTGACACCCTTCCAACCACTTCACAGATTTGGCTCTTCAGCAACAACAGTATCAACAGCTCTTTGCTTCTTGGTCTATGAATCCTTAAATAGAAGTCTTGGAGTTCCTTTTTCCACTCAATTCTTCCATTCTTTAATTTCAATTCATATGGATTATGTAGGATTCATTGCATCTAACCCATATTTTGTTTCCTCTAGAAACTTCTTGAATCATCCTTTATAATTTGCACAAAAATGGTTCATATAGGATTCTGTGCCACCAGCACATCATCCTTATCCTCCAAATCATTCACAAAATTCAATGTAACCACTATGTCAGCTCAGATTTGGTGAATCTTCATCATTTGAAATAATGTAGTAGCTCAACACTATTGAAATACTTGTGCTCGACATATACTATGTTACTCGGCATCAACTGTGTTTTTCCTGATGCTCAACAGTTGAAGATCACTTTGCATCAACTAAGAATTTTCTAATGCTTGAAACTTGATCTTTACTCAGCACTTGAAGATTACTCAGCACACACACTAGAATTTTCTATTACTCAGCTCCAACTGAGAATTTTCTCAGCTTCAACTAACTAGGTCGACACCCATTAAAGATATTAGTTTAAGCTTTGCCATCAACCTTGTTACAACTTCTTCCTCCAATGTGTTTAAGTGTGACCAACTTCTATATTTTTGAGTATGGTATTAATACATCATTTAACCATTGTCTGACTAATCCTTGCACTTTATTACAACATCATAACTCAACCTTTCCCTTAGGTGCTCTTGTTACATCTTGTTGATCAAATCCTCTTCATCAATAAACTAAGTGATAGTACTGAGATCTTATAAGAAAATGTCATTCCTACAAGTAGTAGGTTTGAAATCAATGACAAAAAAATGATTGAAAAACATTCTCTTAACAAAAATCTTCCTTCTTTCCAACAATCTCCCTCTTTGATCTTCAAAAATGAGCTTTTCAATCAGATTTCCAACAAATGCTAAGACATTATAATAGGTCAATCAGTTAAATATCTTAACAGAAAATTGGTAATAGGCTATATTGAAATCATCTAACAAGGTTATTACTTAATTATGAGTTGGATTCCTTTAACAAGGCTTCTTCCACTCCTCCCAACTTCCACAAAAATTTAGCCACTCCTACTTTTAAGGGCACTTGGTAAGGTAATACATGGGGTGTCCCTCTGAATCCATAAAGTTTGATGATAGTTGAAACTGAATATGGGATGACATCTCCCCAATTATGTGAAACTTTCAGACTATGGGGTTTTTCCATAGGCCTAACAAGTTGCATTAGTGCCTTAGGAATTTTGGGATTGTCACTCAATATGAGGCATCTTAGTTTGGAGGCAAAGTGCTTGTCAAATCTAAAAAAACTAGCATTTTCTGCCTCTCCAGTCATATTTGCACTCCATAATTGAACTGGCAGTGCTTCCCCCTCTTGCCTTTTGTTCATAACCATTTCTTTACCAAAGTATGTAGCCCCCTTAAACATAAACATGTGCATTAATAGGGAATATTGGCTACAAACCTTTTCAACCTTACCCTTTGCAATTTCCACCAATTCGCTGTGAATCTCATTAGCCAGATAAGAAGCAAAATCAAAAATTATTTCCACACCAAATGAAGAGATTTGAGTGATCATATACATAAAAATCACAGGGATTAAGTCTACTTCATCCTCTCTAAAAACTCTGTACAGTGTCCTATATATCTCTACTACCCTGGCATTGAAGCATGATTTCTTAAAAGATTCTTTAGAGGATGATTTTATTGCTAGGAGGGTTCCAATTCTGCCAATGTGGGCCTTCAGTGCACATTGTCTAACTACGTCCTTCTTTGACATATATTGCTTTTCTAATTCTGTCAAATCAATGGGCACATGATACCTAGTGGGAGGTCCCAAATAGAAAACTTCCCTAATCTCTTCTGGACTGATGGTGATTAGAATTTCACCATCTACTCTTCTCACTACCCTAGTGGCTTGATCATAACTCTTTTCCATGGCCTCAAGGAGGTCATAATCCATAAACACACTGGGAACAACTAGCTTTCCCAAGTTTAAATTCCATATATTGGCATGTGGGGCATATAGTTTCCTTTCTACAAACCATTTCTTGATCAAATTCAAACTAGTTTGTGAAGTTTTAGCATCTTGGACCCAATTACCCTTGTCATACAATCCATCAGCTATCCTCAACCTAGGGTTTAATGAGGTCAACCTTTTAACTTGCACTGTTTCTATAGTAGACTCTAGCAGCAACTCAAGCAAGTCATCATGTTCATTTCTATACAAATAATTTACTTGACCTAAAAATCCCTTCTTTGGAGGCATCTTTGATTATGTTTTATAGAACTAAAACACCTACAAAGATTACACCAGATTTACTTACTTGAATTTTGTCCTCGTTTCCCTCCGTATTCTTGCAAATTTTTTTTTGCAAACAAACTGCTTCACAAACCCACCAAACTCCAACACGATTTTCTTTAGTAATTACTCCTACTCAGGAATAGCTTGAAATCTTTGCTCACCTAAGGTGAAACTGGTGAAATCTTCTGTATTATACTATATTTTTCCTCACATGCGAAGCTTTCATGTCTAATTAATACATAGAGTGGCACCATATTCTGCATTTAAATCTGCACCGTCGATCTTTTAAAAATCTTACGATCATGAGATATGGAGAAAGATAACTAGGCATTGCACTTGACAAGTTGGTGAATTGATCCAATGAAAATTACCCATGTATATAGCTCTTTCCTTGATGGCACTTTTGTTTGGACCCACTGGCAACTAAGGACACGTGTCAGTAGGTCGCTACTTCACTATACATAAAGAACGGGCACCTTGCCATAGCAAAGTAGTGACAACCATAAATCTGATCTTGATCTTGTAGATGATATGTTACCGTACTGCTTAGAAAGATAGTGGTGGGCCCCGTACTCACTATGTCACATAGCTTAAACAACTTGCAACTTTCCAAAGTGAGATAGCAAGGACTGTTGATTCCACTTTGTTCTGATGATCAGGATATCTTGTACATTTGATCAATGGGGCATGAGTCTAGAGCATTGATGATGTATGAAATTATGCATTGCTAGCACCCCATAAGACTTTACTTCAGTCCTAGTCATCATCCCACCTTACTAGAAGTCCCACCAGCTGTTGATTTTATGGCACCTCGCTACTTCACTAATGGAAAGATGTTAGAATTTCTTGATAGCGAGGTAGTGAGCTCTAACAACTTTAATAAATCTTGGCACCATAAAATACAAGGACCCATTAGATTGTTATTGCTCCTACCAATTGCTTCTGACAACAACAGTTATTACTGGTCATGCCACCTAGACAACTCATGGGTACCAATAAATATTGAGGCCACTGACCCTTTAATTTTATAGTGCCTTGCTACTTCACGAATGGTGAGATGACCAAGATTTCCTATAGAGAGGTAGCGAAGCATCAAAAAGATACTCATTCTGGTGCCGACTTCTGACTGTTTCTAACTGGGTCCCTCTTCTGGCTCTGATAGTACTTGCAAGGTGTACATGACTGAGAAATTGGCCAAAATACAATTCTTCAACTATCATGTCTTCATTTTGCGGTCCCTTCTTATAAATTTCTAGCACTCACTACCTTGCTATACATAAAGAGTGCCCATGTTTTCATAGAGAGGAAATGACAACGGTGGATCTATTTAGATCAGACGGCTGGGGAATTTGAGAAGAAAAGTAGCTCAGGGTGTGAAAGATATAAAAGGAACAAAATATTAGCCTGATTTAAAAATTCAAAGATTTCGTGCCTGGAAATTTATGAATGGAAAGAAACATAGGGTGTTCACATAATTTTTAAAAGGCTTAACAGAAGGATGACTTGGCTAGGAAGCCTACTGACCATTAAATTAGAAAATCTGAATTTTCTATTCCTAGACAAAGGATTTCTATCACGTGAAAAATTTAGACCAATAGTGGCTCTATCTAGGGACATTGAATTATCTAGATTCAAATGAGGGCTCATAAATTATGGGAGAAGCAGACCACACAGAGACTCCCAACAGATCAACCACTTACTAAGAGAACAACACTCACAGGGAAAACTATGCACAAGAAACTACACATAGACAAAAGGATTTACAGATATGTACAAGAAAAACCTAAACTATTGTTCATGGAAATAATAAGTATTCTTTCAAGAAAAATACCTCTTCAAGAACTCTCCATGATTTTGCAATTCAAGAATATTGTCTGATAGATCTTTGAGTACATAGGAATCCTCACCCCAAGTAGTTTCAATCAAATAAGGGCCTAACTAGATAGGATCAAATTTGCCATGTTTTCCTTTATCCTCAATTTTATCATTCCACATTAAGACTAAATCTCCATCTTCAAACTTTTTTCTTACCATTCTTCTATCATAGAGTGTCTGAACTTGCAGTTACAACTTTTGGTTCTTAAGAGATGCTTCTCTTCTGGTTTTTGTTAGTCCTATTAGTTCATCCATCCTTTCTTGCATTTCATCTGTAGTATCTTCATCATACAACTAAATGTAATTGTAGAGTCCTATCAAGTTGTTCTAAGGCATTCGTGCTTGAATTCCATACACCATATCAAATGGAGCTACACCAATGGCTTTTTTCATAGTTATCCTGTCAGCCCATATTACTAACTGTAACTTGGAATCCCATGCCTTTTTGTTATCATCCAAAGTTCTCTTAATAACCTCCAACAAGCTCTTATTTATGGATTTAGCTTTTCCATTCCCTTGTGGATGATAAGGAGAAGATGATGACCTTGTTATTCCATATTTATCACAAAATTTAATGAATTCCTCAGACCTGAAGCACATTGCATTGTTTGTTACAATTTTCTAAGGGCAACCAAATTTGGAGATAATATTATTTAGTAGGACATTATTGACAACTTTAATTGTTGCATTTCTTGTGGGGATAGCCTCTACCCATTTTGTAAAGTAGTCAGTAGCCACTAGTATCCAAGAATAGCTAGTGCTAGACTTGGGGGAAATCTCTCCTATGAAATCCATACCCCATTGTTGAAATGGTGCTTGAACCTCTACTGGCTTCAATGGAGTATTACCTAAGAAATTTAGTTTTCCAGAAAACCTCTGACAAGGGTCACATTTTCTAATCATAATTTGGGCATCCCTGAAAAGGGAAGGCCACCAAAATCTAGCCCTCATCACTTTATGTGGAGTGGTCTTGGCCATATAGTATCCTCCACACACTCCAATATGCATTTCATTCAAGACTTCTTTTGCCTTTTCCTGATCGATACATTTTAGCAACACTCTCTCAAAATTTCTCCACCATAAACTACCTTGGACAATTATGTATCTGATGGCTTGCAATTTAGTACTCCTCTTTTCATTTTCAGGCAAATGGGGAGGAGCTTCCATGTGTTGTAGGTAGTATATAACATTGGTGTACCAATCACAACGATCCATGTCACATAAGTCTGATTTGAGGTCATTAACTACCACATTTATCTGATTGGCATCCAAGTTAGATTCAGCCATGAGTTTTGCCAAACCTTGACCTCTTACCAACTTAGTTATCTGTATTTCAATATTAAACTCTTGGATCCTATTGATCCATCTACACCTTCTACTTGATACTTCTTGTTGAGAGAATATATCCTTCACAATTGCATTGGGTACAAAGGTAATGATGATAGCACCTACTAGGTAGCATCTAAAAGCCTTTACAGCCTTTACAAAAGCATATGCCTATTTTTCATTTATCTCATATTTTGATTCAGCAAGCTGCAGTGACTTACTAAAAAAGGCAATGGGCTATTCATATCCTTCTTCATTTTTCTGCAACAAGACTACAAGTATAGTGTGAAAGGATGCAAAAGAAAAAATATGCATAGGCTTTAAATAATCTAGAGTTCTCAGTACTGGAGCATTTTTTATTATAGTTTTAATATCCTTGAATGCTTATTAAGGCTCACCATTCCAATCTATAGTGGCTCCCTTCTTGAGCATCTTTGAGATTTCAGCAAAATTGGTAACAAACCTTCTAAGAAAATTGACTTGGTCAAAGAAGGATTGAATCCCTTTTACATTTTTTGGCTTGGGGACTTTATCAATAGCTACTACTCTCTCAGGGTCTATTTTCACCCCATCCTTGGACACTATATGTCCTAGTAATTTGCCTTCTGTGACCTCGAATGTGCATTTCTTTGGGTTCAAGGATACTCCATATTCCAGAGCTTTGATAAAGATTTTTTCCAAATGTTTGCAGTGATCCTCACCCTTCTTAGAATATGCTGTAAGATCATCCTAGTATACAACCATAAATTTGTCAATATAATCATGAAATGCCACATCCACGGCTCTTTGGAAAGTAGCTCCTGCATTAATCAGGCCAAATGGCATCCTTACATATACATATGTTCCCTATGGGGTTGTGAAGGCTGTCTTGAATTTTTCACTTTCCTTTACCAAAACTCTATTATATCTAGAGAAACCATCCATCATTGACATTAGCTCAGAACCAATCACTTGCTATAACATGGCTTCCATATTGGGTAATCCATAATTGTCCTTCAAAGATGCAATGTTCAGATTCCTAAAATCCACACATAATCTTATATCTCCATTTTTTTTTCTGACAAGTACCAAATTTGTAACCCAAGTGGAATGCCTAATTGGTTTGATTATCCCCCCATCCCTTAGTTTCATCAACTCTTCTTGCATTCTGGGAGCTAGGGTAGGGTTTACTGGTCTTTATTTCTGTCTGAAAGGTTTTACATTGTCTTTTAATGGTATGACATGTTGAAACAAATCTTCCCTATAAGCCTTAAGGTCATCATATGACCATTCAAAAACATGTCTATACTTTCTAAGAAAGTCAATCAATGTTTTTCTGATTTTAGCATGCAGATTTTGGCCAATATAAACCTTTTTGGGAGCTTCATCAATACCCAAGTTTATCTCTTCTAATTTTTGAGGCTTAGGGTCCTTAACTCCTAGTTTTACTCTATCCTGGTTATCAAAAATATTTTCCAGGACCACTAGCCCCTTAGGCATCTTATTGGTTTTCAATTGCATAATCTCCAAGCCAAAAAATGGTTTCCTTACCATCTGTGGTTTCAATTATTTCACTGCAATCCATTTCCTGACCATGGTACTTGTCTTCATTTAACAAAAAAATTGTAATGTCTTTGTCATCTTCAAAGACTTGCCAATTTTCAATGTTATCAAGTATGGAAGGTCTATTTTGTACCTCAATTTGAGATATTCCTGCAAATGATATCTCCTTAGACTTGATTGCTACATTTGCTAATGAATCAACCATCTTATTTTGAGTCCTATCTCCCCATAAGATATCAAATGCATCAAAAAATTCTATTTGATCCCAAACTGCATTTCTATACTGCTTTAATCTCCTATTCTTGGATGCATAAGTTTCTTTTATCTGGGATATGACTAATTCAGAATCCCCTATGACATGCAACTTCTTGATCTCATGATGTGTGGAAACTTTCAATCCTAGCAACAATTCCTCATATTCTACAATATTATTTGTGCAAGAAAACTTCAAAGTGAATGAATATCTGAAAGTATCTTTCTTAAGGGAAACAAAAACTACACCTGCCCCTGCACCCTCTTTTGAACTTGCCCCATCAAAAAACATTGTCCATAACACTGGTGAGTTAGTTCAACACTCAACTACATGTTCAATGATAGCAAGTAAATTTCAACTTCTTGAATAATCAATTTAGCTCTGAAAGCATTGACACCAGTGTCCAAGAAACAAGTGAAATCTTTGTTAATTTCTTCCCCTAGAATGTGACTGACCCTAGGCTCTCTATTTACTTTGACCACTTTATCCCCTATGTAGAAAGTAGCATAAGTCAAATCACATTGTAGGCTTTCCCCCATGGCAACATTCTATTTTTTGGAGAGTAACATTCCATAGTGTGGAGGTATATCCACTACACAGACATACATCATTAACTCTACTTCAGGATATGCAGCTAATTTGAATGGTAAAGAATTTATGGTGCCTCTGATTGGAACTTCCCTAGCATCCATTCCTGTGCATTTTCCCTGCTTGGTGTCCATTTTTAACCCTAAGGCTTCCATTACTTTAAAAGGCATTATGGTATTAGAAGCCCCTGAGTCTATAATACAATTTTTTAGGGTCTTCCCCTTTATGATCAGATTGAGGAAAAAAGGGTCAATATCTTCTATAAATTCCACTGAGGAATCATCTAAAAACATCTAGGGAATTTGGGATATGATACCACTTTCCTCTATTACTAATGGGGTTTGTTGGGAAACAGTTTGTCCTACAACAATATTATTGTTTCCTATCCCTCCCAACCATGATAAAGCCTTGCTCTTATGTTCTTCAATTCTAAGAAGTTTAGACAAAGGTACTTTTATAGTTATTTGGGACAACATATATATCATATCAATAGGTTAACCAATAGTGGGTTTTACAAGAGTACCTAAAGTTGGAGTCTTTTGAACAATGTGCAACACTGTTTGCTTGATAGTATCAAGTTATGATTTCTTTGGTTGCACAATTGCTTTTGCTATCTCATTTATTTGAAACTGAACCTTCTCTTTTGGTTCCCACTTCTTTCCCTTGTTGTCATTGATCTTAGGCACATCAATATTGACTTTCTTATTTTGATCATTCATCTTATGGGTGATATCTTTGATGAATACACTGGATGGCTTTCTTGCATCATTATTTACTATTCTATTTCTCAAATTGTAGTTACTATGGACCTGATAAATCATTTTTGTTGTGATTCTATCAATCTCTTCTTTGGAGGGCATTCTCAAGCTTGTGTGACCTACATCAGAAGATGTAACACATACTTTATCTATATCATAGCCTTCATCATCTGAAAGAAATTATTGATGATGTAAATGATAAGCAATTCTCTGACTAGTAATATCATTTTCAGGTTCCTTAGAATCATAATCTACAAGGTCATCACACATGCTCACCATATTGCAACTTATATTATCATGGCTTTTTTCTTCACTTCCTTCTTCAGGCTGCACGTCTTGATCTTGGGCAAATGACTAAGCAACATAAATATAATCAATAGAATGAGGTGATTGACATACAATGCACTATGGTACATCATCATTCATATTCACAGTGTTCCTTTGTAGGGGATCTGGGGTACCCTTATCTTTCACATTTATTGTCTGGTTGGGGACTGGCTTACCATCTTTCCATTGGGTGGTGTAAGGGTAATTTTGCATTCTAGGTTTCCTATTAAAACTATTGTTATTCACAGGGGTTCTCTTAGCAACATTTGGCTTATTGAAATTAGTGGGATTCATCTTCTTGAGCAATTTCAAAACCTGGCATATAGTGGGTTCTTCTGGATTTTTTCCTATAGGAGTTTTATCACCCTCCCTTTTGTTATTGGTCTTGGGGTTAAAAAGCTTTGGATCATCCCTTCTACCCAGTTTTCTAGATGCCTTCCTATTATTCTCTATATTTACTACAATTTTATAAGCATCCCTTAAAGTCTTGGGATCCTTATCCCTCAATTGATAAGCCATTTTGCTATCAAAAGCATTGAAATATGTTGTGAGATAGACATCCTCATTCAACCTCATAACTTGAAACAATCTATACATACCTTTCTGGAATCTTACATTGAAGTCAAATGTTTCATTTGGGTTTTTCTTGATGTTATTGAACTCATTCAACATGAATCTTGCATTACTATTGTCTCCATATTGCTCCTTAAATAATTTCTCCAAGTCACTCCACGAGGTGATACTATCATCAGGAAACCTCCTAAACTAATCCCTTGCATCCTCAGTTAGTGAATGCACAAAAAATTTCATTACCATATCTTCATGTTCAACTTCATAATCATTCAACATATCAATTAAAATTCTCAAATGTTCTTCAGCAGTAACAACATTATTCCTAGAGAACTTAACCACTTTGTCTCTTAAATCAAATGATATAGGATGTGGAGCACTAGGAATACCAACAAATGATATTTTTGTATACTTTTTTAGGTATATATGTTTCTTTTGGAAACCAAGAACATTTGAGGTACTAGCTATGTTAGCTTGGTTTTGAGGAGCAGCTTGGGATTATTGAGGTGGGGCAAATGGGACTTGGGTGCTAATACTGGATGATGAGGCGGGAGCAGATTGGGATATTCCTTGAGTTGAGATTAGTGGACCACTAACTGGTGCAGGAGTTGCAGGTGGGATAGAAAAATTGGGCCATGAAGCCAATGCAAAATTAGATTTTAGAATTGGATTTTTTTCCTAGTTTCTATAGCTTGAGCTTCATTCTCAACCTTCTCAAGTTCTTTTGCAAGATCTTCCTTCTCTTTTCTATCCTTCTCCAGATCTAGATCTAGTTTTGACATGGAGGGTTGTATGTGTTTGCTTGGTAGAGCTTGAGGTTCATTTATTTGGATTCCTATAGCTTTTCCTTTCCCTTTATCTGGAGCTTTTGCAATGGGCTCTACAAGGTCCACTTGAATAGGTTTATAGGCTTGGACTTGAGCAATAACTGGTTCTTGCCTTTGATTCAGGTGTTTTTCTTGCTCTTGCACTTTAGCTCTCAGATTGTCTACATCTCCAAATACATCATTATGGAGAGTTGTGGTATTTTCTTCTAACTTTTTATTCTTCTCCTTCAAGGTAGCCATCCTTCTTAGTAGAGCATCCCTTTCTATTATAACATCCAAGGTGGCTTGCTCCTTTTCTTTTTCAAGATGAATGCATTTAGCTTCTTCCTCAGCAATCCATTTCTTCAAAACTCCTATCTTAGAATGCATTTCTTTAGGATCTACAGAAGTAGCTTCTGAATCAACAGGATCATCCAGATCTATAAGATTGGGCTCCACGTATGGGGCTGCTCTGGGATTAAAAGGATCATCAAATGAACTCCTAAATCCTAGCCTATAGTTCATATCTACTACAAGATCTGGCCTTGATGAAGAAATTCCTACTGTAGACACATCTTTGTCCTAAAAAAATCTCTCATCTGGTAATGGGGTACTGAAAATGCCTCCTAAGAGTCTTGTATTTTAGGATTCAGAAATGAGTGAAGAAGATTCTCTCCCTAATATTGGTTGATACTGAGAATTGACCGATGCATTACCTCTGGGTTTCCAAGTGGGATTTGGATCTATCCTTTTCTTATTCTGGTTCTTCCTACCACCTTGGGGTAAATCAGTATACATTGGTACATCAGGATTGGCTCTCATGTGAGCTCTTATGTTCTTTCTCTTGTCAGCCATATTCACCTTTTGTTAAAATAAGCACTAGCTTCAAAACCTTGACTAAGTTGCTGCCCTATTCTTAGGAAAATATACAATGACAATTATTTCTGACTCAAAGAAAACAACACACAAATAGAAATAAAAATATCTGACATGGATAGACCAATCACTGAGATCATAAAATTGCAACTCTTGCTTGTTAGATAAGACACCTGGATAGGCTGGATACGTCAGTATGTAGCTGTGGTACTTGGGCTATACCCTCTTTAAATTCTCAAGGTTTATCACTAAAATATTCCCTTATAACCATGAGAAAAACTTAGATAACCTGACACACACGTACACAGCAGGACCAAAGAAACTGTAGTACTTTTCACAGATGTGTTGGACAACTCCCCAGCAGAGTTGCCATTTTGTTGGTGTTTTAAAACTACTAAGCAACAAAATGCTTAATACCAAGATGACAATACTCACACAATCTAAAGACTAGCCAATTCTTATTAGCAATTGTATGTGCAAAACCATTTGGGCCCAACTTCAACAAAACCATGGGTGGTTTTCTACTCTTCTGGCTCTGCAAAACTAGGGTGGGTATACCTAGGGATGATACAAGACTAGGAAAACTGTATGAGAATTATTTTAGTTTCATTCTGATTCTGATTCTCATCTCAAATCCTCAAATACATACACAATTCTTGATAACTTGATAAACACATCCCATATAACAGATATGGCAAAAAATTCTTCTATAGATCTGCAAGTGTTCTCAGTAATAGTTTCTAACTGAAGCTAAAACATTTCATGCAAACAAGTACTAGCCAAATTTTAGGATCTACAGGAAATAAAAGTAAGATTGATTTAATTTTGCATTTTGACAACCATTTGTGACACATTTCTCTTTCAGCTGGATCAAATTTGATCAGTGCCTAATCCATTAGGGGTTAGAGACTACTACAAATTTCTAGATCTAATTTTTTGCCTTACAACAAATTTTATTAGCAGTTCTTATCAGAATTCATCATTCAAAATCCTTTCCACTACTATAGCAATCTTATCACATTCATCAAAGCTTTTACTTAATCCATTGAACTAACAACAGTGATAAACAGATATACAACCTAACTGAATTGCATTCAATTGCACAAGCCTTTACTCATATAACATCAAGATAACCAAGTAATCAAAAGAGACAAAGTTCAGAAAGAACTGATATGGGGGACAATATTTTCCTTGAAAATTATATACAATTTACAGTAAACTTAGAATGACCTTCAAAAAGAAACACAGATCATTCTCTATTCATGTATTCTCAAGATCCAACAGAGAAAATACACCACCAATTTTCTCAAAACAATGGACCAAAAATGGACTAAGTATCACTTAGACAAATAGAATTTGGACCCTTTCTCTTGCTCTAAGATATCAGTTATATAGTGTGAGATGCAACAAGCTTCAGGCTAAGAGAAAATGACAGGTGTCCTTTACAAGAATATTTACATACACCTATCACAAAATGACAGAAATGTGGGTAACAGAAGATATCCAAATCAAAACATTCTTTTAGGTGGGTCAGCTTCTGTCACATGTTCCAGTGTTGTTGAGTTGGCTATTGATCTGATCCTCTTCATATGCAACTGCCAAATTAGCCAATGATGAAGTTTGTTTTGATGATGGCACATTAATATCCACCTGTGGGTCTTCACCGCCTTTATCCTGTATGGTAGGAACAACATCTACCTTTTCCCTTTCTTTAGTTGTATCAACATCCTGTGGTCTTGGGTCTGCAGCTAAAAGTGACAGATTATTCTTGTCTTCTTCTTCTAGTTGGGTCTAAGTAGTGATGTTGTCAATAATTTGGATTTCCTCACCTTGCACTTCATCACTATCATTTTCACCTTCATCAAACTATTCACTAGGAGCCATTTCTACCATCCACTTGTCAAATAATGTGTCATCTAGCCAATTGAATTGCAAAATATCCCTCTATCTTTCTAGCACATATTCAACTTCATTATTAATAGCAATGAATTCTTGTTTTAAAGAATCAAAGAATATTTTGGGCTTCACCATTTCTTCTGTTGTGGTAGCCCACCATGCATGCCCTATTTCATTAATGACCTGATTCATTCTTAAATAGAATAAATCATCAAGTTTTTTTGCCCATTCATCTTTACCTTTCAAATTATTCTTTTTATCTAGGGCACGAGGAAACAAACTGAATTTTTGGCTCTTGTACTTGTTCAAGTAGCCTACTATTATTTTTTGCAAATGAATCCTTTTATTATCAAAATCAGTAAGATCAGAAACAATATCAAATGTTTTTTCAATTTGATCAAAATAATCATCTATAACAGAGAAACACAAAAATATTATTTCTTTCTCCCTTCTTACCCATTTATTCACAATAGGCATTATAGCCTCATCATTAGCTTTCAAATCCTCCTAGATACTGATAACCCTAGCCAGCTAATCATAAATTAGCAACCATTCAACTTTTTCCCCCAAATATGTGAGAGCTTTTCTTAGTTTATCTTCATATTTGGATTCCAATTCTATATGTAAGGCCCACAATTTACCTTTTTCTTCTTCAAAATCCTTAGCAGTGTAGTACTGTGGCTTTTGGGGTGTATTTGGTATTTCTATGAGGGGGGTGGATTTGAAAGGTTCAACTAGGGTGTGAGGGTATGTTATTCTTGGCCTAGTGGATTTTCCCAATAGCTCATTCTCAATCTCAATTCTCTTTTTCACCTCTTTATTATAGGCATCCACCACTATTTCATACTTGCTTTGCAGCTCAATCATTTCTTGTTCTTCCCTTTTTGTAGTAGCCAAGGAAAATTGAGAATAATCCACATTCATGTGGGCTTCCTATACATGTGAGGTATCAAAAAATCTCCTCACAATGATACTCCCTATTAGTCTTGAATCATCAGGCTGTGATGGAGTAGCCCTAGATCCTCTTCTTAATTACCACATAACAAGAGTAGCTTGATCATTACTAAATGTAGTTCCCAAGAACTCCTTTATATTTGGATCTTGTAATCCCAAATTATTTGACACAGAATTAAAAATCAAGACATAAACAATGTCCTAATTAGGCAATAATAAAATATTTGCAGCCTTTACCATCTGTCTCCCCTATTCAGGGGTTATATTCTAGAACTCTTGTATCATTTGTTCCTTTATTTGATCCTGAATGGAGGCTTGATCCATTTTTGGATGTTCTACTTTCATATTTTTACATCTTTCCTCAAAAATGTGCATGTTTTCTCTCTAGGAAAACTGATGGAAAGCCCTAGACCTTACAAAACTATCATTAGATGAAAATTGATGACTGACTTGTTCTAAAATAGGGTCTAATTCCCTTCCCCTGAAATCTGCTACAGTTAACTCAAAACTTGGCATAGGAGGCTCCTGGGGGTTCCCTTCATCAATGTCTTCTTGGGTAACAAAGATTCCCCCTTGTGATCCAATTTGTTCAATTTGCTCATCAGTGAGCTGCTCCTCCTCAATTCTCATAGCGGTTTGGGAAGGTGAGTAACTTTCATCATGTGGTTTCTCTTCCCTTATTATCTCTCTTCTCTTAAGAGATAGTTCAGGTGGCCTTTCTTCAAAAATAGCACTAGTAGATTCAACTATCTATTTTCCTTTATTCACAATGGGCCTTTGATCCTAAATGACAATATATCTTGACCTCCTTTGTACAATTAATGGGCCTGCCCCTATATTGGGAGTGAAACCCAATCTTATCATCATTTCCCTAGCTTTATCTGGAAAAGAATCAATGAAATGTTGCTTCTTCTCATTCATTACCTCCATTATTTTGGGGAATGTACTCATAAGCTTATTTATTCTATCTGCAATAGTCATAGCATTACTAAGAGGGATGTAATCTTTATCAAAACAATTAATAAAATTCAAAACTTTTGAATATACTCTCCATTTTTCTTTCTTTGTTTCTTGCTCCTATAGAGAGTACTCATTCCTTATTACATCTTTAGCGAAATAAAAATCATGCTGAATTGGATGAAGCTTGATTCTATGCCCAAGAGCAAAATTAAAGAAATATTTTGCATCACAAAAATGAGAGTGAGATACTGCCATTTTATACTGACCCAAAAATTTGTCGAGGAAGACCCACCCTTTCTTTGTTATTACAAACTGGTGGGCTACTGTGTAAGTGGGAAAAATTAATCTTGTTCCCCTTTTCTACAAAAAGGCTTCTTCGACTCCTCCCAACTGCCACAAAAATTCAGCCACTCCTACTTTTAAGGGAACTTGGTAAGGTAATACATGGGGCATCCCTTTGAATCCATAAACTCTGATGACCGTTGAAACTAAATATGGGATGACATCTCCCCAATTATGTGAAACTTTCAGACTATGGGGTTTGTCCATAGGCCTAACAAGGTGCATTAGAGCCTTAGGAATTCTAGGATTGTCACTCAATATGAGGCATCTTAGTTTGTAGGCAAAGTGCCTGTCAAATCTAGCAAAACTAGCATTTTCTACCTCTCCAGTCATATCTGCACTCCATAATTGAACTGGCAGTGCTTCCTCCTCTTGTTCTTTGTTCAGAACCATTTCTTTACCAAAGTATGTAGCCCCCTTAAATAGAAACATGTGCATTAATAGGAAATATTGGCCACAAACCTTTTCAACCTTACCCTTTGCAATTCCCACCAATCCACTGTGAATCTCATCAGCCAGATAAGAAGAAAATTCAGTAAATTATTTCCACACCAAATGAGGAGATTTGAGTGATCATATACATAAAACTCACAGGGATAAAGTCTTCTTCATCCTCTCCAAAAACTCTGCACAAGGTCCTATATATCTCTACTGCCCTGGCATTGAAGCATGATTTCTTAAAAGGTTCTTTAGAGGATGATGTTATTATTGGGAGGGTTCCAATTCTGCCAATGTGGGCCTTCAGTGCACCTTGTCTAACTACACCCTTCTTTGACATATATTCTTTTTCTAATTCTATCAAATCAATGGGCACATGATACCCAGTGAGAGGTCCCAAATGGAAAACTTCCCTAATCTCTTCTGGACTAATGGTGATTAGAATTTCACCATCTACTCTTCTCACTACCCTAGTGTCTTGATCATAACTCTTCGCCACAGCCTCAAGGAGGTCATAATCCATAAACACAATGGGAACAACTAGCTTTGTCAGGTCAAAATTCCATATATTGGCATCTGGGGCATACAGTTTCCTTTCTGGAAACCATTTCTTGAACAAATTCAAACTAGTTTGTGAAGTTTGAGCATCTTGGACCCAATTACCCTTGTTATACAATCCATTAGCTATCCTCAACCTAGGGTTTAATGAGGTCAACCTTTTAACTTGCACTGTCTCTATAGTAGACTTTGGCAGTAACTCAAGCAAGTCATCGTGTACATTTCTATCCAGATAAATTACTTGACCTAAAAATCCCTTCTTTGGAGGTATCTTTGATTATGCTTTATAGAACTGAAACACCTACAAAGATTACAACAGATTTACTTACTTGAATTCCATCCCCGTTTCCCTCTATATTCTTGTAGATTTTTTTTCTGCGAACAAATTGCTTCACAAAATCGCCAAACTCCAGCATGATTTTCTTTAGTAATTGCTCCTGCTTAGGAATACTTGAAATCTTTGCTCGCGTAAGGTGAAATTGGTGAAATCTTCTGTATTATAATTTTTTTTCCTCACATGCGAAGCTTTCATGTCTAATTAATACACAGAGTGGCACCATATTCTGCATTTAAATCTGCGTCGCCAATCTTTTAAAAATCCTACGATCATGGGATATGGAGAAAGATGACTAGGTGTTGCACTTGAAAAGTTGGTGAATTGATCCAATGAAAATTACCCATGTATATAGCTCTTTCCTTGATGGCACTTCTATCTGGACCCAATGGCAGCTGAGGACACATGTCAGTAGATCGCTACTTCGCTATACATAAAGAACGGGCACCTTGCCATAGCGAAGCAGTGACAACCATCGATCTGATCTTGATCTTGTAGATGATATGTTACTATACTACTTAGAAAGATAGTGGTGGGCCCCATACTTGCTATGTTGCATATCTTAAACAACTTGCAACTTTCCAAAGTGAGATAGGGAGGACTGTTGATTCTGCTTTATTCTGACAATCAGGATCTCTTGTACATTTGATCAATGGAGCATGGGTCTAGAGTCTTGATGATCTATGAAATTCAACACTACTGGCACCCCACAAGACTTTACTTTAGTCCTATTCATCATCCCATGTTACTAGAGGTCCCAACGGCTGTTGATTTTATGGTGCCTCACTACTTCGCTAACGGTGAGATGTTAGAATTTTTTGATAGCAAGGTAGCAAGCTCTAGAAACTTTAATAAATCTTGGCACCATAAAATACAAGGACCCATCGGATCATTATTGCTCCTACCAACTACTTTTGACAACAATAGTTATTACTAGTCATGCCACTTGGACAACTCATGGGTATTGATAAATTTTGAGGCCACCGGCTCTTTAATTTTATGGTGCCTTGCTACTTTTCTAACGACAAGACGACCAAGATTTTTGATAGCAAGATAGTGAAGCATCAGAAAGATACTCATTTCAGTGCCAACTTCTGACTGTTTCTAACTGGGTCCCTCTTCCAGCTCTGACAGTACTTGCAAGGTGTACGTGACTGAGAAATTGGCCAAAAAACAATTCTTCAACTGATGTGTCTTCATTTTGCAGTCTCATCTTATAAATTTTTGGCACTCGCTACCTCACTATACATAAAGAGTGCGCATGTTTTCATAGTGAGGAAACAACAATGGTGGATCTATTTAGACTGGAAAGCTAGGGAATCTCAGAGGAAAAGTAGCTCAGGGTGCAAAAGATATAAAGGGAATATAATATTTGCTCAATTTAAAAATTCAAACATTTTATGCCTAACAATTTATGAATGAAAAGAAATGTAGGGTTTTCAAATAATTTTTAAAAGGCTTAACAAAAGGATGACTTGGCTAGGAACCCTACTCACTAGTAAAGGAGGAAATCTGAATTTTCTATTCCTAGACAAAGGATTTCTGTCATGCAAAAAATTCAGACCAACATATCCTCTACAAGAAAGTCTCAAACTTAAGTGGGAGTCTCACGGTTGAGTGGGACCGATGGAAGATGAGGGTAAGTTGAGGGTTGATAGGTTTAATGGGTAGAACTTCCAATCATGGAAGATGCAAATGGAAGACTATCTTTATCAGAAGGATTTATGGAAGCCGTTGGAAGGCAAAGCTAAGAATTAGGGATCTATGTCAAATGATGAATGGAATCTTTTAGACAGACAGGCACTTGGATGCATTCGGTTATGCCTGGCACCATCAATTGCATTTAATATTACAAAAGTGAAGATGACAGAAGAGTTGATGAAAACCCTAGCAACACTATATGAAAAACCCTCTACTTCAAACAAGGTATTTCTCATGAAGCATTTATTTGTTATGATAATGGCAGAAGGTGGATCTGTTGAAGATCATTTAAATGAATTTAATACAATTACTAGTCAGTTATCTTCTGTGGGTATCAATTTTGATGAAGAAATTAGGGCTCTCTTGATTTTGTGTTCTTTGCCTGAAAGTTGGAATGGCTTGGTAATGGCTGTGAGTAATTTTGTTCCTGGATCTAGTACCCTAAAATGTGAACATGTGATCCATGTTGTTTTGAGTGAGGAAACTCATAGGAAATCCTCAGGTGGATCTACATCAGGAAGTGCTTTAAATGCACAAAGTAGGGGTAGAACAAATGAGAGAGGAAATGACTCTGGAAATTGTGGGAAATCAAGAGGAAAGTCAAAAGGGAAGAGGTCTCAAACAAGAGGACCAAACGACTGCTGGTACTGTGGCAAACTAGGTCATAAAAAGAAAGATTGTTGGAATCGAAAGAAAAATGAAGGAGATAAATCAAATGGAGACAAGGAGGCAAATGTGGTAAGTAAAAAATCTGAAGAGGATGCTTTTATTTTGTCTTTAGAAAGTGTTGATGATTCATGGGTTTTAGATTCTGGTGCTTTATTTCATGCTACACCTCATAGAGGTTATTTCATTGATTATGTCCAAGGAGATTTTGGGCTTGTTTAATTGGGGGATAATGAACCTTGTCAGATTGTTGGAAAGGGAAAAATTAAGATTAAGTTGTAGAATGGGAATCATTGGCTACTACATGAGGTAAGACATGTTCCAAGGCTAAGTAGAAATTCAATTTCAGCAGGGCAACTCGGTGATGAGGGTTGTGTAGTTACTTTTAATGATAAAAATTGGAAGGTTTCAAAAGGTTCCCTTATAGTAGAAAAAGGTGTGAAAGTAGGAACCTTATATCTTTGTATAGGTCATATTGTTCATTCTACTTTGATTGTTTTAGAGAAAAATGAATGTTCAGGAACAATTGCTATAGTTGAGCAGGGAGAACAAATAACTGCTGTAGATTTTGATACAGCACTGTGGCACAATAGACTTGGGCACATGAGTGAGAAAGGTATGAAAGTAATTCATTCAAAGAAATTTTTACTAGGTCTGAAATGTGTTAATATGGATTTTTGTGAAAGTTGTGTGTATGGAAAACAAAAGAGAGTGAGTTTTGTAAAGATTGGGAAGGAAAACAAAAAGGAGAAATTAGAGCTTGTGCATATAGATGTATGGGGATCAGCTCAAGTATATTCCCTTGGTGGCTTTCATTATTATGTTACATTTATTGATGACACAACTAGAAAAGTATGAGTTTATTTCCTTAAATAGAAATTTGATGTATTTCAAACTTTTAAGAAATGGAAATGCTTGGTTGAAAATGAGACTGGTATAAAATTAAAATGTCTCAGATCTGATAATGGTGGTGAGTATTATAGTCATGAATTTGAAGATTATTGTTCCACTAATGGTATTCATAGACAAAAAAATGTTTCAAGGACTCCACATAAAAATGGAGTGGCTAAATGCATGAATAGGACTATAATGGAGCATGCAAGGAGCATGAGGTTGCATGCTAGGTTGCCCTTACACATGTGGGTAGAGGCTATTAATACTATAGTATATTTGATTAATAGAGGTCTTTCTACTCCTTTGGGCTGTGGTATTCCAGAGGAGGCATGAACTGGTAAGAAGGTGAGTTATTCTTTTCTCAAGACCTTCAGTTGTGAAGCTTTTGCTCATATAGACTTTGAAAATAGAACCAAGCTAGAAGCTAAATCAAAGAAATGTGTCTTTGTTGGATATGGCATTAATGAATTTGGTTATAGGCTTTTGGATTTTGAAAATCATAAAATTGTAAGAAGCCAAGATATCATATTCAATGAGAAAGTATTGTACAAAGATCTATTACAGCAACATGAGAAGAAAGAAGATGATTATGTAGTGCTGGATGATACTCCAAAAGTTGATTTTCCAACTATTCTTTGTGATGTGCCATAGTCGCAACAAAAAATACCACACACACCAGTGAATGTTAGACAGTCAATGAGGCAAATTAGACTTCCACAAAGATTTTCTCCCTCTTTGTATTCTATTTTACTTACTGATATTGGTGAACCTAAAAGTTATGATGAAGCTGTGTAGGTGGATACTAAGATTCAGTGGAAGTCTGCAATGAAAGATGAAATGGACTCTTTGCTAAAGAATAAGACACGGGATTTGTGCAAGTTGCTTGCAAGTAAAAATGCTTTACAGAATAAGTGGGTTTATAGGTTGAAAGAAGAGGAAGGAGGTAAGAAATGATTTAAGGCCAGGTTAGTTGTAAAAGGATTTGAACAAAAAAAGGGAACTGATTTTGATGAGATATTTTCTCCTATTATTAAAATGATTTCTATTCGTACTATTTTAAATCTTGTGGCTACTGAAGACTTTTGTTTAGAGCAGCTAGATGTTAAAACAACCTTCCTTCATGGTGATTTGGATGAAGAAATATATATGGCTCAGCCATGAGGATTTGAGGTTGCAGGTAAGGAGAACTTAGTGTGCAAATTGAAGAAAAGTTTATATGGCTTGAAGCAAGCACCTCGGCAATGATATCTAAAATTTGACAGGTTTATGCATGAGCATTGCTATAATAGGTGTCATTCAAATTACTATGTTTATTTTAAGAGGTTGGATGATGATAGCTGTGTGCTAGAAAATGAGACTTGCAAGAAGCATGGGTTAACAAACAAACATTAGCTAAAACCTTGAAATTGCATCAAAGATTCATGAAAAGAAAAAATATAAACTAATGCTTGCTTGGGTTTTGCAACCCTAAGAAACCAACAAATCCAACCTTCTAGCCACCTCTACAGCTCAACAAAGGCACCCATGAGAGGCCTTGTTGGTGTGTTAAGATGGGGGTATGTTTTATGTGCTCTCCCAAACACAATAATAAATGAATCTCTTAAGTGAGTGAGTGCAAGTGTGTATGCAAGCAAGATATATATCTAGACTAAATGAGATGAAGAATACCTCAAGAAATGGCTATGGAGAGAGCCATTCTTGAAGGCATTCAAGGATGAAGGTAATATGCAATGAAAAAAACTAACTAGATATGAAACCTATGATAAAAATGCAAGCTAAAACTACTATGAAAGTTCAAACTATGGATGCAAGCTCAAATCTCAAACCAACATGATAAAAATGAAATAATGGGAGATTTCAAATGCTTGAGACAAGCCCTCTATTTATAGGCTTGAGGGAGGGCTTGGTGAGGTGGCATCCAAGTAAGTGCCACATAAGGTGACATGCAAGCCATGCAAATGGTCAAGAATTCAAAGTTGTGTGAGAAAACTTGAGAAGAAGAGTGGGAGACAAGAGTGTGTAGGCATGTCATCTCACACATGTGTGAGCACACTCTTAGGCTAATGAGGGGGATTAGGGAGATGATTAGGAATGATTAAGTGGGATTAGAGAAGAAGTAGGCTTAAGAGGATGAAAATGATAGTTATAGGCTAGGCTCTAGGTTAGGCTTAAGATTAAATTAAATGAGATTTAATTTAATCATGGGTTTAGAGGAACTAATCGGATGTGAAGATTTAAGTAAATCAAATTTATTTAAAAAAGCAGAAGATGGAGGATCATGTGTTAAATTAGTTTAACACATTAATTAAATAAGTAGAGGAATGTGAGCAATATAATTAATTAATTTATAATTAATTACAATGTCATGGGCAATATTAATTAATATAGTGTTTAGGGATGATTTTAAGTGTCTGCATTTTACCCCTCTTTGATGTGATGTCGGGACGACATGATATTAAAGAAAAGAAAATATAGGTTGCCCCAGAGAAGGATAGAAGTCCTAGGAGTTGTGTCAAAGTGACGATAAGGGAGGAGGGTGCCCCCTCAAGGAAATGGGGTGAAAATGAGTATATTTTGCCCCATTTTCTCAAAAATAGCCACGAGAAGGAAAAGGGAAAGAGAAAAGGCTTGAAAGATGACCTTGCATGACTTGTTGGTAAGCTTGACATGAAGTGGGGTGAAGTGGATAATGATTAATCTAAATGCAACTTAACTACATGAATGCATGAGATTCATTTGTGTTCATATGGAGAGCACACCTTATTTTGATATTGCAAGAGGAGTTATGAATCAAATGCTATAGTAGCATAGATGACAATATTCCTTTGCGTGGACTAGACTCTCAACACAATAGATGTAGGTTTTAGAGTCATGATGGAACAAATGACATATAGACACTAGAGAGGTCTGGGCACACCCAAAGTCTTGTTAGGGATCTTGGTGGAAAGTGTGCTGACCCATTGCCCCTAGTGAGCAATGCATAAGCATAACTCAAAAATTGACAGAGATGTGCTAAAGAATCATGAAAATAGATCATATTGAAAAATGACACGTGTAATTAGGTTAAGCCATTCAAATGATACCAAGATATTGAAGATCAAGGCACACATGTAGAGGCTATTGCTGACACACAAAGATAAAATCAACAAAAAGACCTTATGACCAAGTAGTCATTCAGTCCACAGTTCTTGCCATGAACTTGATTCTGAGAGTGAAATTTGTTAAGCTTGTGTACGAAGGATTCATCCTATAAGGAAAAATTTGATTGTTTGATTGAATTGTATTGAAATGTTTGTGATTGTTCACTGGCAATAGTGTGAAAGGAACAATGTTCTTAAATCATTTAGTCTAAGTGTGAATTTGTGTAAGTTTGTTTGCAATCACTACTTTGATAAGCTCAGTGTCATGAGATAAATAGAAGAATTTGGATAAGATAAGATAAGATGATGGATGATGGATGATTGATTGAAATAGAAGGGGAATGCAAGAGAGAAAGTGATAAATGTATGGACGACTAGAAATTTGATCAAGGTATATGCAAATAGATGGAAAAATGAAGGAGTTGATTATGGAAATGATTTGAATGAAATGAATAGAAGAAGGGAATATGATCAGATTAGAGGAGAAATGAATTGATTGAATGGATTGGAAGACTGAAAAATTTATGGAAGGTGGAATGGATTAGAACCAATGACAAGGGATAACCGAGGGATGGTAAATGGAGGAAAAGCAATGGGAGTTGGTGGATGAAAAGAATGGGGAAAGGGTATGAGGGGCCAAATGTTATGGGATTGGAAAATGTAGAGTAAAGGGACCATGTGTCAAAGGAGTTCAAATGATGCCCCATAGCAAGCATATAAAAAATGAAAGGAAATATGGTGGGGAAGGATGCATGAAAATGGGAAAATGGCATGAAGGCTTAGCATATGGAGGAAGAGAAGGCATCTTCTCTTCCAAAGCATGTATGAACATTTTGATATTGTGCCTCTAGTATTGATCATGAGCATGGGCATGAAAGGGAAATGAATAAGGAAAATGTGAGGGAGGGTATGAAATAGGGATAATGATATGGAGGGTATGACTGAAATGTGGGATATGAAATGGATGAAACGTATGGGATAACCAAGACCAAGGACATATGAAAGGGGTATGGAAGTACGTATGAGTATGGATGGAAAAATGGATAAAATGAACATGACAAAAACTATGGAAGGGAACATATGGATAACATGTCAAGATCAAAGATATGGAAGGATTACGAGATGTATGTAGGAAAATGTATGGATAATGCGCTAGGGATATGGAAAGTGAGCATGCATGGATGAAAGGAAAGTGAAAGTCAAGATCAAAGATGGAAAAGGATAATGAATGGTAGATGGAAGCATGTAAAGTATGTATGGAAGCTTCAGTATGGATGGAGCTTGCCCCCATTGTAGAGTGCAAGTGGAAGAGGAAAAGTGAATGGAGGGATAAGTGGAATTGGAAGACAATGGAGAATGAAAGGAGGACTCAAGCATCTAGATATATAGATAGTATCCCTTGATATCTTTTTCTTTTTACTTTTTTTTTATTTTCAAGGAATTTTTACTATTTTCTCATAGATGTTGGTAGGGTAGGGAAAAGAAGGATGAGGTGGATTGGGGAATGGAGGACAATGACCAATGAAAAAGTTTGGATTAAGGAGGTGGAATGGGTAGGAGGAATACATGGTTGATGGATGCTAGGTTGGAAGACGTGTGAATGAGTGGATGAAGGAAGTGGAAAGATCATCACTGGCACACACCTTGAAGGGTGATGGAAAGGAGGGAATTGTGGAGGATATGTAAGTGTGGATTTTTGGATATAAGGACCCAAAATGGAGGAAGGAGACGATGGATTTAGGATGGTGGATTTGGGTATATAAGGACCCAAAATGGATTTGGAAAATGGAAGTGTGGATGATTTATGAATGAGGGAAGCCTTTGGATTAGCAAAATTGGATGTTATTTGGAATCTTTCTTTGAGATTCATTGCTACATTAAGTAGCTTTGGTATCCACAAAATTTTTGCATTTTTGATTTTCAGCCTTTGTGGCCTTTTGATTTTGCTTTGCATCAGATTTTTCTTTTCTTGAACATGTCATTTAGAAGGGACATGTTGATCCTTAGATTTTTGTGGATTTTTAGCTTTATTGACTTTTTTTGTAGCATCCAATTTGCTTTCATTGGGTATGGTAGGGGTGCATGAAGAAGAGCAAACAGATGGTGGACATTGGAAGGAATTGAAGGATGTGTGCCTTTGTTGATCTTTAGGAGCATGAGTGAATGAAGGGGAAAACATGGATATGGTGGATGGGTGTATGTAAGGACCTAAAATGGAAGGAAGGGATGAAGAGTGTTGCGGGGAAACATAAGGAACTAGAATGGATGGAAGTGAGGAAGGAATGGGAATATGGATATAAGGTCCTAAAATGGACTTGGAAGATGAATGATGGAAAGCTTTAGGTTTCTATGGAGGAATTTTGAAGTTGGAAGAAGTGGAAGGTGTACCAACATCTTGAGACGCTATTTCTTTAATGGGATACTTAGCATTTTCAACACAAGATGCGAGTCCAGGTAGATGGGGTTCATGAATGGATTGTATAGGTAAAAGATTGGATCATGTGGAGGATTAGGATCATGAAGGGGATTATGAGGGCAAATAGGATCTTGGGATGGAGTGGGATCATGAAAGGAAAATGAAGGGGTACTTTGATCTTGACTTAGAAGGGGATCATGAAGCAGAATGGGTGGATCATGAGATGGACTAGAATCACAAGATGGAGTGGAAGGAATGGAACCCTGAGATGGAGTGATTTGATCTTGAAATGGAGGAATATGAGTGGATGGAGTGGAAGGAACTTCGTCATGAAGGGGAGGATCTATGGATGCTAACTCTTGAGATGGAGCGGAATCGATAATGTGTGCGGTAGATGAAATGCCTTGATCTTGATTAGGAAGGGGATCATGAGATGGACTAAGAGGGGTAAATGGATCTTGAGGGATAAGGGAATGATGGGATGAAGAAATGCTTGGATCTAGAGGAGAAGAGGCATCTATAATGACATGCGTTGGAGGAAGAACTTTGGGTGCTTGGCTTAGTTTATCTTGTTCTTTACACTTAGCCAAGAGTGATGTGAAAAACCCCTTACGAGGTGGGGAGGATGTGGATTTTGGAGGATTAGGATTGTGGGAAGGTGGAACTATAGGTAGGGGATTAGAATGATGGCTTTTGGCATTAGGATCAAAGTATGGCGAATTGCATGGAGGGTTGGGGTTGGATGGGACATGAGGACTATGATCTTCGAAACATGGGGGAAGAGGACACATGGCATGGAAGGTGGCCTCTTTCTGTTGACTTGCTAAAAGATAATTCTTCAATTCTTCCATTTCCATGGCAAGGTCATTTGTGTTTGAGGAAGTGTGTGGGCTATGAATGGAATTGTATGTAGTGTAAGGATAATGAGGTGGATTTCCCTTGTCAAAGGTAGAAGAATAATGAACATGAGATGGATTAGAGTTGGATATGAAGTGTGAAGGATGGATTTGATATGTAGGTTGAACGAGAGGTATAACTCCATATTGTCTTTGAAGATTGTCAACCATTTGATTAAGCAAATTCAAATCCATAGATGCTAGAAGAAGAGTGACGAAAGATTTGATGATGAAGGAAATATGAACTTGGGACTAGGAGCGAATGTTGGACTTTGACTTGATTGGATTTGAATTGGATTGGACTTGATATGATTTGATTTGATTTGATTTGATATGGATATTGAGATTGACTAGGGTTTTTTTTGATGTGATAAAAACCCTATGATATTCCAAACAAGTGAATGTGGGAGTTGAATTAAAGTCTAATGTTCATGACAATGCTCCTATGACCAAAGTAGAAAGATGTAATGCAAAGTTGAATTAGAAGAAGATTTGAATGAAATTAGGAAGATTGAGTGTGGAGGAATATGCAAATGGAGTGAATTAAGAATTGATTAGAAATGAATAAATTTGACAAGGGATTGGATTAGAAGGATGATGATGTGGAGGATTGAATTATGAATGCATTATGAGATTGGTGGAGGAAATTGGATCTAGATGATATTGAAGCATGACTAGGATGAAGATTAGGAAGTAGATTGAATGACGAGGAAATGATGTAGGCAAATGGAGATGATTAAGATGTGGAGGAATGCTATGAATGATGAAGACAAGAGATGTATAAAGGTGATGAATGTGATAGAAAGAGGAAGTGACATGGAATGATGTGGACAACTTGACTAAGAGGTCTTAAAACAAGACTTGTTTTTGTTGTTTTTGAAATTTTTTTGATTTTTTTTTTGGATTTTTGAACTTTTATGATTTTTTTGGATTTTTGAAGTTTTATGATTTTTTTGAATTTTTATGTTTTATGGTGTTTTTGGGTTTTTAGGTTTAAGATGCAAAATATATACAATGAAATATGTACAAGGCAAGTGTGTTTCAAACACTCAAGAACGTCAAACACACCAACAATCCTATAAGGTTTTGACTAGGATGTACAAGGATCAACTAGGGGGTGTCCTCGATATATGCAAGGTACGTGAGGCCCAAATCTATAGATGAAAGAAAATACTGCCACACAGCTAGGGGGAGACGGTAACCCAAATCTCCTCCTTCACTTCCCAAAGGTATAAATTTCTTTGGGGCTTAGCCAAGAGTGACAATATTTTTCTTCCAAGAGAGGTGTCTTTCGATTCACCTCCCAATTTTTATACTCTACCAAAACATTGGAGTTGAGGTTGTCCCAAGGGGTGATGAAATCCCCAAGCAAGCCTCCTAAAAGGAAAAACAAGACCACTTATTTCTTGTACACCCAAGATCACCCGAAGGTGCGAGGGGAGAGAATACGTAAGTGGCCTCGGGGTTTAAAAAATACTTGTTCTTTTCTAATAAAACTTTAGGTTTTGTAATCTACTTGAAGACACACATGTTTAAAGCATACAGTGTTCTTTTCAATTTGAAATAGTGCCAACATAAATGAAAATGCAGATTCGTCAACAAGAAAGTAAATCGAGTGTGTGCATAAGCAAAATTTTTGAAAATGAAAGATGCTAAAAATAAAATCAATTTACTTTAGGGCATTCAAGCGTGTATGACTTCATTTTAAGAACCAAACTCGAATGTGATCTAGCCTAGGCATACATGTTCATTATCCCTTAATGCATTCAAGATAGTGTGAATTCTTTTTATGCACCAAATCCAAATGTTTACTACTGTAAACATGCATGTCAATTTTAAACACCAAGTCCAAATGTTTTCTATGCTAAGATTCATCCATTTAAATGAAAGTGATTAAGCCATACAAGTTCATCAAGTTTTGAGTCCAAGTGATAAAAATTACTACAAATTTCCTTAGTGATGAAAATCACTATTATTTTTTTAAAGACTTTTAAGCTTAATTTCCAAGAGTAATAAACATTAAGAAAAACTTGCAAGAAAATATGGTTAGGTGCTTAAAATGCTCTCATCTACAATGTTGCAATAAACAAGTTAATTAGCTTCAACAAAATCTCAAAAATGAAGGCTAAGTATGGGAAAATTTTATTTTAACTTTTTTTTGTAATTTTTTCTATACATAAATATGCTTGAAATGACCTAATTTGTACGAAAACACCAAAAGTCAAAATTTGATTTATACTCTAAAAAAAATAAAATAAAAAAAATTGCAAACGACAGAACACGTAGACGCTAAAACACGTAGACACCAAAATGTAAAAATGACAGAATGCGTAGACAACAAACCATGCAGACAAAAATATAGCATAGATGACATAATAGAAAGGTTGTCAAAAAATTGCTGACGATAGAATAACAAAGATGATAGAATAAAAAGGTCATCGAAAAATCGTAGACGACAGAATAACACAAATGACAGAATAGAAAGGTCGCCGAAAAATTGCAAATGACAAAATAGGTCACCAAAAAATGCAGATGACAGTCTGCTATGCGCAGATGACAGTTTAGTGTGCCACAATGTAGACGACAATATAGACCATCGGAGACGACAAACAAAATTCGAAAATGACAGAATACAAATTTTTATGAAAAAAATTAGAGAAAATGTGGAGAGACCAATTTGCGAAGACGCTAATCTGCGCAGACGCTAGTCTGCGAAGATGCTAATTTGCATAGATGTTGGTTTGCGAAGATGTTGATCTACATAGACGACATTGCAGCCTGTAAAGATGACAATGCGATTGTTTTACGACTGAACCAAAGTTGTTTACAGATTTTTGAAATGAAACTAGGGATGTGGGTCCCACTGGGCATGCCAAAATGTGTGCTAAAAAATGAGATCTACAAGAAGCACGGGTTAACAAACAAACACTAGTTTAAAAGCTTTCAAGTGCATCAAAGATTCATCAAAATGAAGAGAACAATTATCAACTAATGCTTGCTTGGATTTTGCAACCCTAAGAAACCAACAAATCTAACCTTCTAGCCACCTCTATAGCTCAAAAAGGGCACCCATGAGAGGCTTTGTTGGTGTGTTAAGATGGGGGGATGTTTGATGTGCTCTCCCAAACACAACAATAAATGATTCTCTTGAGTGAGTGAGTGCAAGTGTGTATGTAAAAAAGATATGTATCTAGACTAAATGAGATGAAGAATACCTCAAGAAATGGCTATGGAGAGAACCATTCTTGAAGGCATTCAAGGATGAAGATGATATGCAACAAAAAAAATTAACTAGATATGAAAACTATGATAAAAATGCAAGCTAAAACTACTATGAAAGTTCAAACTATGGATGCAAGCTCAAATCTCAAACCAACATGATAACAATGCAATAATGGGAGATGTCAAATGCTTAAGACAAGCCCTCTATTTATAGGCTTGAGGGAGGGCTTCGTGAGGTGGCATTCAAGTAAGTGCCACATAAGGTGACATGCAAGCCATGCAAATGGTCAAGAATTCAAAGTTTTTTCACACATGTGTGACCAAACTCGAGAAGAAGAGTGGGAGAGAAGAGTGTGTAGGCATGCCATCTCACACATGTGTGAGCACACTCTTAGGCTAATAAGGGGGATTAGGAAGATGATTAGGAATGATTAAGTGGGATTAGAGAAGAAGTAGGCTTAAGAGGATGAAAATGATAGTTATAGGATAGGCTTAAGATTAAATTAAATGAGATTTAATTTAATCATGGGTTTAGAGGAATTAATAGGATGTGAGGATTTAAATAAATAAAATTTATTTAAAAAAGGAGAAGATGGAGGATTATGTGTTAAATTAATTTAACACATTAATTAAATAAGTAGAGGAATGTGAGCAATATAATTAATTAATTGATAATTAATTACAATGTCATGGGCAATATTAATTAATATAGTTTTTAGAGATGATTTTAAGTGTCTTGTGGCTACTAAAGATTTTCATTTAGAGTAGTTGGATGTTAAAACAACCTTCTTTCATGGTGATTTGGATTAAGAAATATATATGGCTCAGCCACAAGGATTTGAGGTCACAAGTAAAGAGAACTTAGTGTGCAAATTGAAGAAAAGTTTATATGGCTTGAAGCAAGCACCTCGGCAATGGTATCTAAAATTTGACAGATTTATGCATGAGCATTGCTATAACAGGTGTCATTCAGATTACTATGTTTATTTTAAGAGGTTGGATGATGATAGCTACATTATTTTATGTTTATATGTTGATGATATGCTTGTAGCTAGGTCTAACATGGATCATATTAAGGGGCTGAAACACCAGTTAGCACATGCATTTGCTATGAAGGATTTGGGGGCAGAAAAACAAATCCTTGGTATGAAAATTTTTAAAGATAGGAAGAATAGAACATTGACGCTGTCTCAGGTTGATTATGTTGAGAAGGTGTTGCAACATTTCTCTATGGAGAATGCTAAAGCTGCTAGCACACCTTTACTTGGTCATTTGAAATTAACTAAGGAGATGTGTCCTAAGACACAAGAAGAGGAGGATAAGTTAAACAAGGTACCCTATGCTTCAGTTGTAGGAAGCTTGATGTATGCTATGGTATGCACTAGGCTTGATATTGCCCATGTAGTGGGAGGCATTAGCAGGTATATGAGTTATCCAGGATTTGAGCATTGGAATGCTGTCAAGTGGATTCTCAGATATTTGAGAGGAACATCTAATAAGTGTTTACACTTTGGGGGCTCTACTACTGATTTATAGGGCCATGTTGACTCATATTTGGCAGGGGATATTAATACTAGGCAAAGTACTATAGGTTATGTCCTTACTGTTGGTGGGGCAGCAGTGAGCTGGGTTTCTAGGTTATAGAAGATTAATGCTCTAGCCACTACAGAGGCAAAGTATGTTGCTACTACAGAGGCAACCAAGGAGATGATTTGGCTTCAGTTCTTCTTGGAAGAATTGGGACATCCTCAGAAGGATAATTATTTGTTCACAGATAGTTAGAGTGCCATTCATCTTGCCAAGAATTCAGCTCTGCATTCTAAGACCAAACACATATAGTTGCGATACCATTTCATTCAGTCAATTTTGGAGGATGGATAGTTAAAGCTAGAGAAGATACATACAAATGACAATCCAACCAATATGTTGACAAAGGTTGTAACAAGGGAGAAGCTGAACTCCTCTTTAGCTTCGGATGGTCTTCTAGACTGAACATGAATAAAACAACAACAGAGTCTAGGGTGGTTTGATCTAGCGGGAGCCCCATGTGGTAGTGGTACTACTATAGGATTAGTCTCCAAGTGGGAGATTGTTGTTTAGTGTGGAGCCTGATTAGTTCCCAAGTGGGAGATTGTTAGATTGTGGTGATTGATTAGGAAAGTATTGTACATACTCCATAATTAGTGGGGTTCGGGGCCAAAATTTTTTTTGGGCCTTATTTTATCAAGATTAATAGATTCTCCACTAAAGTTATGGCTAATTTATGGCCAACATGTTATAACCCTAAAGTGGTTTAATACTTGTATAAAAGGGCTTAGTGTTAGAGATTGTTTAATGGAGTGATGCAAAATTGCTTCTTGTGGTGGTATTGAGCTGTAAGGGATTATAGATTATAATCAGGTTGTAATCACTGGATTGTAATAAGATTAGACTTTCTATTTGGTGGATGTAGCCCATATATTGGGTGAACCACGTTAAATCTTGGTGCCTTGTGTTCATTTCTGTGTGATCTTTTTTTTTTTTTTCTATTATTGGTTATATTTGCATGTAGTTTTTTTTTCTGTCTGTGGTTTTATCCTAACACAACCCCCCCAAGAAGTTTACCTTTCCTATTTTAATTCCAACAATTGGTATCATAGCCTAATTCTTTGAAAGAGAAGCTTTGCAACTTTGAAGAAAGATCTTAGAAATAGAAGTCTACAAGTTGGAAAAGATCATTGAGAATTAGGGAATTGAAATACAACTCATTCTACATCAGATGAATTAAGGAAGAGATGATCTAAAGAAATCATGAAGAGAAGGAAAGAAATCACCATTGAGGAGAATGAAACACAATGCAAAGCAATGGATACTACTAAGCTATTTGAAAATGGAGATTCTAATGAATTTGTTGTAGAAATTATAGATATAATGGAAAAGAATGGAGTTCAGACTAAAGAAATTAGAAATCTCAAGTTAGAGAAATAATCATGAGCCATATTGCTATGTGAGGTGACTAAATAGAAAAAGAAAGTAGTGGAAGACAAAGCCATTATTGAAGATGAAAAAGGAGTTTTGACTAGTAGATTGGAAGAGAGATCATCAAAGGCAACTAGGATTTCTAACATGTGTATCACCTAATCTAATAGTGTAATAAAAGGAATTCTAACTAATAATGAAAGTATATACAAAACTAAATAGTTAACACTTGTGATAGGACCAAGTTATCACCAAAAGTAAGGCAAACCAAGAATGGTAAGCTCCTTAGACATAACCTATGATGATGAAGCTATGCCCCTAATGGATGGGGATGTATGCTCATGGTATGCTCAAGCTTCCAATGGGTGGGGGTTTTTACCAAGTGTGTATATGGGGTTTCAACAATATAAGTTTGCATAAAATTTGATTCATGGATTGTGAGAGGGAAGGCCTTTATTTATAGGCTAAGTGGTAGAGAGATGAAGGGTTAAGATGCATAGATAGAAGAATGATGAGGGAGGTCTAGGATTCTTTGAAAGGGGAGCACATGGATTGTGGTTGTTTGGAGCCAATAGGGGAGTGAAACTTGTCACAAGGAGGATGAGTGAGAGGGGATGAGATAAGGGTTGGTAAAAGGGAGTAATGATGGAGGATGAGTGTGTAAGAGGGATGTAAGAGACATAAAGAGGGATGTAAGAGGAATTAATTGCATGTAAGAGCCATTAATGCTCTTGGATAGGGATGAAAGAGGATAAGGGATACTTGTTGACTTTGGCTTGGGTTAGCAAGTTCTAACCCTTGCTTAAAGTTGTGCACATGTTTAGGATGGGGATTAGACTTGGCTTAGGAAGGGGGTTAGGGGGAAAGTGACTTAGCTTTGATGGGATGGGTTAGTTAGGTGGCTAAGTGAGGTTAATATGGGTGAGTGGGTTGGATTAGGGGTAAGTGTTGGTTTTATGAATGTTTTAGGGATTTGGATGATTTATTTAATAAAATTGGGGATGTGGAATTAAATTAAATATATTTGAGGATATATTTAATTTGATAGAGGAATAGGATTTTAATTGATATTTTGATTTTGGGTTATCATTTGATTTTATCAATTGGACTATAGTTAATTAAATAAATAAATAAACTAGGGGATGGCAATTAATCAATTAAATAATAAATATTTAATTATTAATTTTCTTAGAGATAACTAAATAAGATTACCTAGTGATGTAATCAGATTTAGGTGTCTACATTTATTCCCTCTTTGACATACTATTGGAACAACATTATTTCAAAGAAGCTCAATTATACACTACACGAAGAAGACTTTTTGAAGTAACATGGTTGCCCTAGTTTTTAATAGAAGAGGAGAGAATGGACTACATGATGCCCCCTCAAGAAGGTGGAAGGGAGAAAAGATGAGGCCCAATAGCTTCTTGAAAAGTATAAGAATCTAGGACAAGTATGAGGATTGAGAGTGGCTAGGAGAGTGGGTTTAAGGAAGCTCATACTCTCACTATGGGAGAATGATACAAAGGAAAACCTTATGCACAAGGATAACAAAGGGTTAAGAACACTAGTTACAGGGGGAAGGGGAGGGTGATTGGCTATTCAAATTGAACCCAGGGAAATGATTTGGATGATGGTAGGGTTAGGGAGATTATGATTCTAATGATTATGATTGGTGATGACTAAGATTATGATTGATGCATGAGCTATGCTTATGATTGATTCAAGAGCTATGCTTATGACTTATCCAGGAGCTATGATTATGATTAATTTAGGAGCTATGATTATGATTGATGCAAGATTGGATACTATATGATTGATAGATTGGATGGATTATGATGGCAGGATTGATTGGATGGGATGCTTTGATAGGATGTGATGTTTTGAAAGGATGGGATGCTTGGATATGATGGAAGTGTGAAGGAATCCATTGAAGCTTGAGTGTGGGAGTGTTCCAAAAGGGAGCACCACCATATAGTTGGGCACTTATTTTGATATAGGAATTTTGGGTACATGCCAAGGTTACTAAGAACATCAAGGCCTTGATTGATGTGAAACAAACATGTAAGGATTTCCCCAACATCACACATGAATCCGAAAGGAATCAGAGTGGAAATGATACTAGGTGACCGGCAAGAAAATGATATTTCCCAAGTGCACCATGTAGCCACAAGTGATCACATGTTTGTAATATGCAAGGGTCATATCTAATTGGCTCACAAGCAGAAAAAAGAATAGATGAAAGACCTGATCAAGACCTTGCCCTTGAATTTACCCATTCATAGCACACCATGATATAAAAGATCATGGTGACTTTGAGGAGGGAACAACTCAAATTTCTTGGAAAACATACTTTAAGAACCAAACTTGAAATCTTGAAAATAAAATAAATCAAAAGAAAATATGAATCCATGAAAAAGTAAACTTTTGGCAAAGAGAACGGTAGGATTAGATACTAATAGACCAAGATTAGACAAGAGGAAGTATGCATCCTACAAGGATCTATCGATAATATCAAGGACTAGGATGAGCTGGGAAATCATAAATTTTTAGGACAACATTTTGGTGACAAGGGATCTTGTATGAGGATTCACTAAAGCACCTAACCAAGATAATTGCAATTTGGGATCAAGCATGAATGGACATGAAGAGATGAGAGACATACAATGCTACCAAGTGAAGGATTGACACACAAGGAATATACAGGTAATAGACTAAAGTATTTACAATAGATTATTGTACAAAAGCTTAGCATGATAGGATAGCAGTGGGAAAGATAAAGATGAGAAGAGAGTGGATGAAATATTTGGGATGAAGATTAGTGGATAAAAAGATCAGGTAAGGAGATAGAGGAAAACTTCAAGATGAGTAGATAAAGGGGATGAAATCCTAGGGATGAGAAAATAGTGGATGAAAATCTCAGGATGACGAGATAGTAGATGAAAAGCTCAAGATGAGATGATAGTAGATGAAAAGCACATGATGAGGAGATAGTGGATGAAAAGCTCAGGATAAGGAGATAGTGGATGAAAAGCTTGAGATGATGAGATAGTGGATTAAAAGCTCAAGATGAGGAGACAACAGATGAAAATCTTGGGATGAGGAGATAGTGGATAAAAATCTTGAGATAAGAAGATAGTGGGGGTAAAAAGCTCAAGATGAGAAGATAGCAGAGAGTATGGGATAAGGAGATAGAGGAAAAGCATGGGATAAGGAGATAGAGGAAAAACATGGGATAAGGAGATAGAGGAAAAGCGTGGGATAAGGAAATGGAGGAGATGAAAATATTGGGATGAGAAGATAGTGGATTGAGGGTGGATAGGGTGATGGGGATAAGGGAATGATATACATAAAAACAAGGAGTGGTAAGGATGGATGCCAATGATGATCATTGGGGTGTGACCAAGGCTTGCAACAAGGATGAGAAAGTGATTAAGAAGGTGACTAGATGAGTTAAAAAGATGTGCAATAGAATGGTGCAGTTGATGGTAGATTTCTAGGAGCATGAAGATATGAATGGATGACAATGGGGTATATAGGGATAGCCTAGTGCTAGATGCCAATGACAAGGGATGTACTAGATGATGGAAAGATGGAGAGATGGTGAGAAGTGTAAGGAGAGAAGAAAAAGGGATGACTAGTTTTGGGGATGACAAGATGAAAATGGGGCTAGAATGGGTGGGGGGAGATGGAAATGACACAATCTCCAAGGAATATAGTGCCCCATTTATATGTTATTCAAGAGGAGGTTGTATGAGGGATGTGATAGGATTGAAGATTGTCAACAAGAGGATGAGGAAGATAGATGGAAGCTAGGATGTGAAAGATAAATGAGGTAGAGGGTAACTTCTGATGGGTGGATAAGGTTCATGGAGGGATTATATGGATGAAATAATGAGTGGATAAAGGATAGATGGATACAAAATTTGAAGCAAAATGGATGCCAAAAAGTATGACCAAAAGCATGTATCTAGTGGTGGACTTTATTTTGATCATGACCCAAAGGATGAAATGGATAAGATGGTATTAGTATGGTGGGATGAGATGGATATGGTGGGGTGATGGAACATGCCCCCAAGTGTGTAGATAATTTGGATGGAGGGATTACACATGACACTTGTTTGCCAAGTTTTCATCATGGTACTTGTTCAAGGTGCTTGAATTTCCAAGTTTTCACTAGTGGACTCTTTTTTTTTTTTTTGTGATGCATTTTTACTCATAGATGTTGGTAGGAAGGGAGGGAGTTTGGATTATATAAGTGGAATGAAGGGTGGGAGTTAGCAGGTAATAGATGGGAAGACATAAGGTTTGTGGGAAAATGGGTGAGGAAAATGGAAAGATCATCATTGGAACACACCCTAAAAGGTGATGAAGTACTGGGATGTTTTTGAATGAGATTAAAGAGAAAGTGGAGGAAGAGAAATATAAGGACTAAAAGTAAAGTTGGAAGATGGAGGATTGGAATTTTAGGATAAGAAGGATATGGATGAAAGGTGGATTGGTGGGATGAAGGATGTATATATGGAGATTTGGATAAAGTATGAATGGTGGAGGCTTTTTGAGTAGTAGGAATGGATACCAATTGAGATTTTTATTTGAGATACATTTCTTCTATGAGAATCTTGGATATCCAAATGATTTTTGACTTTTTCAGCTTGGGCCATTATGGCCTTTTAACTTTTTCTTCGATTTGGATTAAATGTATCTCTTTTGGAACATGTATTTTAGAAGGGACATGTTGAGACTTGGATTTTTGTGGATTTTTGGATTTATGTTTTTTGACATCTAATTTGCTTCTATTAGCCATGGTATGAGAACAAGAGCATGGGGGATATGGAGGGATTATGGATGGAATGATAAAGTTTGAAGGTTGAAAGGGATTCAAGGATGAGTGCCTTTGATGATCTAGCTTATGGATTTGAGGGGATGGAATGATGGATTGGTATACATGATATGGATGCATATAATTTCCCAAAATGGATAGAGGGAATGAAGGATAAGGACCTAAAATAGATGGAAAGGAGGAAGGAGTAGGTCCCAAGATAGATGGAGGAGATAAAGGATTCAAATTAGGTATATAAGGACCCAAAATGGATGGAAAGGGTAGAGGATTTAGGTAAGGGATATATGGACCTAAAATGGAGGGTTGGAAAAAAGTAGTAGGATAAGGACCCAAAATGGATGTAGAATAAGATGAATGGGAACTTTGGGGTGAAGTTGGAAGGACTTATGACCATGCAGGGATAGAAGGGATACCGACATCTAGAGATACACTTTTACTTATTTCTTCAATATGATGTTCATTATTTGGAACACAAGATGTGAGCCTATTACTAGCTGATGGAGTCAAAGCTTCAAATATGATAGTTAGTTCTTATTCTATGGATCTATCATCATAGATTATAGGGTATGTATGATTATGAAGCAAAGGGGAAGGAAGGATATGATCTTATGTGTTAGATGGGTTGATGAAAATGGATCTTGAGATGGAGTAGGCATGATGGTAAGATTCAAATATGGATGGGATAATGACTGCTCTTTAGATGGGGTGAATGGTGAAATTGTATCATGTAGGGGAATAAGCATGATCGTGGGTTCTTCTTTTGTGTCGTGGGATATTTACACATGCTTTTGGAAAATATCTTGATAGGAATGGATGGGAGTGGATGGTATGCTAGGAGAAATATGGATGGTTTCTTTAAGTGAGGTATATTGATGGGTAGGAGGTTATACAATGGTGATGGGTTGATGAGGATGGACTCGTTAGGTTTATTACATGGAATTTAGGTAATGCTAGGAGGACAAGATGTAGATGGGATTTGAGGGATTCAAGGTAGGAGATGGAAAGGGTTGGATAAGTGGGGTGGATGAAATAGGGATGGTAGTGATAGAACGATGTAACATAAGTGATGAGTGTAGGAGATGGATTTGCTTTGGGTTTCCTTGTAAAAGTCCTTGGAGATGAGCATGTTGGATAGGGAAGAGTAAGGGGATTAGGGGGAGGCATTGTATAAATAGGATTAGTTGGAGCATTTGGAAAGTGATTTGGAAGATATTGAGATGGTGGATTTGGACTAAGGATGTAGCTACTAGAATTATTTTGGAATGGGGGAGATTGAGATATGAAGGTGGAGGAAGATGGAGGTATGATTGATATATAAGAGGAATATGTGGGCACAATAGGAAGGAGGTAAGGATGAGGATAATAATGGATTTCCCTTGTCAAAACCATGGTAAGGAGTACTAGTGGGCATGCATGAAGGATGGAGTAGTTTGGAGGAATGTTTGGATTTTGGAGGATGTTTGGAGGAATATATTTAAGGCTTTCAATATACCCATCATAATCAACTAGATATTCATCATCAGTGGAATAGGATGGAGTGGGAGAAAAGGTGGGGTGGCCAAATTACTCATAAGAGGATTGTGAAATCATTTTTTGATGATGAGTTGGGTAGGGTGTTGGGACTCAAAATTGAAGCCTTGATTTTGAGTACCATTGAAAAATCAAGCCTCATGAGTGCTTTAAAATGCATATGTACCTGACTATCCTTTTGAGGCCTAAGAGGTGTTTAATGTTTTAAAAACCTTGAATTTATTATATCCACTCATCCTATGAAGGTAAATTGCCATTCTGAGCCATTCTGTGAAGTCTGGTTTTGAGCAATGTCCAATTCTGCCTTTTTGCCTAAGTGTTAAACAATGATAAGAGGCCATGTTTGCAATTGAATATCTTGCACCTAGTAATATTCCATGAATTTCCACTTTGAGAGTGTTTAGTGTCCATACTAGAGATCCTATGTTTCAAATTTTGGGTCATTCTAAATCTGTTTGACTAGGTTTTGAATCCCTCAAAGTTGGTCATTGATTGATGTCATGCTAATGTGAGTTGTTCTAAATTCTAGGAAGCCCTGTTTGACTTCTTATAATTTTGACCCAGTTGACCAAAATGAGAAAATTCCTTTTGTGTTATATTTTAGAGGTCAAAATTTTTTTATGTTTCAAGTTTGAACTTATGACAAATTTGTTTGATCAATTTTCAAATGCAATTCCAAATGCAATTTCTAGCTTTTTACTAGTGTTATAAAGTGCAGATTTGTCAGAACGCCTATTTGTGATGTCATATCTCAAAATCCATGATAGATGAGATCAAATGGATTATACCACTATGTTGTACTCTAAAAATACTTTAAGTGTGAGAATTTTAAAATCTTGATGAATCCGTATGCACACTTTCTTAAGTCCATTCCATTTGCAAAAAATGCTTTTCTGTCAATGTTTCCAATCTGTAAATTATGAATAGCCCAATTTGACCAATTTCCATTTGCATCTTATTATTTATCATGATACAAAATCATAGATATATAATCTCCTCATGACACTGAACTAATGTCCCAATTTTTGTGCCCCCAAGTGTCAGTTGACCCAGTTTTTGAAGCCGAATCCGAAAGCATTTTACAGTTTTCTAACTTGTTTTCTTCTAGGCAATTCTAAGAGGGCAACTTCAATAGTCAATATCTTTTGACTGAGAATTTTTCATGAGATGAGGTTTGACAAGGTAGGAGTGTGTGGAACAGAGAATCAATATGTTTTGATTTAAGAGCTCGGTTAGGTGTTTTGGTCAATTTTTAAGCCTAGTCAAAGGACCTCCTAGCACAAAGTTGACAAGTTGTAGAAAGAGGTGAAAATGAGTTTTAAAGGTCAAACCAATGATATAGATTATTTATAGTCAGAGTCAAGTATTCAATGGATTAGTTTGGCAGTTCAGGTGTTTGAAAATGATTTTTTGTTAGCCAAACCCACTTCAGGGCCCGACTGATTTCATCAAATTGATAATATAAAATGTATGAGAAAGAATTTTGAATTTTGTAGAAGGGATATTCTAAGGATTCTAAAGAAATACTTTCCCTTTTGTGGATATTCAATAAGAATACATTTTGCAGATATAGATAATATATTTGATACTATTTGAGAAAATAATGTATGCCATTTTTCTTTTAAAGTTGGCAAGGACATGGTCACCTGGTTAGACTAGTGTTGACAAGGCATTGACTACTTTTATTAATGGAACTTTGATCGACTATGACACAAATTGTCAAAAAGAAGATAATGCAACAACTTCTTTGCTACCACCTCATCTACATCTTGGGGAGTTGAGCATTCAGAAAGTGTTTCATTTGGCCTGTATTAAATAAGTTGTGTGGGCTAATGAAGGTAATACTAAAGTAGAGCAAAATGTGAACTTGTTTTTGAAGTCAATTGGACTTCAAAAGTATTCAAGATATTTGTGTTTCAACTTTCCTTGCAGTCATGAGAAGCCACTTCTTACACATCTTAACTTTTTCCCTTGGAGGGTTGAGAAGAAGGTTTGGGAGAATTAGTAGAAAACTCAAATGATGCACTTTTAAAGCATATGAATGTCGACAGGGAACTAGTTAGAAACAATGTAGAGCTTGCAGTCCACATCAAGGGAAGTCACCTTGAAGTTTGACTCACGACATAGGAAAGAGACATTTTATAGCAAACGTGAAGGGAGAACTCCACTCAAAAGGAGTCACTCATGCAGTCAAAGAGGGGTGCCTTCATCTATGAATGATTCAAAGAACAATTTGGTTCCCTCAATGTGATTAATAACTCTAATCCATTGATACATTTAACTTTCTATTAAAAATAGGAAAATTGATAGGATTCAGGGAAATTTCTATTATGGATATCTTGTTTAACAATATTATTGTTGGCTGCCATGCAATATTTATTGGATAAAAATGACTCCAATAGTCTAAATCTACAACGTTACTATAGAAAAACATAGGTGCCATAGTTTGAAGTTGGACCTTGGCTGCATTGAGATGAAGCAACAACCATTGGCTTGGATATCCTTAGTGTTATATCTTGTAGGTAGGGTTTTCGTAGCATTATGTATGGGCATGCTAAAAATCTTGGGGCTCAAAATTAGAAGTGAACCTCTTGTCAATGAAGCCAATTTCAAAGATAAGAGAGGAATCTCATGTTTAAGAAGAGGTAGTTAGAAAGAGGCCCAACACATCAAACCATGCAAAGGCAAGACACCCACACCAAAAGGGGAGATCTGTGCATAAAGGAGGAAAACACATGAGATTGTGGCTTGTAGTCCCCGTGAACCAAGAACCTGATTTGTTGAACAAATTTGAGATATGGAAGCCTTGCATAGAGTCCAAAGAGGTCTCCATTAATCAATATTTTGTGGGTTTTTAGATTGAACCTAGCCATTTTCAAGTTTGTGATTCCTTCATATGAGAATGTAAAGGGAGGAGGCATGGTAGGCATGCAATAATATGAGCATGAGACATTAGTGAATGTTGTTTAACTCTGGCATTAGTTATAGAAAAGCATCAAATGCATAATAAGAGTCCACACATGAGAAGGAAATGTGAGTTGAGGAGCCCACATTTTAGTAGGGAATCCCATACAAACAATGGTAGAGGAGCTTGGCTAAGATATATTATCTCTACCCATCAAATTCAAAGAGAGAGCCTCAACAATAGGCAATGCAATCAACACTTATTTCTGACATAAAATTTTTGAGGCCTTTTGTGCTCTAGACTCAACAAATCCAGCTTCCTTTGAGAAATTGTGTGGAATGATATGGCCACAAGGGAACTTGATTTGCTGCAAAACAATGTCAACATACACTTTGTCATTATCAAATCTTGAGAAGAAAATAACAAAGATGATTCTTGCAAGCCTCGAGTTGGACACAAATGCTTTTTACTACTCTCACTTTGAGAAATGCTCAACAATATTGTAGATAAATGGGTATCCATTGGATAAAAATTATATTTGACTAGAAGCATTGTGAAAGGGGGCATTTGAGCATTCACAGAGGATGAGGATGAGTTTTTCTTTTAAAACCAAATATGCCACATTCACAAGTCAGGGAGTTTTTTTGAATGTTTTAATATAAACCCACACATAACATACAATGTCTTAAAGAAAAGAGCTTTTTGAAAGGCTGCATGCTACTATGGTGGGCCTCGGCATGCCAGACATGGATGATAGCTAGATTTGACCGAAGGCAAAATTTTGAATGAAGATGCTCATGCAATGACATGGCACCCGATGCATAGGATGTTGACACATGGCCAGATCAAACGGTAGGTGCTTCCTTGCAATATGAAGATGCTCGAGAGTTAAACAATACGAGAAAGCACCTAGTTGACACGTGTCAGTAGGGCCCACCTAGAGATGATGTGGGGCCAGATAGTGAGCTCAAATTCAGAGGCATAAGATTGTGCCATGTGGAAAAATGGATGGTTGGTGTATTCCCACAATATGGAGTTGTGTGGAAGTTAAGTAAAGTAGGTAAGTGCCAAGCTGCCATGTGGCAGTGGGTCCCAGATGATGATGACATGGGGGATGCATCCAAAAAGTGATGTGGCAGTTCAAGCAACAAAAGAGAGGTTGCATTGTGGTGGTGCCTAGTGAACAAATAGGATGGTGCCACATGGCACCCAGTGGCAAGTGATTGGATAGAGGTCAGCCAATCAGGTGCCCAGTCAGACTAAGTTGACTCAAAATGCAAGGGTGAAGGAAAAGTGATTTTTTTAAATATCAAAATTTTAATCATTTTTTTGAAAATTGAAGGTCACATGCAGATTTTTAAATGTTAAAATGGTTTAGTATAAAGTTTGAACTTTAGAAGTTTTGAAATTTTTGAAATTTTAAAGTTCAGTCACAGAGCCATAGCAGGGGTATATTTTTTAAAGCAAGATTCAAGGAGTTTCCTATAGGCAAATATAATGAGATTATATATTATTGAAACTGGGAGAAATTGAAGCTTCTAATTATGGAGTATGTTTTTGCATAAAAATTCACTAGTTTGTGTTATAGGAAAAAATGTAAAATTTGGACCTTCTCAGTGAAATGAGTGAAAATTGGAAATGCAATTACAAGCTTGGTAAAAACACATGGTAAAAGGTCTATTGGATTTTTTGGAATTATGATATATTTGTCATTAGTTACAACACTTATTCAATTCTGAATGCTTACCGAGCTCATCACTTAGTCTACAAGTTTATACCAAGCATTCCTTTAGATACCAAGCATATGGGTGGTTTAGCAGTGTCTTCCAAGTTCATAGTGGTTACCGAGCAGAACAGTGTTCTCCAAGTAGTTAGTGGTCACCGAGCTTCACAGTGTTTACCGAGTGATCAAGGTAAATGAAGGGCTTAATGTTTACTGAGTGATCAAGGTAAATGAAGAAACTTAGTGTTTACTGAGTGATCAAGGTAAATAAAGAAACTTAGTGTTTACCGAGTGATCAAGGTAAACAAAGAAACTTAGTGTTTACCGAGTAATCAAGTTAAAAAAAGAACTTAGTGTTTATCGAGTAAACAAGGTAAATGAAAGAATCAATGTTTACCAAGTGAAGAAGGTTATCAATGGATTCAATTTTTATTGAGTGACACAATATTCACCGAGTCACCAATGGTTACCGAGTTTCAAGCTACTTACAATGGTCAGTATGAACCATGCCTCTACTCTTACCGAGTGCATGACGATGTAGTGTATTTTAGTGGATACCAAGTATTAGAAGGTCATTGAGTCAGTTTGACGAACTTGAGTTTTCTACTATCTGGCCGACTCAGTAAAGATTTGTTCACTTGTGTTTGGCTGACCTTGCTAGTGTAAATATTTGAATCGTATATATCATTTGAAGAGAAGCAATTTTTTATGTCATTGTTGGTAATATATTGCAATATTTTGAGAAGAAGGAAAGTGAATCAACAACAAAATAAAGGAATACAACAAGGTCAACATAGATACAGAAAAGTTATATCTATCACATCAGGTGATCAGAGCATAAAGGATCATATCAACAATCAGTTGCAACGAGATCCACCACTTCATTCTAACAGGTGAATCAGGTTGTAAATCCTTTAATAGGGTAGACTTAACAGTCTTTTATAATTCTCCTAACAGAGTGCATACTTCATTGTATGTTTGTAAATCCTCTAACAAGGTGGATCTAGCAATCCTACTTCCTTGTAACAGGGTAGATCATCAGAAGTGATCATTGTAAGCCTTAATAGGCCAACTTTATACTACAGTATTGAAGTTTTGTGGGCATCATCCCCACCCCAATTTTACTTTCTAATTGGAAGGTTTTTGGATTACCAAATCAGTGTGTTCATGTGTTATAAATGTTTATCTTTTCATGCATACAATAGATTAGATGGATGAATGGTCAATATGTTATTATGCAGAATTAATTTAAAGTTTTAGAGTTAATGATTCACCCCTCCCCTCTTAGTAACCTTGTTAGTCTTGATTATTTCCAACAATTGGTTATTTGAGAAGGATGTTTCATGAGAATGAGGTCTTAATGAACACTGATGTTTGATACACAAAGTGATAGGATAGATTAGATGTTTGGGTGTATGAAATATGTCCTTGATATCATAGATGTATGCATTTGATTCATAGAATTTCCCAATGGATAAGGCACTAATCAGTTACAGGATAAGTTAGTTCTTACTGCTATATATTTGGGGTTTTTCTGAATTCAACATCATTAATCAAATGTTTTTCCCTTTCATGTTGAAGAAATGAAAATGATTCCCTCACTCATCTTGTGAATTTCATAGAATTGCAATTTTCTAATGTAGATCTATGTTATCTCATGAGTAATTAGGAGAAATCAGGATTAAATCTACTTAATAGATTTAGGAATTTTTTTTTGTACTGGTACCATATAATTGAATCTGAGGTCCACCTGCCTAGGTTTTGCAGAGCCTAAAGTAGAAGGAGTGAAGCCTTGTATTTGGCCTAATGTCTAAAAGGACATGTTGAAGATGAGGGTTACCTACCCCTAGATGTGTCTTGTTCTCATCAAGGTAATTTGAAACCTATAGCATTTCAAAACACCAACATAGGGATAGAATGTTACTAGTTAAGACATGGAGAGAAAAGAAAAACTTTATGGAAGACCTTAGGAATGATGGTACTAGAGGAAAGCTTAAAAGCTTAGATGAATCTTGGATGAGGTAGTGACTATGCTAAGTATGCCTTTCATTTGGGTTGAATGATTAACCAATGATTGGGTTGTTGTGAATGGACTTGCTAATAATCATTTCAAAGGATAGACAAGTGATCTCTTTAGCAATACGATTTGATTTTTTCTGAAACATGGGGAGGGTTTTTAAAACTAAAGCATGTCAAACTTACAAATAGCCCTATAAGATGTTTTCTAGGATATATAAGATTAGCTAGAGGTGTCCTCAATATATGTCAGGTATGTGAGCCCCAAATCTGTAGATGAAAGAAAATAATGCCACACAACTAGGAGGAGACAATAACCCAATTCTCCACCTTCACTTCCCAAAGGTATAAAAGTTCTTTGGGGCTTAGCTAAGAGTGACACGATTATGCTTCCAATAGAGGTGCTTTTTTCTTACCTCTCGATATTTATACTTTGCTAGAATGCTAGAGTTGACGTCATCCCAAGGGGTGATGAAATCCCCAAGTATGCCTCCTAAAAAGTGTAAAACAAGACCACATACGTGATGTTGGGTTTAAAAGACACTTGTTCATTTCCAATTTATGATTTATATTTTGTAATCTACTATTTGAAGACATGCATGTTTCAACATGTAGATTCATTTCCAACTTTACATCATTGTTAGTATAATGAAAATTGAGAGTTCATTAACATAAGAAATTAAAGCTTCATCAACATGAGAAATTCGATAAGGAATGAGTCAAAGAGTTAATTCATTTATGCATTCAAGAGTGAGTGATTTTTTTTTAAGCCCCAAAGTTGAAGTGTGAGGTATAGCAATGATTATTTGACCCTTGGCATTCAAGATTGTGTGTATTTTTTAAACATGCATTCCAATGAAAAACTTGATTTTAGTCCATGGCATTCGAGATTGATTTAAGAAACATTCATTCAATGAATTTTTTTTAGACATTCAAGTTCATTCTAAAAAAAACCAGCAAAACACATGGTTAGGTTTTCAAGATACTCCAATCTACAATGCTACAAAAATCAATTTTATTAGTCACCCAAAAATTTCCAAAATGGAAGCTTGAGTATGGGGAAAAAATTAAGCTTTTTTTGTTCTTTTTTTATAGGCATAAAAATGCTTAGAATAACCACTATCCTACATAACCACAAAAAGTCAAAATTTGATTTATACTCTTTAAAAAAAAAAAGGTGATCCTATGGCACAAGATCATGGTATAGAGACTGGTGAAAATAACGAAAAATTGGGCCACAAGAAAAATACTCATAGTGTGATCCCGTAGGTTTATGGAACAGATTCTTGCTAGCAAGTTTATCTATGGGATTGATGGAAAAATGGATAAAATTAATTTTCTAGGCTCAGATATTTTGGTCAATCATTCTCATAGGTTTTATAGTGATCTTGCTAGTAAAAACTCATGTTCCTAGGGAGGATTGGTCAGTAGGATTGAGGGGGTGTTTTTAATTGCATGTGGCAATGGGGTTTGAAGTACAGAGTGATCTCACCTTTACAAGGACACATTCCTATGGGTTTAGGTTATGATCCTCGGGTTGATAGTTTGTGATTTCATGGTTGTGGGATCATGAGCCAAGTGTGCTAAAATATTGGTTAAACTGGATTTTGATTTTATGGCTAGGAGCATGATTCTTGGCAAGGAACTTTGGTGCTTGCAAAACATGTCAAAAGACCCCTCGTGTACTTAAGCAAACACAAAATGTTAGTTTGGTTAGTTTAAACATTAATAAGAAAATTGTGATTATAGTGACTTGAATGCTAGGTCCAATCGAGCATGCCAAAATGTATCACCTAATCTAGTAGTGTAATCAAAGGAATACTAACTGATAATGAAAGTATATAAAAAACTAAATAGTTAACACTTATAATGGGACCAAGTTATCACTAAAAGGAAGGAAAACCAAGAATGGTAAGCTCCTTGGGCATAACCTATGATGACAAAGCTATGTCCTTGATGGATAGGGATGCATGCTCACAGTGTGCTCAAGCTTCGAATAGGTGGGGGTTTTTACCAAGTGTGTATATGGGTGAAGGTTTCAAAAGTGAAGGTATGGATGAATTTTAGCATTATGATGACATTTTGGTAGTTTTTAGGCTCTCAAAATAACATTATAAGTTTGTGTAAAAGTGGATTCATGGATTGTAACAGAGAAGGGCTTTATTTATAGGCTAAGGGGTAGAGAGATGGAGGGTCATTATGCAAGGATAGAAGAATGATGAGGGAGGGATAAGATGCTTTGAAAGGGGAGCACATGGATTTTGCTTGTATGGAGCCAATAGGGGAGTGACACTTGCCACAAGGAGGATGACTGTGAGGGGATGGGATAAGGGTTGGTCAAAGGGAGTAATGAGGTAGGATGAGTGTGTAAGAGGAATGTAAGAGACATAACGAGGGATGTAAGAGGAATTAGTGGCATGTAAGAGCCATTAATGCTCTTGGATAGGGATGAAAGAGGATCAGGGGGCCTTGTTGACTTTGGCTGGGGTTAGCAAGTCCTAACCCTTGCTTAAAGTTGTGCACATGTTTAGGAGGGGGACTAGACCTAGCTTAGGAAGGGGGTTAGGGGGCAAGTGGCTTAGCTTTGATGGGATGGGTTAGTTAGGTGGCTAAGTGAGGTTAGTATGGGTGAATGGGTTGGATTAGGGATTAAAGTTGGTTTTAAGGGTTTGGATAATTTATTAAATGATTTATTTAATATAATTAGGGATGTGGGATTAAATTAAATAGATTTGAGGATATATTTAATTTAATAGAAGAATAAGGTTTTAATTGATAAATTGATTTTGGGTTATCATTTGATTTTATCAATTGGATTATAGTTAATTAAATAAATAAATTAACTAGGGGATGCTGATTAATTAATTAAATAATAAATATGTACTCAATAATGTCCTAGGAGATAGCTAAATAAGATTACCTAGTGATGTAATTAGATTTAAGTGTCTACAACATGGACTTAGAAACTTTGGATTAACTAATGAATCAACCATGACCTAAATATGAAGGATGTTAAAATAACAACATTGAAGTTGCATAATGAATAGTTGAGAAATGACCTAAAAAGAGAAAAGGAGTTTGCTAAAGGGTTCAGTAAACCTAGTGAAGCCATCAAGTACTTTGAACAATTGATGCAATCCCCTTGATCTAACAATGATACATCTGGACTATGATATACAAGTACTGCAGAAGGAGAATCACCAAAAAGTGCTAAAGAAAAGAGCAACAAAGGTTCAAATTCCAAGCCTACTTTTCATAATTATAGTAAGAAAGGACATACTTTCAATGTGTGGAGGAGAAAAACTATAAATTAGAATGATATGTATAAGAGCATGGGTGACTACCATAAGTGCAACAAAGAAGGTCATCAAACATATGAATGTAAAACCAAGACTATGTACACTCAAAGATTTTAAGGATATTGTTACAACTATCAGAAGTATGGACATAGAGATTTTGAGTGTAAATCAAACTCAATATGGTCATCAAACAAGCATACAAAGGTAAAGAAAAATGGAAAATTTTACAATTGGGACTATAATACAAGGTATAGTTGTCACTACTATCAAGAGTATGGACATATTCCTGAGAACTATATTAAAACACACTTTAGAAGTGACTACAAAAGGTGGTTGAGTCAAACCATGTGTTTTAGCTATTTAAAGATTGGTCACATCAATTGATATTGCCTAATAGGATCAAAGGCACCAAGTTGTGAATTCAATAAAGGAAAAGACAAGGTAGATATTGAAAATGTTAGAAATGAAATGAATAAGATATGGAAGAAGGAGGATCACAACACATCAAGTGGAGAAGGGATCACTTCACCCAATGTGTTAGGTGATCACACCTCATCAACTAAGCAATCAAGAAGTATGTGGGATTGATATTCAAAAGTTATATCAACTCAAAGACTCAAGGAGTCAAGGACTAAGAAACTAGGGCTCAAGGACTTAAGATTTAGGAACCAGAAATGAGAGGAAGGATGATCATTTTATAATCAATAGGAAAGATGAGAGCATTGGAATTGTCATCTTGGATATGGAACTTTGCAAGATATTCCTTTAGGAATCCATGACACATATGAAAAAAATGCCAAATTTAGGATTCTATGATGCTTGGAAATCAAACATGGCTATAAATGGAAGAGGATCTATGACGCGTCATATGACACCTCAAATCCACTTAAAGCCCAAAATCTATGACAATGGAATACAAATATGGATGTACATAGGACATAAGAATATATGGATTATGACATATATTATCCAAATGTAAATGGATAATCCACGATGTGTCATGCCCATGTGTCATGATGATGTCTATATTATGTGGAATATTTGAATTAAAAATCCATTATTCCATACAAATAGAAATGAGTGAAAATGGAATTAATGGTGGAAAATATGACTTAGAAAATTGAGAATTTCCATGGTTTGTGAATAATGAATTAGTTAATTAATAAAATTAATTAATTAAGAAGGTTATTTAATAATAATGATTAATGAAATGACATAGGGTGAAATTATGGGTTGTTTAATCCTATAGAGAAAATTAGTAGATGATTGGCCAATTTGATTAAATAAGTGTGATAGTATCCTTTGATGAAATATAATGATAATGGAGATTGACTAGGATGATGATGGATAGACCAAAGCCATGGTTAAATTGATCAATTGATTGAAATTGATAACATGCGAAGGACACATGACATGAACTAAGGACATGTAACATTTAACTGACATTGTAAACGCTATAGGATTGAGATTGGTTGATAAGGTTGACCATAAAAACATCAATGGACAGTGTCAATGTTATTAAATGGTTGATAAGGCCATGATCTGACACTAAGAGATTTGAAAATGTCAAAGATCAGATGATGTGAATGATAGTTTGACCTAGTGCTGAGAGCCATGATAGTCCTAAGGTAAGATTGATAAGATTTGATAGATTGATAGGTTTCCAAGCCACTAAAAGCCACAAAAATGCCTAGGATTGGACCAATGATGATAGATTTGGGATGTTTGACACATTCTGAGTTGATTAAGACTATTTTTAGGTGATTCTAGGTTGATTTGAGGTGATTTTGAGTTGATTTGATATGGTTTTGAAGTGATATGAAATTGATGTAAAAGAGGATACAAATGATGAGATATGATCAAGTTGGCCAAAATATTGGAGTTAGTGGAATGAGTTAGTATGAAAATTTGATGAAACTATAGATACAAACCATTTTTGAGCATCTACAAGAAGAAAAATAGGTCTATTGTAGTTCAAATAGGAGAGTTCATTGAATAGTTAGGTAAAACTTTTTAGTCAATAATGACTAGTTATTTTGAGGATTTCAAACAATCCATGAAGAAGAGATTGAGGATTCTAGTATCATTAGTTCAAAGATATTATGATAATTTTTTTTTCTAGTTGATGCTAATCACACATTTTTTCAAGCAGCAATTCCTAGAGTAAGATGGCTAAGGCCATTAGGTTATGAAATTAATGTTGATGAGGCCTCTGTAGCAATAACAACATTACTTCTAGAAGAAGTAGATAAATATGCCAAAAATTTTGGTAGCTATGAGATGGCCAAATCAAAGATTACTATAGAGTTGAAGACTACCTCTATCATCAAAAAGAAGGAGAAACTAGTAAAGAAATTAAAAGAAAAAATTGGTGAAGGTGTCAAGCAGGAAGAGGATGATGAGGAAGAAGACACTCAAATTCAAGCACCACTTGCATTGACATAAGGTCAGGGTGAGGATCAGTAAGAGGAAGAGACAAAGATTGTAGAAAGTGCCAAGGAAGAAGAATTTGAGGATGCACCTATTCCTACTAATCAGAAGAAAAGAAAGGCTAAGGCACAAGCAGTGACAAGACCTAAGAAGGTTGCTAAATCAAGCTAGCCCAAATCTATAGCACCTTCCACAAGGGCCAACACATGTTCATTCCACAAAATGCTAAAGAGAAATCCAAGGCTATAGAGGAAGAAGGTAGAGCACAAAAAAGACCAAGGGGAAAATATATTGCTTAGGCTAAAATTGATGAGGAAAGAAATGAATCTGATGACAACAACCAATTCCAAGTGGTGAGTCATAATCCATCCTTAGATCTAGGAAACATATGTAATAATGTTAGAAATAATATAGATTTATCAGGTTTTTCTCACATTGATTTTGAAAATCTTGAAAAAGTTAAAAAGAATCAAGTGGAGTAGGCAACATATGCCATGATGGCTAATTTTAAGAAAGCCCTTCTAGAGATTGCCAACTCCATGCCTAAAATTTTATATGAAAGAGTTGAGCAAAAATGGCATTATTATTTGAACTTATAAAGGAAAATTAGGGAGAAATCCCTTGCCCATGTTATGCATGAACTTAGTAAGACACAGATAGCTAAATCCATAAAGAAATATGTTCTTAGATTTGTCCCTAAATATAGAGCATTTAGCATACTACAAAACAACATTGAAGATGTTGTAAAGAAGACCACACAAATGTGAAAAATTACATATGGGTTAGCTACAATCAAAGCAAGAGAGAATTAGCCTATTGAGGTTAAAGATGATGATGATGACAATAATAATGAAGGCACAGTTGAGGGATCTACTAAAATGAATGTAGCTGATTAGGCAATAGCTAAGAAAGAGTAGCAACAAGAATAAAGTGTACAAGATACACAAATGCCAAATGTAAGCCCCCCATAGATAAAAAGTGTAAGTACTAAAACTATCATAGTAAAAGATGTTTATGATCTCACTATTTAGAACATCAATCCCCTAATAGAGGAAGACATGAAAAAGATACTTGACCAATCTAAACTATAGGCTAAATTGTGTAACAACCTTGTATTGGTGAGTATAGATGAACTTCAAAAATCAATGAATAAATCTACAAGGAAGGAGGTGAAAACAAAAAAACCACCTACTATCACTTGTCAAGTCACTAGTGTTAGTACTCACATAGGTGCCACTCCAATCTCAGAAACTATAATTAAAGATGCAACAAATAAGGTTGAAACAATTGGAGAAGATAAGGTCGAGACATAGAGTCAAACAAGTCAGATATATTCATCTACACCTCCAAAACAAGTTCAAGGTACAATTCAAAGCAATGAGGTAGAAATGGACAAGCATAAAGAGACTGAGTTGACACCCAAGCCAAAGGATTAAGCAATAATTCAAGCATTGGTAACACTACTAGTATCTAGAACTCCTTCCAGTTACACGCTTCAATGGCCCAGCATAGATGCAACACCTTTGCAATTCTTAATGCAAAGTCCAAGTTCATCAAAGAAAGAAGAGGTAATAACATATGGAGATGTAAGCCTAGATGAAGAAATTATTTTTCTAAAATATGATTATATCACAGTAACAATTGAATAGATGGGTATACTTCAAAAAACTTTGGCTAGAAAAAATAATAAAGAATTTCTCAGAAGGGAGCATAGGTAGAAGCAAGCTCTGCTTGATACTAAAGGCATCTTCTTAGATGCATTTAGTCTACCTACTCTAGATGAAACCAAGCTAATTCTTAAAAAATTGAACAACATAGTGGAAAAGGTAAGTGATACAAACCTTGATACTAATGCAAAGTTATTTGAATGGTCTAAAAAGAATTTTCAACATAAAGTGAATGAGAAGATATCTACTGAGTTAGAACAAAGTTTTTTTCTCTCTATACACTAAACTATGTAATCCTACACTCTTCAAACAAGAAATAAATAATCATATCCCGAGCTTGGAGAGTCAAATGCATTCATCTAGAGCTAAATTTCCCATGACTCCAGCTCAAGGTGAGAAACACTTTAGGACCCTATTGAAAACCTAGAGTCAGTAGCAACACTATCTATAGATGAAGCCAACATAAGGGCCAAACTGATAAGAATCCAAACTACATTGACTCCTCACATGGTGATTTTGCATAAGGAGTTAGGCTATGCAAAAAATCTTATAAAGAAAGACCCCAATCTTTCTACATTAGATGGCCTAGCTCACCTTGCTGTCAAGCTAGTCATCCAAATCAAGTCTTTGGAGGTAGCTTGTGACAAGTGGGATGTTGCTCTTAAGATTATTCTTGAGGTCCATAAATATTTTTTGGATAAACATACTATTAGTGTATAACCCATTGACATTAGTGTCAAAAAGGGAAAGAAAGAGCCAAGGAGTAAGAGCATAGGTTAGCAAGCAAGTGAAAGAGTATAAGTTGAGGCACATCTACTCAGTAGGAGTAAGGTTTTGAGTAAAGAACATATCAAAAAATTTAGGGGGAGTTATAGGAGTTATAATATTTTTAGGTATAAGTTTGTGCAAAATTTTGATATTTTGAGATTTTTTATAGAAGTTGAATGGTTATGTTATGTTATGCTCGTAAGAATAAAAGTATTAATGCACAACCGAGTGTTTTTGACACTCATGTCAAAGGGAGAGATTGTTGATCTTAGATTGGTTTTGACAAGTGAGTAGCTATACACTTAAGTCATTTACTTAGTTCATGCCAAACAAGTAGTATATATTGAGCACATGTATAACTTAGAGCATGCCGAGTCAACAGTGAGTGTTGCATCACTCATGCATTGATTCACTTCAATGCCAAGTAGACAGTGTATACCGAGTGATTCAGGAGCTAAGAAAGAAGTGCATGCTGAGTCATGATATTGAAATTAGTATATGCTGAGCATTAGGGACTAAAGATGTTAAGTAACATGGTTTTTTCATAGTTGTTTGTATTGGCACAAGCTACTATGTAAACCATTTTTGAGTCAACTTACAGATTGAATTATGATATTTGGGTGATAAGGACAATTCTTAAGTTGGAATCTCTATGTAGTACATGTATTCAATCAGGTAAAGGGAAGGTTTAAGTAGAAAAATGTATGAATCACAACCATTGATTCATACCTAACCCAAAGTCACCAAGGTCTTCTTAAGGAGGAAAAACCATAAATTTCAAAGAGAGAGTGAAAGGGAATGTATGAATAATCAAGGAGAGTTTTGTTTGCACAAACTAGGATATTCATGGTGACCAAGGTATAATGATTTGACATTGCATTGTAGAATCAGTTAAAGGAGAATAGAGGAAGGACATAGTGAAAAACAAAGAGACATCTGATCAAGAAGGATCAAGTGTATATCAATTTAAAGGTGATCTATCATCAAGCAAAAAAGTGCTAACTGTAGGAATAATGCTGAGACATTCTAATAGGTGAATTAGTTAAATCTCTTAACAAAGTAGTCCTAATAGGCTATATTAAAATCCTCTAACAAGGTGCTTACTTAATTGTGAGTTGAAGTTCTCTAACAAGGCAAACTTTTAATAGGGTGTTGAAATCATTTAACAAGGTAAGACTTAATAGTCTTTTTAAGACTTTAACATGGCAGAACTTTCATAAGGTAGATCATGTTTCATGATCAAACATTATAACCTCCATTAGATACACTTTATTACTACAGTAGTGAAGATTTGTGGGTGTCATCCCCACGCTAGTTTTACCTTCTCATTAGAGGCTTTCTGGGTAATCATATCTTATGTCATATGTGTGAATGTTTATTTGTTTACATGATTTACGTAGTATTTTAGTTTACTTATTGAATATGTGAGATGGATGAGTGGTGAATATTTTATGGGTCAAAGTTTGAAGCACTGATTCAACCCCCCTAAGAAGTTTACCTTTCCTATTGTAATTCCAAAAGTTACTATTTATGGGACCTTGCTATTTTTAATAAGTTTCTCATACGATCTTGGAATGTTCTCATTTTCTATATGAAGGTTCATTTTGGAATTATAAGCGTACCATAAAAATCTCATTGCTCCACCTTAAGTATCTGAGAAGTTATTACATATTTTCAATAAGAAAATTTGCATAAAAATCTTTAGGTTCACTATTAGAGGCCTTAGAGTGTCTAGATGATGTCTAAAAAATCAACAAAATGATGTTTGCACCATTCTGATCCTATAGATCACAAGCTAGTGTTTCTAAAATGTTGTTATAATAGCCATTTGGAGTAACACTTGAAGAATTATGGCCTTCCAAAGTTGGGCTACCAAAATTTCTAGAAGAATTTGTCAAAGATGTATTTAGCCAACTCCATATGTATTGTTAGGGTCTGTCGACCCTAGGTGTTAAGTTTGAGCATCTATAACTTTCTCGGATGACATAAAATTGCCTATTTAAGAAAGGCCTAAAATATTGTCTAGGCCAACTTTGGGTGGTAGTATGCAGTTTAGTCTTGTAGATTAATATAATGAAGGTGCCCATGTGGGTTAACATATTGTACTTTTGAATTGTGTAATTCTACATCTGTGGTGCAAATAAGAAGTCTATTTTTTTTGTCGCATTTTTTTGTTGTTTCTTTGTTTTTGTTATGAAGTATGGTTTTAAGGGGATCACCCTTCATTAAAATTCTAAGAAAAGTTTGGAGAAGTTTCTGGAATAGAAAATAGGAGATGAAATGTTGGAAGGATTTGATGAATCTAACCTAACTTTAAGATCTACAGTGGTGTTTAAGAATCAAAAGATCATAATTACCCATTTAAGGAAGTACAAGGGTTAACCTAATATGATTGGAGTAGTTCTTGATGCTATTGATAGACAAACTTAAGTTGGAGGCTGAGAAGAGTTGAATTGTATTTGTGTGAAGGAGTGCCAAATAGATTAGAGATTGAGATGACAATGAAGGCTAGTTAGTAGATGAACATGTGAGCCAAATTGTGATCTATATATGCAAAGTGAGTTGTAGTTGTTAGATAAAAAACTACTATCACTTTCTAGCCATTATATCAGTATTGAAATCCTTTTAGCAAGGTTGACCTAACAGTCATATGTAAATTTTTTAATCAAGGTGGCATTTTAATGGAATGTTTTAAAGTCCTTTAACAAGGTCACTTTTAATAGGGTGATTAAATCCTTTAACAATGTCACATTTAATAGTTTGTTTTGTAACCTTTAACAAGGTTGGCTCCTAACAAAGATCACTTTAGAAGAGTGTAAAATTAGTGACATATTAATGGTTGTTTTTCCCAAATTGAGTTTCCACATTAAATCCTAGTGTCAACTTGTATGGATGTTATTTGTGATGATTTATTGTTAATATTTTACTTTTTTCAAGTCTATTATTATTAGGACAATGGACTGCTAATTGATGTTATTGATAATCATCTATAGAGGTTGAGCTAATGGATGCTTAGATCTGAAGTAGTTGAAGTGATTAATTGTTCAATTGGTACATCTAGAACTTGAATAACTAAATCACCCCCTATTAATTATTCTAAATATTCTAACAATTGGTATCATAGATTTGGTGCTTGTAGAGAAAAGTTTAAAGGTTCTTGAAGCTAGGGATCAAGATGTACAAAATGGAATTGCCAAAGTTGAACAAGGAGAACTTTGCTGTATGATAGAGTTTGATGAGGTTTCATTTGGTAGGAATTGGCGATGGTGTAATACACTTTGTGGATAATTCATATATAAAGATAACAATTCTTCCTTTGACATCTCAATAGCTGAAAGAGAAGCAAGAACGCAACCTAGTTATGTTGGAGAGTGAATCTACCTTGAGCTACACTGATTTTTATGGCATAAAAGAATTCAAAAATTATAAGGAAATGTGGGATACACTATAGAACATCTATGAAGGAGATACAAACATTTTGAGAGATAAATTAGAAAGCTTGAGAGGTGAGTTTGATGAAATGAGAATGAGGAAGGTGAGAATATTATCCAGTATTGTGGAAGAATCAAATAGGTTGTAAATACCATAAGAGGAGAAAATGAAAATATTAATGATGAGGCTATGATCAACAAGGTATTGAGAACTCTACTTATTTATGCTATTAGGGTTTCTAAAATTCAACAATTGAGATGTACTTCTAGCAATAACCTAACTCTAGAAGGTGTAATTTGTAGGCTTACTACTTTTGAAATGTTAAATTTTGATAATTTCAGCCCTACCACTATTGAATCCACTTTTAAATCACAAATATTTCTTAGTATGAAAGGAAAAGGAAAATGTTTAAAAAGTGATAATGATTCTTTCGGTGATGAACTTGATGAGCTTGAAGCAGTTACGGCTAGAAGATTTCAAAGATGTTGAGGAAAATATAGAGGTAAACTCCCTATAATTTATTTTTTAGGTAAAATTTTTGGTTATATTATTGCAAGATGTCTTGATAGAGAATAGAGGGATGAAAGAATGGAAAACATGTACAAAGGAAGAAGAGATGAATAAGACAATAGGAGAAACAAGGACTACAAGAAATCTTGTCACATTTCTAAAGAAGAAACTGACAATGAATTTGAAAGTAATGATGAAGAAGTTTTCTATGTTGCTAGGAAAGAAGATTCTGATGAAGATGCAAAGACTTATTTAATCTCATATGTGAGTAAAGGTGATAGGTGGATAATTGATATTGGTTTTTCACATCACAGGGCTAGTAACAAAAGAAAATTTGAAAACATGGAACCATACAAAGGTAGTTGTGTTAAGTTTGGTAATAATGCACCATATCTTGTGAAAGGTAAAGGATCAATACAATTTACTGATAAGATTAAGTGTGATAATATTTATTGGGTTAAAAGACTTTACTATAACTTGTTGAGTGTTCCATAGTTGAACAAATTAGGATACATGGTTGATTTCTATCACAAGAAGGCCAAGATATTTGATTCTATTGGTGAATTGATTGGAAGTGTTGATAAAAAAAAAGGTAACTTATTCTATCTAGATTTATCTAATGAGACATGTTTATTTGCACAAAATGAAGACATATGGTTATGACATAAGAGGTTATGTCATGTAAACTTTGACAATTTGGAAAGCATTAGAGAGACAAAAAGAGTAAGAGGTTTGGCAAAACTGAAGAAGTCAGATAATGTTATGTGTAAAAAATGTCAATTAGTAAAAATAACAAAGTCTAGTTTCAAGAGAAAGACATACTCATCTAATGATATTATGGAATTGGTTCATATTGACCTTTATGGACCTATTGATGTGTAGAGGTATTGTGTAGATAAATATTTCATTCTATTTGTTGATGACTATTCTAGGATGATGACTCTAATTTTTCTTAAAGAAAAATTTGATATATTTTAATTGTTTAAGTGGTATTTAACATGGGTTGAAAAGGAAATAGGTAAGAGTATGAAGTGCTTGAGATCTGATCAAGGTAGAGAATTCATTTGTAATGAATTTAATATATTCTACAATGATAGAGGAATCAAAAGGTAAATGTTATCACATAGGGCCCCTCCCCAAAATGAAATAGTTGAAAGGAGAAATAGATCAATCATGGACTATGATAGAACACTTATGATGGAGAAGAATGTATCACATAAATAAGGGAGAGAATTTGTAAGTACAACAATTTATGCTTTGAATAGAGTGCAATTAAATAAAGGTACAAATGTTACACCTGTTGAGTTGTTGTATGTATATGCACCTAATGTAAAGTATTTTAAAGTTTTTGAAATCAAATATTATATAATAAAGGATAATAGAAATTGAAAAATTGATGCTAAAAAGATTTAGGCATATACCACTAAGAGAAAAGCTTATAAGTGTCTGAATTCTAACAGTAATAAAGTTGTGGAAAGAGCAAATGTGAAAGTTGATGAATATGAAAAGAACAATGAAGTTGAATGCAAAATAAAACTTGAAGACTATACAACATTCATATATATAAATGAAGTTTCTCCCTGCACCTTATTTGAGCAAGAGAACAAAGCTATAAATCAGCAAAAAAATGTGAATGCAAAATTGCAGCAGACTGTAGGTGTTGAGCAAGAATAAAATGATGCCAAGAGACAGATAGAAGAAGCCAAACATCAATAAGACAATGTCGAGAAATAGGAACCTGAACCAAAGAGAAAAAATGGACTTGAAATCATTTTTCAACATGAACCTATAGAAAAAGAGAGCAAGAAAGAACCTGTACTAGAAAATTTTGTGAGAAGACACCATGCACTTGAGAAAATTATTGGTAACAAAGAATCTAGAGTTATGACAAGGAAAATAATTAGAATTGATACATGATTACTTTGTGAGTTTGAACATAAAAAAGTGCAAGATGCTTTGGAGAATGAGGATTGGATTCATGCAATGAATGAAGATATTGAGGAGATAGAGAAGAAAAAAACCTAGACACTAGTACTTAGACCAAAAGACAAATATGCTATTGGAACATAGTGGGTATTCAGAAACAAGATAAATGAAAAAGGTGAAGTCACAAGGAACAAGGATAGAATGGTATGAAAATGATATGAACAAGAAGAAGGAATTGATTATGGGGAAACCTTTCCCCAGTTGCAAGATTAGAAGGAGGTAGAGCACTACTTTCCTATTTTACTTATCAATGATTTAAAGTGTACCAAATAGAATTCAAATCTGCATTTCTAAGTAAATACTAGAAGAAGAATTTTACATTGAACAACCAAAATGATTTTTTGACTCTATCAAGAATAAAATAGTATGTAAACTACATAAGGCTCTCTATGGTTTGAAACAAGCCCCTAGAGCAATTTGAAAGACTATAAAATTACTTGGTGAATATTGGATTTGCTAGAACTAATGAAATCTATATTCAAAGACTAGTTGTAATAATGATATAATATTATCTAAAATATTTTTTGATGATATGATATTTGGAGTAAAATATGCATTATGCAAATTATTAGCAAATGAGAGAAAAAAGAATTTGAAATGTCTATGTTTGGTGAGATCAATTTTTTTGTTGGTTTACAAGTATATCAAATGAAGCAAGGTGTCTACCTCACTCAATCAAAATAAATTAAGGAGATATTGAAAAACTTTGGAATTGAAGATTCAAGACTAGTTATTATACCCATGGCCATAAGACATAAGTTATCTAAGAATGACAATTCTACTGATGTGAACCAAACATTGTATAGATCAATGATTGGAAAGTTACAATATGTTGTTCAAAATAGACCTAATATTGCATTGGTAGTTGGGATTATTGTAATATTTTCTACAAGTTGTAAGGAGAATCACATGATGGAAATGAAAGGGATATTAAGATATCTAAAAGGAATAAAAGACTATGGCTTGTATTACAAGAAGAATGACAAGTTTGAATTGAGAGTGTACACAAATGCTGATTGGGCAGGAAATGTTGATGATAGAAAGAGTACAAGTGGAGAAGCTTTCTTTCTAGGAAAGAGCCTATTTTCATGGATAAGTAAGAAGAACAAATCCATTATCAATCAACAACTAAAGCTGAATATGTGGCAACAATAGTGAATTTTTCAAACATCATATGGATCAAGCAATTGTTGAAAGGGATGAAGGAAGAGATCATTGATCTAGTTGTTAGCTAGTATGATAAAATTAGTGCTATTAATTGATCAAAGAATTCTATAATGCATACAAAAGTAAAACATATTTATATCAAATATCATTACTTGAGAGAGCTATTTCAAGACAAAGAAGTGAGATTTGAGTATGTGAACACTATGGAACATATAGCTAATATTTTAACTAAGCCTTTACCTAAGGATGCTCATGAGTATCTAACATGAAAATTAGGTGTGATTCCTCCTAAAAAATGATACTTAAGATAAGATGGATCTCTGCATCAAATGTTTTGATCAAAATATCTTACAAGTTGATGTAGATAGTCCTATTTGGGAGTTTCCTAAAGTAGGGAAGGAAGGAGAAAAACATATTGTATCAGTCATGAGCACATATGAAAAATGATGAATTTAGTAGTGACATAAGGATATATACATAATAAAGATGATAAAGTGTCCTTGAAATTGTTATCAAAGAGGGAGAATATGAAAATTACCATATTTAGGGAGAGTATATCAACTAAATAATAAAGAGAAGTCATACATAAAAGAGGGAGAAATAATATATTAGTAAGAGATGTTATATGAGGTGTTGCTAAAACAAGGAATATGCATATTTAAGAGATAGTATATGATCTTATGTGAGCTTGATGGATGAGAATCATAATGAAGCTAAAAGAGAGAGATTGTTGGACTACTCTATGGTCAAAGTAGTACATGTTTTGGATTGTATGGTAACTACAAGTGTTGCCATCAATGCCAAAGAGGGAGCTATTGGAAATTACAACTGGAACAATTGTTATTTTTTCATTGATGTCAAACTTAATTGGTAAGATGTTTTTCTATCTAATTTGAGTGTCACATAACTAGATAATTGATAAAGAAGAATTGAGAGAAGACATAAAAATAACACCTATAAGAAAGATTGAGTTATGAGAAGAATTACAATGACCACTTGATTAGTTAGACTTTGAAAAGATAAAGTGATTGTTTAATCATGCTACAATAAGGTAGATAGTTAAATTGAAGCCTTGAAGAAGTGATAAAATATTGACCAAATATATAGGCTTCATTGAGCAAAAGAGTAGGAGACTAAGGAACTTGAAGTGCATGCTAAGTGATGCTAGTGTCAGTTGAGTGCCAACATGTGTCGAGAAGAAGAAGTGTTGACTAAGCATCAATATTGACCAAGTGTCAGTATATGTGTCAAATAGAAATGTTAGCTTTAACTAAGTAACCCAGTGATGACCAAGCATTAAAACACAGTGTTGGTTGAGGGACAACATTTGGAACTTTATGATGAAATTGTGATTTGCAATCAATAATGGTCCTTTGAAATAATCCTAAAGAGAGGTCTACAATGGTCTTTATACATATTCAATTTGGGTTGGTCAATGTAACATCTCATCCTACATCACTATAGTTTCTAAGCTCATCATGACATTGGTAGAAAACTGTATTAGAAGAAAGGGTTGTTAAAAGTCTCACAAGGGAGATAGTCCTAGACGTTAGACCTAGGAATATTGAGAAAGTATTCCATCTCCCTAGAACTGATCAATATGTGAAGACAACTTATCATTAAGCAGAAAGATGTTATAGGGAGAATGACAAGAAGGCCATAGAGATCATACAATCATCATTTTTGATTGATATAACACTGATGGGATGTAGAGTTAGAAAGGTAAATATGACTAGGGGATATATGAAGGATGACATTAGATATGCCATTGTACTTTTGAGCATAATAATGGGTCTCCTAGCAATAAGGCATCTTCATATCTGGGTGGTCCATTTTATAAAGACCATAAGAACAACCAAAATGCTAATTGATTGGGCCAGAATGCCGAGTGAAAACCTAGATGAATGACTAGTAGGAGTTAAAGCCAAGCCTAAGTTTTATATGATATCATATTTGGTGTACTTATTGGTGGAAAGGATAACTAATTACCTAAGGTTGTATAAGAAGGGAAGTATGCAAGATGCCAATGCTTGGCCCTCTGTGCTATATTCTTAGTTGGTAAAGAAGAATCTCTTAGATCAAAGCAAGGAAGTTTGAATAGTGAATGATGCTTTTATATTTGCAATCATCCAATTTATAGAGGGTGATTCTGCTAAATGGATGTCAGTAGAGGCCATAACAAGGATCATTGAGATCATCACCTACTACCTCCAATTCAAAACATTCACTTAACTAAGGATAGCTGGTATGGTGGTGAATACAAAGAAACTCCTGAGATATCCATAAGATATGTTCATCTTATTGGATATTTCAATACATCTCACATCTGCATATGAAAGAGTGAAAAACCAATATAAGAAGACATGGGTATGATCTATTACTATAGGTGCATTTGAGATAAAACATAAAAAAGATATTATGAACTTTTATTTAGAGTGAGATCAATATCCCTTAGAAGACTACAACTCCCCTCACCCTTCTTTTGATAATATTGGCAGAGTTCAACATTTGATAGGGAAGCAGTTTGTGCACAAAGATGGCATAGAAGACCATTGGAAGAATGCAATAGATGACTATGATATCTAGATAAGGGATTATTGTAGAATGAATCTATATTTGGTGGAAAAGGCCTTAAAAATAAAGATCACACTCAAGGCTATTAATAAAGACACTCAAGATGTCTTGGATCCATTATGTAACCATGAAAAAATCTATGATAGTCCAATCATGAATGCAGAGATAGCTAGAGATGAAAATATAGATATAAATAATAGGGAAAGACACATAATTTAGTTAATGAGGGAATGAATCAAGAAACCTTTTATCCTTGATCTATTTCCATAGGTTGTTACCTTTCAAGCCACAACACACCCAATTAAGGGCAAAGGTACAAAAGTTATAGTAAAAACTTTCCCTACTCAATCCCCTATTAGGCTAGAAATGGTATATCAACATGAGAGGGATGTTGGGTACTTTAGGGAAGATAATAGGAAGAATAAGAACAGGACCCAAGAGACTAAACAAGTGCTCCCAACTAGACAAGAAGAAGAATATGATCTAGAAGAAGAAGCACATGAAACAACACCAACTAATCTAGAGGAAGAAGCCTCCTCTTTAGTTTCCAATAAGGCTAGGGTTGAACCTATAGTGAAAAGGAAAAGAAGAGGGAAGTTATACAAGAATTTCATTCCTATCCCTCAAATTCTAGAGACCAACCTTGAGGCATATGTAGAAGAATATGAAGATAAAGAAGATAATCTCCCCTTAAGTTAGAGGACTCACCTAGAAAGGGCTATAGAAGAAGAGAGAAGAAGGGGTTCCATTGTGACACAACCATCTATTCCCAGGAAACCTATTTAGGTTAGAACTTTAGAAGATTAGTAACAATAGTTGAACGAAGAACATGAAGGGAAAGAAATAAATGTTTTTAACATTTCTAATTTCAATTTTATGATTTTGAGCATTGAAATGTTGGTTGATAAGATATGAGATACACCTACATAAAAACCTTTGGGAGAGGATTGGAACAAAATTATACCTCTACCACAAGGGTCTCTGGGTACACAACCACCATTTCAAGAATTGACTTTCTTGGATAATGGCTCACGCAATCCTCTCCTACCTATCATGAATGAGGAAGCAAAAGAAGTGGATGAAGAAGATCCCAAATAGATCTCATCCAATGAAGTATTAGAGAAGGGATGGATACCTAAAGAACCTCAACAAACTTCTTAGGATATAGAGGAAAGGAGTTTGGCTAAAATGGATATAGGGACTATCTCTCAGAAGGAGAAGACTCTAGAAAGGACTGATAAGGGAAAAGGGCTAGCAATAAAAACCTCCTCTTCAACCAAATACATGTCTCCCAAGGGCACTACACTAGCTTGGATGAAGAGGGAGGTTATGGTTTTGAAAAGGAGGTAGCTAAATGTGAGTGTAGAGGAGGGAATGGATGAGCTAGTTAAAGATATCAAGAAGATTGAGCCACCTACAAATGATGTTTAAACATTGACCTTCACAATGAAGAACCAAGATTACAACTTGTTTGACCATATAGCCATCCCTCCTCCACATGTTGACATTGAGGATTAGACTCCTAGTGATTACCAGATCAAGGAGGTCCTGTTAGGAAAACCCATGGTAGATACTGCCAAAGTTGTGATCACTACATGTGTAAAAGAAGTGGTCAAATAGATAGGTATAAATGAGTTAGAGTCAATAATGTTGAGGAGAAAAAATGAGCTTATGAGAGGCTATTTACATGGAGTAGTGGGCCCCATTGATCTTGATAATATATAGATTACTCTTGTTGCAACATTAGAAAGGAGAGATAAGGGGATTGTACAAATAAATTCATTTTTGAGTACATGTCAGAAATGGCATGACAATTTTGAGGAAAAAGGAGTAGTATAGATGATATAGGCTAATTTGAACTTGTTACATCATATTTAGTCTAGTGCAGATAAATTGGTATCTATATTAAACTAGAATTTTGGGCTTATGAATGGGGTACATACCTGGGGAAAAAACCATCAAGCTTTTTAATCAATAAAAGGTCAAAGGTATTGTACACTCATGGAGGTGCACTTGGTAGAAGAGCTTGATAAATTGGAGGATTGGATAGAGAATATTATAGCTAGTAATAAAGTAATGGAGACATTACATGGGGGGATACAGAAGTTGAAGGATCAAACACAAGAGAAGATTTTGGAAGTTGAGAATTATTATAGTGATACCTGCCATGACATTTTTAAAGATGAGTTGATGGAAAAACTCATTTCAGTGCAATGGTTTGTCCAAAATTTTTGAAAAACCTTTGAAGATGCTTCCTTAGAAGAAGATATCAAACAAGCATTTAGAATAGAAGAGGTACTATTGGAGCTAGACACTAAACTTGAGGATTTTGTGGCCACGTGTACAAAAGTTAGTAATTACCAGCTTGTAGAAAAAGACAAGTATGAAGCTTTGGATTTTTGGATGCTACCCAAGTGACAAATATTATAGAGAAATTTTTGGGCAAACATCCAAACATAGCTTTGGCATAAAGGGGAAGAAAACCTAGAAGCTAGAATTTCAGTTTTAACACTTAGGAGCATTTTGGATTTTTTGGACCTACTGCAAGGTGTGCCAACAATTTTGAAGAAGTAATAGTGCAGTGATAGTTAACTGCCAATTACTAATTTAGAGCTTTCCATGCACTAGAAACACATTCTGATGATAGTTCAACTCATAGAAACACCTAGAGAAGGTTAATCTTCTATTTTAAAGCCTCTAGTAACTCTCAAATCCTCTTGCAGATTCCTTCTTCTTATATACTCTTTCTTTCTTTGTTTAAGACATGTAAAGGCTCATGCACTTATTAATGATATAAACAAGGGTGGAGTCCTACTTAACACCATTTAGAGAGTCAGTTTGTATATAATTAGATTTGTTTTATTAGTTTAGAAGCATATGTTTTTGTTAAGAGATGTCTCACTCTCAACACATATTAAGGAGATGATTTCTTATAAATTTAGGAATGTAACATGTATTCTAGGTCGTTATTTTGATGCAATAATATATGCTATTGGTGCTTTCATTACAAATGTAGTTATTCTTTTTGGAGTGTGTTGTTTTGGTGAATTATTTTTCATGAATAATAATTGAGCCAATGATTTTATTGTGTTGATTTGTTTGTATGATCTTTTAGTTCTGGTGTTTGCCACGTGTTGACAAATTCCACTGATGTATCAAGTTGGACAAGCGATCACGCTATTGTTCCTACATAGCTTCTTGTCTCACATGAGCACACTTTGCATGGCCTTGTGATTCGATAGGAAGTGAAAAATATTTCAAATTATTCCAAATTTCCATCAACGATTGCATCAATGGATTTAAGAAAGTGTTGCTCCTATTTTCATTGTTTTTTTACTTGTTTTTTTCAATGATTTAACTTTTAGATGTGTTGTTACCATGGTTTATGTCCATTAGAAATTTTCCTTTCAAGTTATTTGCTTTCATCTCTTTTTGATTTATCTTTTTCATTTTCTTTTCTAACACTCGGTTAAATTAGGAATTCATATAGTTGCATTGTTAAATTATATTAATCATAAAACATAAAATACTAAAAGTATATCTCTTTTGTTGTTACTTTTTGAAATAGAATGTAGATTGGACATCTTATCTAAAATTGGTTATAAATAGAAAAGGCCTCATTGTGAACAAATGTTGGAATTACAATAGAAAAGGTAAACTTTTGAGAGGGTGGGGTGGTGAATAAATAGTTTAAACTTGGACCCATAAAACATTCATCACACATCCATCTCATACATTCAATGTGTAAACAAAAATAACATGTAAAGGACATACATATAAAATATATAAGCAAGTAAACATTCACACACACATAACACCATAAATGATTACCCATAAACCCTCCAAGTAAGAAGGTAAAACTAGGGTGGGGATGACACCCACAAATCTTCACTAATGCAATAATAAAGTATATCAAATGAAAGTTACAATGTTTTGATCATGAGACATGATCTACCCTATGAAAGATCTACCCTGTTAAAGGCTTACAAATATTGTTAGGTCTCACCCTATTAAAAGATTTCAAAACCCTGTTAGAAATGTGCCTTGCTAAAGGACATTAGCTCACAATTAAGTAAGCAGCTTGTAAGAGGATTTCAATACAATCTATTAGGACTACTCAGTTAAAATTTTTTGACTAAAATCACCTGCTAAAATGTCTCAACATTGATACTTTGGTTAGAATTTGATTTCTCGATAACAAATCACCTCTAAACTGATATCTTCTCAATCCTTCTTGATCAGATGTCTCTTTGCTATATACTATCTTCTTTCCTTTGTTTTTCTCTAACTAATTCTACAATGTTGTCTCACTTTATAACTCCTTAGCCACAATGAATGCTCTATTTGTACATGAAAACTTCTCTATACACTACTTCAACTCCTTACACACATCATATAGATTTTAGGGTTTTTCCTCCTTAAGAAGACTTTGGTGACTTAAGGTTAGGTATTAATCTATAGCTAAGATTCATCCATTTTTCTACTTAATCCTTCCCATTTTCTGATTGGCTGCATGTAATTGTATTGGGAATCCAACTTAAGATTCATCCTTATCTCCAAAATATCATTATTCATCCTTAAGTTAGATAAAAAATGGTTTACATAGTTTTTTGTACCATTAAAAAAAACTATGCCAAAACTATCTTACTTAGCACCTAAAGTCTTTGATGCTTGGCATATACTATTCTCTATGTTGTGACTCAACATTTGTATTACTCCACATCCATTATTCACTCAGCTCCCGAATCACTCAGTAGATACTGTCTACTTGGCACATGAGTGACTTGACACATGAGTGACTCAATAGACATTATGGACTCGACATGCTGTTGGAAATGATTGAAAAGATCATGAGGGAGATTGTTGGAAATGATTGAAAAGATCATACATAAAAAGTAATGGAACTAGTAAAGAATGTTCTCAATCATTGTTTTGTCATTGATGTCAAACTTGCTACTTGCAGGAATGACAATTGCTTTAGTGATCCAAGTACTATCAATTGGTTGATTGACAAGGAGGAGGCAATAAATAAGATGTTTCTAGAACACCTAGAGAAAGGTTGAAGTTATGATATTGTAATGAAGTACAAGGATCAGCTAAGCCATTGATGAAATAGTGTATTGATGACGTACTCTAAGACATAGAGAATGGGCACACTGAAACATATCAAAGATGTAAGGTTTAGCTAAGTCATTTGTAAAGCCTAACTAAGTTTATTAGAGAGAGAGATGAGAAAGCTAGTTAGTGCCGAACAAATTCTTAATTGAAGCTAAGAAAGTTCAACTTTAGTATATGCCAAGTGAATATCAAGTGCTGAGTGATCTTCAGATGCTCAGTGATATTTAGATGCTGAGTAAAGAACAGATGCCAAGTGATCTTCAGGTGCCAAGTAAAGATCAGATGCCGAGTGAAGATTAGGTGCCAAGCAGATATAAGTGTTGAGTAACACAGAGGCACTGAGCATCAGTAAACCAATAATGCCAAGTTGCTAGATTATTTCAAAGATCGAAGATTCACCAAATCTGAGCTGACAAGGTTGTTATCTAGAATTCTATGAATCAAATAGAAGATAAGAATGATGAGTTGGTGGCACAGAACACCATGTAAAACATTTTTAGAAAATATAACTGGACTCTAGATGAAGTTTCTAGATAAGAGCAAGATATGGGGTAGATACATTGTATCCTACCTAATCTATCTAAAACCCTAAAATTAGAGAGAGAGAATTGAGCAAAAAAGGTAATCCAGATTTCTATTTAAGGAGTCATAAGGTCATGAAGCAAAAAAAAGAGGTCAAGCATGAAATCATAAAGTACTGAAGGAGATGCTAAGGAGTAAGAGAGCATAGTTACTTTGCTTCAATAGATGACCATAGATATGGTTGCATTGGTATGATGAGTAAGAAGACTCAAGGAGACGAAGCTTGAGATGACAAGCTGTTAGAGCTGAAGTGATTAAAAGCCAAGCAAAGGAATTAATTGAAGTGTGATTTGTAATTTGCAAAATATGTTGTAAGTTGTATCAGATCAAAAAGCCATTATTGTTACTCTCTAGCAATTTTAATAGTTAGTTTAAATCCTATGGACTTAGGTTGGTTTAATAGCCATGTTGTAAATCCTTTAACAGGGTGAGATTCCAAGTGAATGTTTCAAAGTCCTTTTACCAAGCCCATTCCTAATAGTATGGTGAAATCCTCTAACAAGGTCACATTTAATAGTGTGTTGTAAGTCTTTAATAGGGTAGGCTTTTAATAGGGCATCACTTTAGAAGAGTGAGAATTAAGTAGTATGTTACTGGTGGTTTTTCCCAAATTGGGTTTCCACGTAAATCACTATGTCATGAGTTGATCTTGCATGTTTTATTGCTACATGTTGATTTGCTGGAACTTGCTAAGATGATTGATTTAAGCTTGGATAGATGAATAGTTTATGGGCTCACTATAATTGGTGAAAAAGTATTATTAGGGCATTTAGACCTTGGATAACTGATTCAGCACCCCTCTTAGTTATTCTAAAGAATTCTAACACATGCTCTATAATATACATGTTGTTCTTAGCATGTACTACTTGTTCAACATGAAATAAGTAAAAATCTTAAGTGTGTTGACAATTACTTGTGAAAACCAATCTGAGATGAACAATCTACCCCTTTGACATGAGTGTCAAAAATACTTGAGTATGCATTAATATCCTTAATCTCATGAGCATAACATATCTATAACTTGACTTATATACAAAGCTTCAAAATTTCAAAAAATTGTAATAACTTTGATACCTCCTTGAGTTGATATGTCTGCTTTGTATCCAAAATTTTGTACTCCTGTTGAGTAAATATGCCTCAACTAATACTCTTTGACTTCATGCTATTTTGTGCTTGCTCCCCCTTAGCTTAATCTATTTTTTCTCTATTCCTTTTCCTTTCTCTCCCTCTTGTTTCTCTTATCTTTATGTCTCCTGCATTGCTTATGCTCCCCCATTTCTAACTCTCTTTTTATCTCTCCAAATTCTTATTTCTTATTCTCCCACAAAATATTTCTCCCCCTTTTTAACACTTATGTCAATGGGCTATACACTTATAGTGTGTTTTTTCAAAAAAGATTTACAAAAATCAAAGATGATCTTGAGAGCTGCATCCCAATTCTCACATGCTACATCCAAAGACTTGATTTGGATAGCTAGCTTGGCAACAAGGTGGACTAGACCATCTAGTGTAGAAAGATTTGGGTCTTTCTTCATTAGGGTTTTGGCATAGCCTAGTTCCTTGTGCAAAATTTCCATATGAGGGGTTAGAGTGGTCTGGATGCTTATCAATTTGGCCCTTATGTTGGCCTCATCTACTGATAATGCAGCTAATTGACTATATTTTCTCCTCATCAGATTCTGCTTGTGCCACATATTTCCTTCTTGGCTTTTTCTGCACTTGACCTCCTTGCTCTATAGGTTTAGTCTATTCTTTTACCTTTTTAAATCTGAAATATGACCAATAAATCAAATAGGTGAGATATGTGGTTGTCATTTATGGCAACATTTGTTTTTTAGTTTAGTCATGATTATTATTGAAGGAAAATTGTCTAAGTATTGGACAATATTACAATAGCATGACATTATTTGTTGATAGAAAAATATTCCCTTGGAGTATTATTTTGCACAATTTACCTAGATGTATGAAATCATCTTAATGATGCATACTAGTGCACATGTTTGTACAATACATCTAGTTCAAGTGGTGGAGGAAATACTAGATTAGATACCTCACAGTGCAGAATAGAGCATGTCAGCAAATTGACTTGTATGACTTGCATAATTATTTTGATTACTAAATCTTGATGAGCTGACTCTAAGGATGATATGTGAGCCAAGTTAGGAAGAATTTATTAATATGATTGATATAAGTAAATAAATTCAATTTCAAAGTTAAAGTGTGAATGCAATGAGATATTATGATATGTGATATGAAGCAATGTTATGCAAGATATGATGCAAATTGATATGTGTGTAGTCAGTCTTTATGTGAAGAACTGACAATTAGAAGATTTGTGAAGTACAATAAGTGTTCCAATATTGTATGTATACCTATTATTTTGAAAAACTTATTGTATAGTTTCATGTTAGGGCAGTGGGATCTTCTTGCACACATTTTTATATGATCTACAAACTCCTAATACGGTTGAAGCAACTCCTAATAGGGTTGAGACTTCTAACAATGCTTAGTCTCCTAATAAGGACTTGAGACACTATACATTCTTCATAGACTCCTAACAGGGTCAATACCCTTAACCAGATTCTTTTATATAGTGAATCATCTAGTGGGTTTCATCCCCACCACAGTTTTTCCTTGGCTAGGGTTTCCCTAGTTAACAAAATATGGTGTTATGAGCTCTCTATGTATGGTTGTTTTTACTATTCAGCATTGTTGGTTTATTTTCTTATGCATGTGGCAATGTAATTAATAATATTCAGTTGTGGGAAAAAATATTGAAAATAATAATATATCCCCTCCCCCTCAGTATTATCTATTTCTAACAATTGGTATCAGAGACTACTTATTCAAAAGAGGCTTAACAACTTGAATAAGATCCCTATGGATATGGAATAGTTGAAGAAGAATCTCAAAGAATCTCTTGAACAAATTGATCTCCTTACAAATGAAAGAGATGGCCTAAAAGATAGATATAAAGATGCAAAAGCTTACATTGGTGAACTAAGGACAAGATAGATGACCTGAAGCAAAAATGACCTAATGAGATGATGATATTGAAGATCTAAAGAAAGAAAATTAGTTCTTGAAACATGAATTAAAAATAATTGAACTCAAGCTAAGTATTAAGAAAAATGGAGGAAATAATGACTCTGAAATAAAAGCCAAAAATGTAGATCTAAGATTAGAGTTAAGAAAGGTAACATCTGAATTGGAATCTATCAAGTTAGAGCATACAGAATTAGAGAAATACAACATGTTGTGAAATATGAGTTGGTGCAAACCAAAAAAAAACTTGAGAAATTATATTCCAGGAATGAAAATATTGAAGAACAAATATCTGTACAGAGACCTAGTTATGACAAGACTAGACTTGGATTCTTCCTTAGACAATCCACTAAGAAATCTATTGAGAGAAAAGAACCCGATACCCCTAAAGCCAAAAAGGATCTAAGCATAAGGAAAATAGATGATACATCTAAGGACAAGGAGAATGTTGCTCACTTTTAGAAATCTAAAGAATTTGATCAAGATGAGGATAATAGAAAGGAATCTCAAGCTTGGTGCAATGAACTTGAACATACTGGAGACAATTGTAAAGGTAAGTCTTTTAAACCTATTTCAAATTTTTATTGTCATAATTATCATTAATATGGATATTGTGTAGTAGATTGTAAGAAACCTAAATTTGATAATGATAATGAAAATAGTAGAATGTTTAGGAACACTAACCGTGCAGGCAATAGAAGAAGATCTCACAATAATGAAAGTGGAAAAAGAAGAAAAATTATTTGTTACTGTAAGAATTTGGCTTAGGCCAGAATTCACCCAAGAACTAAAGAACTCAACACAAGCACATAGTAGACCAAAATAGATAGAGTATGATCAGAATGACGATATTCATTCAATAACTGCTTCAAGAGTACACTAGGAGTGCCTGAATATAAAGGCCTCAGGAGAGCTTCTAGAATGCATAGAAGTTAGCATCATGACATGTCATACAACTAGGCACATGTCCACTAGATATGGGTTATCCTCCATTAAGCATGAGATTAAGTGTGATGATGTGAGGATAAGCCTACAATGGTGTAGCACACAAATCAGTGGTGTAGAAAACATGTGCTAAATGAGGAGTGCGGATAACTGTGTTGTCATCATGACAACTCAGTGAATGATGCATACTCCTATGTTGTAGACACCATGTGCATAATTAGAGTTGTGTACCTCAATGAGAGTTCACAAAATCCTAAGTGTCTCACCTAAAATAATAATAAAATAATGCAAAATAATTAAATAATGCATTAACCTAAGTAAAACTTAAGTAAGTGTAATAAGTAAATACTTATTTACACCAACACCCCCCCTTAAGTGCAACTTAGGGGAATTCCCTTAAGCTTATGAAATCTAGGATGAAATGCAGGATGGGTCCTGACTACTAGGCCATGTTAGGTACCCATGTACATAATGATATGCAATCTCCCATAAAGTGGGGAAAGAGGAAAAACCTCATGGGAAAAGCCCTCCCCTAAAAAGAGAGATAAATAGGGATGCATGGACGGAGTAATCAAGACCCCTCCATTATGACATACATCCAATATATACATAAGAGAATGATCAGAAGAGGTACAAAGACAGGATGGGCTCTCCCCCCCAAAGAAGAATGCTGAATAGTGACTGCTCTGATGAAGAAGCTGATCCAAGATTGTAGAATGGTGTTCCTCCCCTTAGGAAGAAACAATGCCAAGGGTACAAATGAGATGCTTCCGTTGTGTGTGGAAAGAATCCTATTGATAAGTGATGTCTCTGAAACTTGCTCAACTGGCTGAAGAACCTATCCCAAAGAACCATCTGTCTCTGCAACTGATGAAGAACCCTGCTGCAACTACTGATAATAAGTATCCACAATAACTTCAACTTGTGAGGATTGATCATGTAGAGAATGAACAAGAGTATCTAAAACCCTGGGGACAACTAAAGAAGGTATTTTTGCATCAAGAAGAAGAGGTAGATCATGAATACTATCCCCCAAATCTGTCACTAAACCTATTTTTGGAAGACTAGATGTACCCTGCTATTTTGGACCTATCACTATGGTGATGTATGCATGTGGACTGAACTGATGAAGTGACCTCTCACTATATCTATCGACAAAACTCCACATGTTTGAAGTTGTTGAAGCACTATTGCTGGAATCACTATCAGTATCCACACTATATGATGTGCAAAGAGGAGTAAAGGACAAGCTTGGAGAACTTTACTCAAAGTATACATCCTTCTCCACAAATATCTAATATATCTCTAGATCTAGAAGTTTGTATGCCTTCACACCATCTTCATAACCAATGAAAGTACAAGGCCATGATGACTGTGCCTTGCATCCCCTAGAAGATCTCTTTGCCCATGCAGGACAACTAAAGACTCCAAAGTGTGTCACAATAGGTTTTCTGCCACACCATACCTCAAAAGGAGTTTTTCCATCTAAGGTTGGATGAGGAGAACGATTAAGAATGTGAGTGGCAGTTGATATTTCTTTGACTTCTAATGATGGATCTAGAGACTTGGCATGAATCATGCAACTTGCCATAGACTTAAGAGTGCATATCCTCAATGCTGCAACATCTATCTTATGTAGACTGAATGCTGAAGAAGTCTAAAGATCAATTCTATCATGTCTGCAAAATCCCTTAAGTCTTCTGTTCACATCCATGCTACCATTGTCCATGCCGAGTACTTTGATGGCTTTCCTAGATTTTTTCTCTACATGAGCCTTGAAGGCTAGAAATTTGTCCAACACTTTGCCCTTACTATGTAGAAAGTAGACCCAAGTGAACCTTGAAAAGTCATCAACTAAGGTAAGTATGTAGCGACCCTGGCTGAATGCAAAAGGACCTATTAATACCATGTGAACCATCTGTAGAATACCTATTTCTCTAGAAGACATCCCTCTTTGTAACTTCCCCTCTGGATGCATATCCACTGAATCTGTTGCACATTCACCCTTAGAAAAGTTGATTTGAGGTAGACCTTTGACCATGTGGTATGTGCAAAGTTGCTGAAGATAGCGATAGTCTATATGGCCATATCGCTCATGCCATAATTGCATGTTTGAATTGGATTGAGTTAAAAAAGCCTTTGAAGAAGACTTGGGAACAAAATGAGAGAAGGAGTACAACCTCTTGTGATCATTCTCTTTCCCCACTACAACCAAGGAATCACCTTTAAGACTATACACTTGAACTGAGTCTGGAAGGAACTCAACTCTATGTCCATCTCCAAAGTGAGTAACTTGGTAGATTGATAGGAGATTTGAACTTAGGTTTGGAACATAGAGAACCTCTTGAAACTCTCCATTTTCCATTTCCATGTTTCCTTTTCCTTCAACTTCCATTTTTCTATCATTCCCCATGAAGATGTGTGGTACCTTTGAGTGATTCATTGAAGAAAAATCCTCCCTTGAAGAACCCATATGATATGAGGCTCTTGAGTCAAATATCCATTCCTTTAAGGAGTTTTCTTTTTCCATGAGTGCTTTCCCTTTGCCCTTTGAATCTGAAGAAGATCCCTTCTCGTTGTAAGTATTAGGCAATGGAACAATATGTTTCTTCATGATGTTAGTCAATTCATCAATCTTTTTGATATAACACTCATGCTCTTCATGACCTATTTTCTTGCAATAAGCAGACTTCTTCTTCTCCTTATTATTGTCCCATTTCTTGTTGGAGTTTGAGGACTTGCCTTGTTGATTGGATTGTGGTGTTGTCTTTTCTAGCATCCTCAAATTTGTCTTTCTTCCACTTCTTCTTACCCTTTCCTTTATTTGAAGATTGTCTAGCTGAATGTTGAGAACCCTCATTGGCCACTTATGCTTTGGACTAAGATGATTTGAGAATCCCCATTGATTTCAACTTCTTTTCTTCATCATCCAACAGTTTTGTATATTCATTAAAAGTGTCTTTCTTGTAGGCAGACCCTAAGGTAGTCTTTAAGGTGTTAAAAGAAGATAAAAATGTGGAATATTTTGATGGTAGCTTGTTATGGATGAGATAGATCAGTCTATCATCTTTGATAGAGCTCCCACAATCAGTAAGCTTTGTTCTTAATTCATTCACCTTGATGATGAAGTCCTATATTGAGTCATACGACTTAGGATCTAAGGAAACAAGCTCATCTTCTATTTTGAACACATCTTCTTTAGACACTTTACCATAAAGGATTTCAAGGGTATCCCAAGCTTCCTTGGATGTAGTACATTTCTTGATTTGATACATGATCTTATCATCTACCCCCAAACATATATCACCTAGGGCTTTCCTATCCATTGCTACCCATTCTAAAATTTCACTTGCTGATACATTATCACCTGCTGGTTTAGGAAGAGTACCATCTACATATTGTGAAATTCCATTATGTATTAAGTGATACCACATTTTGATTGACCATGAAGCATAGTTATGAGGAGTTAATTTAGGAAACTTAACTTTGCCCATAATGCAAAAAATGAAAGAAAAGTGCAAAAAAGAGAGAACACAACACCAAGAACACCCCCCCTTTTCACTAAATCAAGAAACCTCCCCAAAAGATGCTTTGGGCACTTTATCAATAGTGCAATTACAATGGGCCACTTGCCAATTCTAGCCTTCGTGGACTTCTAATTTTGGTTGTTACAACTTCTTAATAGAGTACAAATCTGAAACTTTACAATGTGCTACAATATTGAAGCATTACAAAGAAAAGAAAGGCCCTATTGCTAAAAGTAACAATTTTGTCCACAGAACACTGCAATATGATGTCAGATCTAGAAAGTAGACAAAACAATACACACTTTCAAAAAAAATAGAACCTATTTTCTACTCCAGATGTGCTCATACAAAGCGTTTGAATTTGCAAAATGTAGGATTATCCAAGTACAGTCACCAAAAAATACAAATTCTGAACAATCCATGCACCAAAACTAGAATATAGTAGCACCACTAAAAAATTTAGAAAATTTTACCCAATTTCTAAAAAAATTTCACTGATTTGGAGTCCAGATGTGCGAGTTATGGCCTCTTGAAGTCAAACTCCAAAAACCAAAATCAATTTGGTGAGGGGTTGCATCAGCAAAATGTGAGGTTAAATTTGAGGGTGATATGGCCATCGTAGTAGTTCTAATTTGGCTTGTTTGGACGTCCAAATGGGCATCAATTTTAAGCTCATAAAATGATGATGTCAACTAAAAATTTGACCCACTAGATGATGTCAGCGTGACATGGCAAAACCTTACCATACTGGATTGTACGAAATTGTAAGAATAATGGTGACGTATCAATTGACTATACAGTGTAGTCACTACTAACAGGGTAGATGATTAGGACACTGATTATGCTGTACGTGCTGGTGACGGATCAAATTGTAGGCATGTCTAATGACATGGCCCACGGACATGTATCTGTGATCGTTGGATTCTTTGTTTCTGCCAGACTTTCCTAAGCAGTGATCATCGGGTTTTATAAAGGCGATGCCAAAAAACTTAGCAAAAATCCAACATTCATGGGTTTGGCAATAGCTGTGCTTTTTATAAAGTGCTACCCACAAAAATGAAAATAGAAAACACGCCCGTCGATGGGAAACTCATTGGGTTTGCATGTGACCACCCGTGGGGTCACTCGTAATGTGTTGTGGTTGCTAGATTTGTGCGGCTTTGCTAGATATATTGTGCAGTATGGCCCAACGTGATGGTTGAAAATTTTTTGGCCAGTGCTTGTACAGTGCCGAAATAGTATATAGCCCACATAATTAATAATTAATTCTAAGAGAATAAATCTCAAATAAACTTGCAAAATAAATAAAAATTCCACAAAATTTGCAGTACAGGATCTGATAGCTTGATATTGCAATTTTTTTTTCTCTACATGTATGCCCTAATTCAAAAAATAATTTCAAAAAAATATAGCAGAATTACAGAGAAATAAATGAAATGCTGATCTAAAAATATAAATAATCAAATCAAATTAGATCATACCTGAATTGCAAATTGGGGCCTTCGAGTGCCGGTTTGCAAATTTTTTTGCCTCACTATCAACTTTCATCGAATATAGGCAAATTTGTAATCGATCTTCACTGAATCAACACTCCAGATGCAATGGTGAGGTTAGATCTGGCTCTAGACACTCCTAATTTTTGTGGATCCTTTGGATTTGTGTCGAGGTGCTAAAGCATGAACGGTCTCAAATGGCTACGTGATGAGAATCCTCCTCAGCTTTGATACCATGTAAGAATTTGGCTTAGGCTAGAATTCACCCAAGAACTAAAGAACTCAACACAAGCACATAGTAGACCAAAATAGATAGAGTATGATCAGAATGATGATATTCATTCAATAACTGCTTCAAGAGTACACTAGGAGTGCCTGAATATAAAGGCCTTGGGAGAGCTTCTAGAATGCATAGAAGTTAGCATCATGATATGTCATACAACCAGGCACATGTCCACCAAATATGGGTTATCCTTCATTAAGCATGAGATTAAGTGCAATGATTTGAGGATAAGCCTACAATTGTGTAGCACACAAATTAGTGGTGTAGACAACATGTGCTAAAAGAGGAGTGCGAATAACTGTGTTGTCATCATGACAACTCAGTGAATGATGCATACTCCTATGTTGTAGACACCATGTGCATAATTAGAGTTGCATAACTTAATGAGAGTTCACAAACTCCTAAGTGTCTCACCTAAAATAATAATAAAATAATGCAAAATAATTAAGTAATGCATTAACCTAAGTAAAACTTAATTAAGTGTAATAAGTAAATACTTATTTACACCAATAGTTACAGATGCAACAGTCTTGGACAAATAGCAAGGAATTGTAGAGCACTTGACAACCAGTTTAATGAACAAAGAAGGAATGTACCTATATGCCAATTATGTAATAATTTTGGACACACAAAAATGTTTTTTAGAATGGATAGAAAAACCTTAATAGGAATTAGAATCATAGAAGGAACAACAGAAGAAATGATGACAATCTAAAGGAAGAAATAAAGGAGTTGACAAAAGAATTTGAGGAAATGCTTATAAAAGCAAGAGAAGCTAGAAGTTCTCATATAGTTCAGGAAAAAGTTCATCCTAATGTACCTAACAAGATAGTAAAGTCACTTATTATCTATGACTCATCATACCTAAATTAAGCATTGTCAGTAAAATACTGCGTCAGTTAGTTATAACTAATGTTAGAAAAAATATCACAAGTTGCACAGTTAACAGTATATACTAGACATTGAGAGGAGTCTACTAGTTAAGTGCACATTGATTAATATGATCAATATAAGGATATATAAGAAGAATAACCTCTTTGTTATACAAATATAGTATTTTGGACTAGTGGTAGATACATATTTGATTGTGCAAAATCTTAAGTGTGAGATTGAAGAGAGATTTGAAGTGTTGAAGAAGTTTGGAGATACGTGAAATCACTGAAAACCCTAGAAAAATTAATGTATTTTCCAAAATTTTTGAGTATATTTTCAAGAATGGCAAGACAAGAAGTGTTTAATGTAAGTAAAAGACCTAGATATAGCTTCATGAAACACCCATTTGTTTCTCTACTTGATGACCCCATTGGAGCATTTTTGCAAGTAATTAGAGAAAATGTGCAAAAATATTTTGTCACTAAAACTAGAATATGCATACCTAGAATAACTTAATCTAGTTAAGCACATGCTCTATATGGACTTTGATAATCATCTATGGACAAGAATAATTCTGAGTAGAGTTCATGATGACCATCTATGGTTGGGAGATTCTATGATATGCATTGAAAATGACCTAATTCATAAGGTCACAGGTTTGAGTAACGAAGGATGCAATCTAGTGAACATAAAGAATGTGTGCAAGTTAGTTGAAACAAATCTCAACACATGTTTTGATGGTAGAAATATGAAGATCAAATCTATTCAAGATGATGGAGTAAGACTTGTGAGTAAAATTTTGGGATATAAGTTTAACCATGGATCTAGGATATATTCAGTCCCTACCAAATTTCTTCATGCAACTTATATGGCAGTAAAGGGTGAAGAGGTTAATCTATGTGACATTATCCAAGAATAGTTGTTGGATAACATATCAAAAATCAAGAAGTATATGAGTGCAGTCTTTAAGTTTGAATCCCTATTGACACTTATATTCTTCTTTGCAATAAAGAAGTTTCCTAGTATCTCAAATTGGGATGGAAGTGAGTGTGCAATGCAAACTATCACTCATGCATATAGAACTAAATAAAAAATAGTCAGAGATAATGATATTTGATAGAATGATGAAATAATTCTAAGTTGAAATAAAGAAAAGGTATAGGATACCTCCTACACTGGTAGAGAAATATAAGGATGAACTATGCTTCATGGTAGAAATGGATTTCACATGTATGGAGGCAGTAGCTCCTCGAGTAAAGTTCATTGAACCTATGGGTTGTGAAATGAGTGAGGAACTAATTGAAAGATATGCATAGATAATCCTACACTTATAAGTTGACTATGAATGTCCTAGATGGGGGACATATACTAAAAAGATGAGAGAAGTCAAAACAAGTCAGATAATCAAGGACTCCAAGAAGAAAGTAGAAAAAGTGATTGATTCTATCTTGAAGGAATCAGGAATTTCAAGAAAGGAATTTGAAGGGGCGAAAGGGATAGCCATGAAAATTAAGGCTAGTGATCAATCTAACCTATTGACCCCTACACCTAGTGTAATGGTCAAACCTACTAAAGAGGTCATAGTTACACAGACAAGTGCACAAGTACCTACAGTGTCATATGTAGCAGTTGTACAATAACAAGCTCCAAGGAATTTAAGTAAAATTGAGGAAATGCTAGCATCAAGGAAGTCTATAAGGCTTGAGAAGGCCAATACCCCTCCTAAGAAGAGATTCAAGAAAACTACTAGTGGGCCAAACAAGAAGAGAAGAACCTTACAAATTAGTTCTTTAAAATCTGAAGAAGAAACTGGTGATAGACCAGTAGAACAACCAGATCAGGAAGCAAAGACTTCAATAGGAAGAAAAACATGGAAACCAAAGGTAGAAAATCTTAACATGAAAATTATTAATGACAATAATTTTGTGCAATTGAATAAGTACTATGACTTGTATAGTAATATGGATAAAAGATAGCTAGAGAATGCTGTAGTTAGAAATATGATCATAAAAGATAAAAGGTTTGATAGTATAAGAGGTCAAATACTTGAAGACTTGTATAATAGGCTTTTAAATAGAAAAAGTAGAGTTATTGAGGAAGATAAGAAAATAAGGATAAATATGGTGGAAAAGCTATGTATTGTAAATAATGAGGAAGAAATAATGGAAATTCTAAAAGGAATAGCATCATTATTGAGAAATAAGAAGAGATCCATTCTCCTCATGGGAGGAAATTATGAAGAAGTAAATATGGAAACTAAAAAGGCAATAGTTACATACATGTCTACTATGCCAAAGGAGAGCACACAGCCAAAGAAGGTAAGACCTATGCCTAAGGAGTCTGAGAAGAGTGCACAGATAGAGGAGACAAGTCCTACTATAGTATCAGTCAGTCCACCTCATAGTTCTAAGCAACCGACTAGAACACCAATTCCAAGTGATTCACTACATATTAACATTGGTAGTGGATCTATGCAAGTATATGACAACAATGTGATGGTGGATAGAACTAAGGACCCATTTAAAGATTTTGATTCCAACATTGTTGGCAATATTGTTGATCACAATAGCTCATCTAATGAAGAAAAAGAATAGGAGCTTAAGGAAGAACATGCACCTTCTATAAAGAAATTTGAATCTAGCATTAGAGAAGCTACTATAAGTGTGCCTACAATTATAGAAGTAGTATTACCACCTTCACCACCTACAAAAGTAGCAGTGGTCACAACAACAGTAATATAGTTAGATGAAGAAGATGAGGCACAATATCTTATATCTTCTTTAAGTAAATTTCTTAAAAGAAGAAAATTTTCAAGTCTATTAAGAAGACTTTAACTTTAGTTTTAGATAGTTTGAAGAAGATAGTAATTCTAGTTGACACAACTATAGACATTCAATAGAGAGCAACAATTTTTTGCAAAACCTTTGATAATGAGTTTACAACACTTACCAATGTAGCCACAATTCAAGCACAAACTGAGCATGATGGTAAACTTCTTGATATCATGTGTACAAATATAAGGAATGATATAGAAAGTCTAAATGAATGAATTAAGGAATTAAGGTAGAGTATGGAGGAAGGGAAGTAGATATATGATAAGTGCAACATTGCATACCTTCATCATCATAGTTTTGATGAGAAAATCAAAGAGAAGGTAATTGAGCTTCAGATTCTCACAGCTAACTTTTTGAAACAAAATCAAAAGTTAGAAACCATTGAGCATACAATGCAAGCACTTCATGATAACATCCGTGATATACAAGAAGAAAAGGAGAAAGTTCAAAAAGGATTTACTCTTTTAAGGGGCCATTTATCCCCATAGATTATATTATTACAAAATTAGTTGGAGGAATGCTTGGTAGCCAAGTCCTCATATGAAAAGTTTTTGATTACAGATCTGAATGCAGTAGAGTTAGCTAAATATGCTCTATGTGCGCTAATCAGTGTGTCTGATGCACTAAAAGATAGTTGGAAGAAACACCTTGCATAGTTCAAGACTAACTTTAGTGATTGTTTTTCCAAGTTTTGATGCAGCTTCCAAATTTTGACAGGATTTTCTTTTTGTTGACACGTTTGTCATTGATGTCAAAGGGGGAGAAATAAGGAAAATTGTAATTGTAATTGTAAATGTAAGTTATTTTGAAGTATAGTAGTAAGTTTTTATTTAAGAAAGATTTCTAATTGGAGTTATAAGGGATGTAATCTTTTCAAAACATGAATAAAATGTTTTTACGATGTTGTGGTTATTTAATTTGATTAGTATGACAACATGTATGAGACTTAGCCAATTTTTCCAAAATGTTGCCATCAATGCCAAAGGGGGAGATTGTTGACAATATGACCAATCAAGAAAATAAGGTGAGATATGTGGTTGTCATTTATGGAAACATATGTTTTTTAGTTTAGTCATGATTAATTGTGAAGGAAAATTGTCTAAGTATTGGATAGTGTTACAAAAAGATGACAATATTTGTTGATAGTAAAATATTCCCTTGGAATATTCTCTTATGTAGTTGATTCTAGATGCATGACATCATCCTAATGATGCATACCAGTACACATGTCTGTATGATCAACCTAGTTTAAGTTATGGAGGAAATACTGATGCAGATACCTCATAGTGTAGAATAGAGCATGTCAACAAATTGACTCGTACAACTTGAATAATTGTTTTGATTACTAAATCTTGATGAGCTGACTCTAAGGATGATATTTGAGTTAACTTAGAAAGAATTTGCTAATATGTTTGATATATGTAAAGAAATTCAATTGCAAAGTTAAAGTGTGAATGCGATGAGATATTATAATATGTGATGTGAAGCAATGTTATGTGAGATATGATGCAAATTGATATGTGCACAATCAGTATTCATGTGAAGAACTAACAATCAAAAGATTTGCAAAGTACAATAAGTGATCTAGTATTGTATGTATACCTATTCTCTTGAAGAACTTATTGTATAGTTGCATGTAAGGGTAGTGGGCTCTACTTGCACATATTTGTATATGATATACCAACTCCTAATAGGGTTGAGGCTTCTAACAAGGCCTAGTCTCCTAACAGGGACTTGAGATACTATACATTCTTCATAGATTTCCATTTCTAGATCTTTCCTGAAAGATAGAAAGCTTCTCTTTTAGAGAACAAGGCTTTGATACCAATTGTTGGAATTACAATAGGAAAGGTAAAGTTCTAAGGGGGGAGGTGAATCAACAATTCAAACTTAGACCCATAAAACTTTCACCACACATCCATCTCATACATTCAATGTGTAAAATGAAATAACATGTAAAGCACATACATCTAAATCATGTAAGAAAGTAAACATTCACACACATATAACACCAGATATGATTACCCATAAACCCTCCAAGTGAGAAGGTAAAACTGGCATGGGGATGACACCCACAAATCTTCACTAATGCAATAATAAAGTGTATCCAATGAAGGTTACAATGTTTTGATCATGTGACATGATCTACCTTATGAAAGGTTTTCTTTGTTAAAGGCTTACAAAGACTATTAGGTCTCACCTTGTTAAAGGATTTCAACACCTTGTTAGAAGTGTGCCTTGCTAAAGGACTTTAACTCACAATTAAGTAAGTACCTTATTAGAGGATTTCAATACAACTTGTTAGGACTACTCTATTGAGATATTTTGACAAAAATCACCTATTAAAATGTCTTAGCATTGATCCTTTCATTAGCTCTTGATTGATTAATAACATATCACCTCTAAACTAATGTCTTCTTGATCCTTCTTGATCAGATGTCTCTTTGATGTATACTATCTTCTTTCCTCTATTATGCTCTAACCGATTATACAATGTTGTCTCATTTCATAACTCCTTAGCCACCATGAATGCTCTATTTGCACATGAAAACTTCTCTATACTTTACTTCAACACCTTACACACTCTCTTATAGAGAGTTTAGGGTTTGTCCTCCTTAAGAAGAATTTGGTGACTTAGGGTTAGGTATGAATCTACGACTAAGATTCATCTATTTTGCCACTTAATCCTTCCCATTTTCTCATTGGCTATATGTAATTACATTAGGAATCTAACCTAAGATTCATACTTATCTCCAAAATATCATAATTCATCCTTAAGTCAACTCAAAAATGGTTTACATAGTTGTTTGTGCCATTACAAACAATTATGTCAAAACTATCCTACTCGGCACTTTTTGTCTTCATATACTATTCTCAATGTTGTGACTTAGCATTTGTATTACTTGGCATCCACTATTCACTCAGCTCCAAAATCACTTAGTATACACTGTGTGCTTGAAACTTGAGTGACTTGGCACATGAGTGGCTTGACACTCACTATGGACTAAACATGCTCTATAATATACATGTTGCACTTGAAATGTACTACTTGTTCAACATGAACTAGGTAAAAAACTTAAGTGTGTTGACACTCACTTGTCAAAACCAATCTAAGATCATTAACAAACACATTTATCTTCAACTAAGTGGATTTTAGTAGGTTGCAAGATCACCTAGAACCTTGGAGTTGATTCTAGATTATCTTTTCAAGTGAAGAATTTGAAAGGATTCTTGCTGTTAAGCATCGTACAAAATAACAACTCAATAGTCATAATGGGTCCTAAGTGGTTATAGTTAGTCCTAATGTGTCATATTTAACTTTAATGGTCCTAATTTATCATAAGCGGACCTAATGGGTCCTAAATGGTCTTAGGACCCCTTATAAAATATTAACCACCTTAGGAGAAATGAATAGGATGTATGTGATTCTATGTATCATAGGGGGTTATAATAGATCCTAAGTGGGATTAGGACTTATCATGGCCCATTATGAACAATTGGGACTATAAGAATTTGGTATAGCTTCGATACTATGTAAGAATTTAGTATAGCTCTAATACCATGTAAGAATTTTCCTTAGGGAAAAATCACCCAAGATCCAGGAACTCAAGTATAAGCACAATAGTAGACCAACAAGGTATGATCAGAATAACAATATCCAAAACTGATTTATTGTCATTGAATTTTCTATCATATACAAGTACACTAGAAGTACCAATATATAAAGGCCTCTAAAATGTTTCTAGAATTTCTATAAGTCAACATAATGATAAGTCTTACAACCAGGCACATGTCCACCATAAGTGGTTTATCCTCCATTAAGCATAGGAGTAAGTGTGATGATGAGAGCATAAGCCTACAAAGGCATAGCATGTAAAATTATGTTGTAGACACCATGTGATAAAATAAAATTGTGAATAACTATGTTGTCTACATGAAAACTTAGTTAATTATGAAAACTCTAGTGTTGTAAACACCGTGTGCTGAATTAGAGTTTCTTATTTCTATGTTCTCAACATGACAACTCATAAGATTATGCAAAATCTTAAGTGTCTCACCTAAGTAAACTTAAGTAAAGTGTAAATAGTGAATACTTATTTACACCAACACCCCCCTTAAGTGCAACCTAGGGGAATGCACTTAAGCTCACAAAAGCTAGGATGAAAATGCATGATGGGTCCTAAATACTAGGCCATGTTAGGTACCTATGTACATAATGTAATGCAATCTCTCATAAAGTGGAGAAAGAGGGAAAACCTCATGGGAGAAACCCTCCCCAATAAAGAGAGATGAAAAGATAAGATGCATGGATGGATGGAGTAATCAAGACCCACCATTACAAAATACATCAAGTATACATAAAAGAGTAGTAGAAGGACAAAACCTTATAAGAGGAAAAATTACCCCCCCTAAAAGAGAAGAAGAAGGAGACAAGATAGCCCCCCCCCACCCCCCAAATGTAGAGTGCTGATCAGTGGTAGCTGCTCCAATGTAGAAGCTAATCCATGAATGTTGAATAATGTTCCTTCCCTTTGGAAGAAATAGTGGCAGAGGTACAAATGAGATGCTTCCCAAATGTGTGAAAAGAATTTGATGATGAATGGTGTTTCTAAAACCTACTCAACTGTCCCTATGTCAATACTAATTGTTTCCCTTTCTAACACTATTGAAAATAACGTGTAGATCTAGCAAAGATGGATGTAGAACCTGTCCAAAGAACCATGTGTCTCCTCAAATGATGCAAAGACCTTCTGCAACTACTATACATAAGGATCTACAATCACATCAACCTAGTAAGAATGATCATGTAGAGAATGGACAAGAGGGTCAGAGTGAGCCCTTGTGAAAACGAAAGAAGATTATGCTCAATTAAAGAGAAGATGTAAATCATAAAGATATCTCCCAAATTTTTTATGTGGGACTCCACAAGAAAACCTTCAATGTTTGTCAAGAAATCATCTATTGGTGCTGGAATTAGAAGACAAGGTGTACCCTACTATGCTAGACCTATCATTGTGGTAATAGATGAAGTATTCACCTCAACAAAGAGAATACAAATATCATCAATAATGTCTCCCACATATTCAATGTGAGACTCCACAAATGACCTTGCTATGTCTGGAACGAAGTTGTCCCATGAAGCTAAAGGAGGAAGACATGGTACTTCCTACTACACTAAATCAGAAGCATTTGTGACTAGAACTAGATTAGTAGTAGCAATACAAGCATCAGGAGGTGAGATTTCATCTAGAGAGGATGCAACAACAACTAGAGGTAAAAGGTCTTTTGGGAATGGAGGAATTTGTGGATCTCCCTAAAGCTCCCAAAGATAGATCCAAATATCATATGGATCAGTTGACTTCATGTCATCAAGTGAATCCATAACTTCCCCATATGTACAAAAAGGGTATGAAAAAATATAGAACCAATCTCCTCATTGTATGAAAGTCCTTTCTCATATGGTAATGCATTATGATAACTAAGATAAGTGAGAACCAATTGACTCCACTACTCATAGTTTTGTGTTGTCAAGGTAAATTTAATCTTCCTCATCTAAAATGTACTAATCAATGTACCCCCCAAAATGAAAAAAAATTAATCAACCCCCCCAATGTATGATCTGGACACTTTATAGCTAGTGCATGTAAAATAGGCCACTTGTCAAATAGTACAAGGTGGACTTTTGATTTTTCTAGTTACAACTACCTTTTGAGACTCAAATCTGTCACTAAGCACTGTAGCTCAGATGTACAATAATTTTAAAAGGTAATCAAAGCAATACAATGCAAAAATGGCCCTAAGTTTGAAAGTGATGTTTTTTCCACATAACCCTATAATTTAATTGTAGATATGGAAAGTAGATGAAAAATTAAGTACTTTCAAAAAAATGGAACCTGATTATGTGTCTAGATGAGCCCATACCAAGCATTTAAAGTGGCAAAAATTGAGATTTCTGAGTTGTAGAAAAATTTAGGAAAGAGTTCTCAAACCACTTGCACCAATGTGTAGATCACAAAATTCTACCCCAAAATAGAAAAAATTGCTCACAAAAAGGAGTTCGTATGAGGGAAATATCACTATTTGAAAATCACCTCTGTTATTATTATTTTTGAATCACTATCGTCGCACGTCCAAAAAATAGATGACTCTAGATTTCACCTTAGATGTCCAATTTTGGTGAAAGAAAAGTTGATATGGGGGTTTTTTAACGTTCTAAATATGATGCCAATATATGATTGGCACCAACAAGCTCTTATCTTCACCTGCAAAAAATCTTTCTTACTGGCCTAATGGCCAAATTTTTTCTAAATAAAATATGCAAATTTGAAAAATAATGTAGAGAAATTGTAGAGGTTGAAAGAATAAAATATATAGATCTAAAAATTAAATTTAGAGATTTGAAATGATCATACCAAATTTGTAAATTGGGCCTTCGGGTGCCAGTTTGCAAATTTTTTTTGCCTCAAATTTGACTATGGCTTAGGGTGGGCAAATTTATAGTCAAATTTCACTGAATCAATGCTCTAAGCACAATGGTGAGGTTTTCTTTGGCTCTAGACACTTCTAATGATTGCAATATTCTAGATCTAAGTTGAGGTCCTGAAGGAGGTGAAGCAAAAAAATGGTCTCGAATGGCTATGTGAAGAGAAAATCCCTCAACTCTAATACCATGTAAGAATTTAGTATAGCTTTGGTACTAGGTAAGAATTTGGTATAGCTCTAATACCATGTAAGAATTTACCTTAGGGAAAAATCACCCAAGATCAAGGAACTCAAGCACAAGCACAAAAGTAGACCAACAAGGTATGATCAGAATAATAATATCCAAAATTGGTTTATTGTCATTCAATGTGCTATCATATACAAGTACACTAGGAGTACCTATATATAAAGGCCTCTGGAATGTTTCTAGAATGTCTAAAAGTTAGCATATTGATAAGTCTTACAACTACATACATGTCCACTAGAAGTGGTTTATCCTCCATTAAGCACATGAGTAAGTGCGATGATGAGAGGATAAGTCTACAAAGGTAAAACACAAAATTATTTTGTAGACACCATGTGCTAAAATAGGAGTGTGAATAACTATGTTTTCTACATGACAACTCAGTTAATTATGAAAACTCCAGTGTTGTAGACACCATGTGCTGAATTAGAGTTGTTTACTTCTATGTTGTCAACATGAAAACTCATAAGAGTACACAAACTCCTAAGCACCTATGAAATAATAAAATAATGCATTGACCTAAGTAAACTTAAGTAAAGTGTAAATAGTGAATACTTATTTACACCAACAGGGACACATTAGGACCAATTAGGACACATTAGAACCCTTAATACCCATTAAATTCCATCACATGGTCTATGGTATACTAGGATACATGTATGTGTGCTAGTATATGGTAACTTATCTAAATGGGCCATAACGGGTCCTATAATACATTTATGTATCTAAGAGCCCCTAATAACCCCTTAGGTCCCCTTACCATTCATCTTATGGTTCTCTAATGGTCTAAAGAGGTTGTAAGGGACCCTAGGACCATTACCATACACTTTTGTATCCATTAAGGGATCCTAAAATGCATTAGTTGGTCCTATGACCCCTTAAAACCCTTTACAACCCATTAAGAACCCTTACCATGGATTAGTGAATGGTAAGGGGCCCTAAGGGCTCTTAAGTTGTCCTATAATACATTAATGTTTCTAAAGACCCCCTTGCAACCCTTTTGGATTGTATATCATACACCAATACATGGTAAGTGGTATTAATGGGTCATAAAGGGTCTTAAGGGGTTTTAGGAATTATTAATGTGTTTTAGAACCCCTTAAGACCCCTTAATACTCCTTAGCATACGTGTTAAGGGGTCCTAAGGGAACTTAAGGCAAATTAATATGTCCTAGGATCCCTTAGGACCCCTTAACATGTACTAATATATGGTAAGGGGTCCTAAAGTGTCATAGGGGGATCTAGAATAAATTAATGTGTCCTAAGACACCTTATAACTTTTTAGCACCACTTTCTCAAATTCTAAGGTTCTTGTGAGTTGTTAAGGATTGTTAAGACCCCTTACCATATAATAATCTATGAGAATGGGGTCATAAGGTGTTGTAAGGAGTCTTAAGGGGTTTGAAGAAACATAATTATATTATAAAACCCCTTGAGAAAAAGCTCAAACCTTGTCACCCTTTTATAAAGGAAAATGCTAGCAAAAGTATAACTATTCAACTTCAATGACATTAATTTGGCATTAATATTTAGAGTTTAAAAATAAAGTAAACTAATAAAATATGTAGAAATGGATGAAGTTATGGATTATTGTTTTTAATGATTATTTGGAATAAGAATTGATATATTTTTCTAATTTTTAAGGATGATTTTTTAGTTACTAAAAAATGGTGAAAATGAGGGTCTAGTTCCCACCACAAAACTATATGGAAATAAATCTTTTTTCCCTTTGATCTTAGATAATGCTATAAATGACATATATAGCTTAGATCAATCACAACTTAAAAAATTCTTTTGGCCTATATTTTCTCTTTTATAACAATTCAAATTTCAACTAACCTAAAATCAATAGTTTTCATCTCCCACCACAATTTTCAAAATAAATCTATTCTAACCAAAAGAAAAATTATTGATTTTCAAAGAGGACTCCGTCCTTTAGAATGTCATCTTCATTTTTTTTTTTTTGATAAGATCTATTTTTTTTTTCCTTTCTCAAAATAACATCTTCTTGAGTGTTAAAATATGAAGTTGTAGTATTTTTTAATTACAATGTACTATATCTAAGTAAAAAACTCTAAAATCTATAAAATGGTATTTACATATTATTAAAAAAATACCATTAAAAAGAGTAAGAATTATTACAATGTTAGTTTTCTAAAATAATTTTATTTCTTTAGTAATTGGACACAAACTAGTATAAAACATGCATTTAATAGACATTTTCAATTGAAAAAAGTGTTAGAACATATATAACTTATTTAGAAGGAATTTATCTAGATCACATGTTTTAACAAAATTAATTTTTAGATAGAAATACTCAAATTCAATTATTCTAATAATTCAACCTAAAATATTACAATCCCTTAATATACACCAATGCATAGTATAGTTTTTCTAAGGTCCTATGAAACATTAATGTGTCCTAGTACACCTTAAGACCCTTTACCATACCTTGGTCTTAAAGGGGTCCTAATAGGTCTTAAGGAGTCATAAGACACATTAATGTGTTCTAGGAACACTTAAGAGCCCTTACTATATAATAGTGTATGGCAAGGGGTCCTAGGATACCTTATGACCCCCTTGGACCCTCTAAGAACCATAAGATGTATAGTAAGGTTTCGTAAGATAGGTATGAGGGGGGGGGGGAGTGAGACAAAAATATAAAGAGTCATAGAGAAAGAAAGAAAGATATATATATATATATATATATATATATATATATATATATATATATATATATATATATATATATATATATATATATATATATATATATAGAGAGAGAGAGAGAGAGAGAGAGAGAGAGAGAGAGAGAGAGAGAGAGAGAGAGAGAGAGGCTAGGGTTGTCGTTGCACCAAAAGATTAATCTGTCAATGCTTGATACAACCAATAGTCATATAGAACCATATGAGGTGGTTAAGTCATGTCACAAATCCTATGAGAGATGCTAGCCCACTACCAACAATCCCCCTCCTAGCATCACTCACCATGGCTTGCACGATTCAATCTTGTGACCAAGTTTTGGTACTAATTGTTAGAAAGGCCAGGGTTGTCATAGTGCTAAAAGGTCGACCTATAAATGCCCAATACAACCAATAGTATAATAGAACCATATGAGGTAGTTAAGCCATGTTGCAAATCCTGCAATGGTTGCTAGCACACTACCACAGAGAGAGAGAGAGAGAGAGAGAGAGAGAGAGAGAGAGAGAGAGAGAGAGAGAGAGAGAGAGAGAGAGAGAGAGAGAGCTAAAACTATCATGCATAAGTCAAGGGGTCAAAGTTATAACAATAATCCACTAGAAATAATACTAAAGATAATCTGTTGATTCCTAAAATTGGGCCAAGTCTATTTCTTTTAAAAAACCATCAAAATCTAGAATATTTATCTTAAATCCTATGAAGCTAAAACCACTCTAAAACATCCTGGAAGTATATACATAAAATGTAACTTAAGTTTAATGGTATATTTTATGTTATGATCCAAGTGATAAAGCTAACATTAAAATTTCCCATGTTGAAGGGTTTTCTAGTTTTTCTTTATTTCCCTATAAGGCATACACACTATAACACATTTACACTATAGCACACACACAATATTTAATATTCTACATTTTATAGTGCACTCTATCTTTATGACAAGCACATGTTTTATTATATTGGAATTTTCCAAGCCCAAGACTTGGATTTTCCTTGGAGATCCAACCCAAAAGTTTGGTGGTCTCAAATAGGTCTAAGACATATTTTTTAGCAAGCATACCAAAAATGCTTAGTGTGCTCTCCATTAGGTTTTTTCATGGTTGAATATTGATAAAGTCATGTTACATTCAATATTCTAGATCTCTCTATAAGTTATATAAGCATATAATTTATTTTTAATTTAGACTATTTTAAGCGTTTCAACTATTATTTCTTTTGAATGTTTGCTCATTTTATTTTCTCAAAAACTAACCTATAGTATTTGGGGGTTAAATTTTGGCTCATTCATTGGATTTTGCAAGTATTTATTTTTTAGAAACTAGATTGCATTCTACATAGTATAAAAAAAAAAGTTTTGATTTTTAATTAGTTTTCAATGATTTCTAGGGAGAGGACATATATATTTCACATTTTTTTGGATGTTTCTTCTTATAAAATTTGTAAAATAATAAATATATACTAATATATTAACCAAAAAAATGGGATAAAATACATGGTGCTAGGTAACTTTTGACCAGAGCGACTAAAGAATTAAAAAAAAAGAGTTAGCATTTTAGGGAGACTGCATCTGACACTATGTTATGCTTTTATTGAAAATAAGTACCACTTTGTGTGGCCCCCTTTTTGAGGGCATTAAACCCCATCATTTAAAAAAGAATGATTAGTTTAAAAAGTATATTCAAAGGATTATGACTTATTTGTTTGTCATATCATAAAATTTTTAGTGTAACCATCTTCAAAATCTTGTTGAACTTTAGAAATTGCTGATTTCAAGAAAAAAAATGGCATCTTGTTGTTGGAAATATGATTAAAAAGATCATTGTTGAAGAAGGAAGATTGTTTGCAAAGAGGGAGATTGTTGATAAGGAATTTTTTCAATCATTTTTTTGTCACTAATGTCAAACTTGCTATTTGTTGGAATGACAATTGCTTATAAGATCTAAGTACTATCACTTATTTGATTAATGAAGAGGATTTAATCAACAAGATGTAACAAAAGTGCCTAAGAGAAAGGTTGAGTTATGGTTTTGTAATGAAGTATAAGGATCAGTTAAGACAATGATAAAATAATGTATTGATAATACACTTGAAGATACAGAGGTTGGCCACACTTAGAAACTTTAGAAGTATAAGTTGTAACAAGGTTGTTTGTAAAAGTTCATTAGTGAGTACCGAGCAAGCTAGTTCATGCTGAGTAGATTTTCAATTAGTGCTAAGAAAATGCAAAATCTAGTGTGTACTGAGTGATACAAAAGGAGTCGAGCAAGTTTAGGAGCCGAGTAAGTAATAAGTGCCAAGGATTATAAAAACTTAGTGGATGCTGAGTGAATCCATAGTAGGTGTTGAGCATTAGTAAAATGTAGTTGGTGCTAAGTAATACAATATGTGTCAAGCACAAAAAATTCAATAGTGTTAAGCTATTGCATTATTTGAAAAGTCAAAGATTTGCCAAATCTAAGCTGACAAGTTTTTTACCTTGAATTTTTTGAATTAGATGGAGGATAAGGATGATGAGTTGGTGGCACAAAATTTTATGTAAACCATTTTTAGGTGAATTCAGGAGGATTCTTTATGATGTTTTTAGAAGGAACAAGATATGGGGTAGATTCATTGAATCCTACCTAATCCATTTGATCTAAAATTAAAAGCAGGAAGATTCAAGAGGGAAAAGTATTCCAGACTTATATTTAAGGAGTCATAGGCCAATAAGCTATAGTGTCTAGGGTCAAATTTGTTGTAGGGTGTCAAGGAGAAGGCATTGAGAAGAAGGAAAAATAGAGCACAGAGAATCTACTTTGATAAGTAGCCACATAGGAGATTGCACTAGTACATTGAGCATGGAGACTCAAGGAGACAAAGTTTGAAAGGAGGACAAGCTATCAAAGTTGTAGAGACTGAATGTCAGGCAATGTTGTGAGTTGGACAGAGATCTAAAATTTGTAATTTAAGTTGTGAGTTCTATCAGGTCAAAAGCCCTTATGTTTACTCTCTAACAATTGTATCAATTAGGGTAAAATCCTATGGACTTAGGTTGGTTTAACAACCATTTGTAAATCATTTAAGAGGGTGGCATTCCAAGTGAATGTTTTAAAGTCCTCTAACCAGGCATACTTCTAACAGGGTGGTTAAATCCTTTAACCAGGTCACATTTAATAGTGTTTTGGAGCCTTTAATAGGGCATACCTTTCACAGGGCATCAGTTCAGAAGAGTGGGAATTGAGTAGCATGTTACTGGTGGTTTTTTTCCCAAATTAGGTTTCCACACAAATCATTGTTTTGTGTTGATATTTCATGTATTATTCATGCATGTTGATTTTACAGTAACTTGCTAAGTAGGAAAGTTTAAGCTTGGATGCATGAATAGTTTAATGGGCTCAACTTACTTGATGAAAAATATTTATTAGGACATCTGGACCTTGAATAATTGATTCACCCCCATCTTAGTTATTCTAAAGTATTTCTAACAATTGGTATCAGTGCCATCTACTGATTTAGTTTAAAGGTACTAGAAGTAGGAAGATCAAAGATGTCCAAGAGAGAAGTTCCCAAGGTCAATAGAGACAACTTCACTACATGGAAAAAGTTGATGAAGCTACATTTTGGATCAATAAGTGATCATGAAAGAAACTCAATTGAAGTAGAACATGTTGATCTAGTTGTACCTACTGTAGAAGATATGGAGAAAAAGAAGGAGCACAATCATGCAATGCTGGAGATTGCCTCTGCCGTCAACTATGTTGAATTTGATGACATCAAGGGATGTGACTTTACATTCAAGATGCAGAAATCCTTGACTAATATCTATGGAGGAGATCATAATGTTCAAAGAGAAAAAAGAGAAAGCCTTTGAGGAAATTTTGATGACATGAAAATGGAGGAAGGTGAGAATGCTGCTCAATATGCCTCTAGAATGAAAGTAGTAAGTGCAATAAAAAGTTTGGGTGGTCATTTAGAAGATGATACTATGAATAAAAAATTCTTAAGAACCTTGATCCCCATCTATGCTATTAGAGTTTCAACCATACAAGAATTAAGGTGTGTACCAATAAATGTACTAACTTTTGAAGGAATAGTAGGAAGACTCACTGCATTTGAGTTGTCCAACTTTGAGAACTAAAGACCTAAGAATCTTGAATCTGATTTTAAGGTGAAGCTATCATTAAAAAATACTAAGGAGGTGAAACCAAAGAAGAAGAAGAAAAAGGTAAAATATGCATCTAGTGATAGCAGCACTGATGAAGAAGATGTGGAACAATTGGAAGAATTGCTAACCAAAAGATTTCATAGAGGCAAAGGTAAATTAAAGGAGTCACAAGCCAAGAAGCTATCATGTCTAGGGTCAAAGTTGGTGAAGGGTGTTAAGGAGAAGGCATCAAGAAGAAGTAAGAATAGAGCACAAAGACTCTACTTTGATAAGTCACCATATAGGAGATTGCACTAGTACATTGAGCATGGAGATTCAAGGAGATAAATCTTGAAAGGAGGACAAGCTATCAGAGCTGGAGAGACTGAATGCCAGGCAATGTTGTGAGATGAATAGAGATCTAAAATCCACAAGTTAAGTTGTGAGTTGTATCAGGTCAAAAGCCCTTATTGTTAATGTCTAACAATTATATCAGTTAGGGTAAAATCCTATGGACTTAGGTTGGTTTTACAACCATTGGTAAATAATTTAATAGGGTGGCATTCCAAGTGAATGTTTTAAAGTTCTCTAACTAGGCCTACTTCTAATAGGGTGGTTAAATCCTTTAACCAGGTCACATTTAATAGTGTGTTGTAGCCTTTAAGAGGGTAGGCCTTTCATAGGGAATCACTTCGAAAGTGTGAGAATTGAATAGCATGTTACTGATGGTTTTCCCAAGTTGGGTTTCCACATAAATCACTATGTTGTGTTGATCTTTCATGCATTATTCTTGCATGTTGATTTTATAGTAACTTGCTAAGTAGGAAAGTTTAAGCTTGAATGCATGAATAGTTTAATGGGCTCACCTTACTTGATGAAAAATCTTTATTAGGACATTTGGACCTTGAATAATTGATTCACCCCCCTCTCAGTTATTCTAAAGCATTTCTAACAATTGGTATCAAAGCCATTTTCTGATTTAGTTTAAAGGTAGAAGTAGGAAGATCAAAGATGTCCAAGAAAGAAGTTTCCAAGCTCAACAGAGATAACTTCACTACATGGAAAAATTTGATGAAGCTGCATCTTGGATTAATAAGTGATCATGCATAAACATCAATTGAAGTAGAACATGTTGATCTAGTTGTACCTACTATAGAAGATATGAAGAAAAAGAAGGAGCACAATCAAGCAATGCTGGAGATTGCCTCTTCCCTCAACTATGCTGAATTTGATGACATCAAGGGATGTGACTCTGCATTCAAGATCTGGAAAGCCTTGACTATATCTATGGAGGAGATCATAATGTTCAAAGAGAAAAAGGAGAAAGCCTTAGAGGAAAGTTTGATGACATGAAAATGGAGGAAGGGTGAGAAATGCTGCTCAATATGCCTCTAGAATGAAAGAAGTAGTAAGTGCAATAATAAGTTTGGGTGGTTATTTAGAAGATGATACTATCAATAGAAAATTATTAAGAACCTTGCTCCCCATCTATGCTATTAGAGTTTCAACCATACAAGAATTAACCAGGAAACACACTAACTTTTGAAGGAATAGTAGGAAGACTCACTGCATTTGAGTTGTCCAACTTTGACAACTACAAACTTCAGAATCTTGAATCTACTTTCAAGGAAAAGATATCATTAAAAGATTCTAAGGAGGTGAAACCAAAGAAGAAGAAGAAAAAGGTAAAATATCCATCTAGTTATAGCAACACTGCTAAAGAAGATGTGGAACAATTGGAAGTATTGCTGGCCAGAAGATTTCATAGAGGCAAAGGTAAATTCAAAGGTAAGCTTCTTATTATTTGTTTTAATTGTAATGAAGTACAACATATTTTTGTAAGATGCACATACAAAAAGAACTACATAGAAGGCAACAAGAACAAGAATATAAAAGAAGATGATAGAAAAGATTACCAAGACAAAGGCAAAAGGTGTTACATTGTTGAAGAAGAGGATTCTAGTGAAAATGATGATGAGGTAGTCTATGTAGCCATGAAGGATGAGGAAGATGAAGATGATACAACAACATTGGTAACTTGTATCAACACAAATGACAAATGGATTATAGATAGTGGATGCTTACATCACATGACAACAGACAAAAGTAAGTTTGTTACCTTTATTCAATATGATGGAAATAGTGATAGATTTGGAAATGATGCTCCATGTCAAATCAAAGGAAAAGGTTCAATTAAACTTACAAAGAACATTTTATCCGATAATACATATTATGTGGAAGGATTGAACTACAATCTGCTAAGTGTGTCACAATTAGGCAATATAGGTTGTATAGTAGAATTTGGAAACAAATCTGCCAAAATCTATGACATTGATGGAAATCTGATAGGAAAAGGTGAGCAAACTAGGAGTAATCTATTTTACCTAGATATGGAAGATGCAACCTATCTTATTGTAAAACTTGATGATGTGTGGTTATGGCACAAAAGGCTTTGCCATGTTAACTTTGATAATCTAATTAGCATCAGCAAAATAAAGAAAGTTAGAGGTTTTCCTAAGCTGAAGAAGCTTGAAAATACAATGTGCAAACAATGTCAACTAGGAAAGATGACCAAGTCAAGTTTCAAGAGCAAAACCTACATTTCCAAAGAAGTACTAGAGTTAGTGCATACTGATTTGTTTGGCCCAACAGAAGTGCAAAGGTACCAATGAGACAAATACATAACGCTATTTGTGGATGAATACTCTAGGATGATGACTCCCATCTTTTTAAAACAAAAATTTGATGCATTTCAAATGTTTAAGTGGTATTTGGCTAGGGTTGAGAAAGAAACAAGAAAGAGTCTGAAGTGGCTAAGATCAGACAGAGGAGGAGAGTTCACATCAAAGGAGTTTGAGACATTTTGCAATGAAAAAGGAATTAAAAGACAAATATCAACACCAAGAAATCCACCTTAGAATGGTATTGTAGAGAGAAGGAATAGATCCATGATAGACTATGCCAGAACATTAATGATGGAGAAAAATGTTGCTCTGAAGTAATGGAGAGAAGCTATAAATACAACTATCTACACCCTGAATAAGTCAAGAAAGGTACAAATGCAACACCTTTTGAATTATGGTATGGTCACTCACCCAATGTAAAACATTTCAAAGTGTTTGGTTGTAAATGCTATATTCTTAAAGATACTAGAAATGGTAAGTTTGATGCAAAAAGTGATGAAGGCATATTCCTTGGATACTCCACTAGAATTAAAGCATATAAGTGTTTGAATACTAACACTAACAAGATTGTGGAGAGTGCAAATGTAAATTTTTATGAGCATGTAGAAGCTTAGGTTGATGAAACCAAGAGACTAGAAGAGTAAAAATACTTTGTATACTTCTATGAGTGAATTCCTATTGAAGATGGAGCTACCAATCAAGTTGGGAATCAAAAATTTTTTTTAGTATCAGTTGAGTCACTGCTAGTGAATGTCGAGTTGCATTTAGGAGCCAAGTTGCAAAGTGAAGATAATGCACATTCTAATTTTGGAATTAGTACTCATGGAAGAGATGATGAAATATTAGATAGAAATAACAGTGACTTTGAAGCTAAAAGATCAAACATGGAAAGAAGGATAGAACCAAGACTATCCAAGTATGTTACATGGATAATTTTTTTTTGGTGGACATCATGGATCTATCCTTACATTGGAAAACCTCCAAAGGAGAGGATGTCATATTAAAAACTATTATGTTCTTTTTCTTTAGGACATATAACATATATCACACCTTATTTAGTACCCTTTTTCCTCAGAGCTCTAGAGGGAAGTACTTTCATTATGGGGAATCTAGTGGTGTGCTAATGAAGGTTTGCAATAGTTTGTTTAGTGGAATGCCCTATCTTCCCACATATACCTAAATAACTTATGTTTAATAATTCCTCCTTATGTTTCATGGGAAATATTGAAGGAATGGAATAAAAAAATATTTGGGGATAAAGTTGTTACTAGTCTGGGGTTGGCACAATAGGTTATTAGACTCCTAAAGGAATATAGTGGAATCTAGTAGTGGAACCCCCTAAACCCCTTGGGTATATGATGCAAGTATTTTTAAATAACCCTTAAAAAACCCTCAAATAAATCATGTATATCCATATTAAATAAAATTTATTCAACATTCTAGAGGCATCAATACATTTTTCCCAATACAATCATCCATCAAATCACCATTATCAAACAACAAATCAATCTTGGAAATTCTATCATTCTTGATAGACATATATACAAAGATTCATAACTTTTTAACCAAATGTTTTCCCTTCAATAAAATATTCCAAATTATGAGAAATTAGGTTTCCAAAAATATATCCAAAAATTAGAAACATTCAATGGTAGAATCCAAAGTTATGGTCTCTACACCAAGACCCATTTTCTGTGACTCTGTCAAAGATTGTTAAAAACCAAGTTTCACTAAAATAGTCATAACTTATAAAAAGTGTAATAAAAATGTGAAAAATAAATTAAATTAGAAATTTTATTCATTTCTCTTTCCATAAATATAAGGTTCATCCCTTGAAATAGAGATTAACTATTCATACACATTGCTTCAATATGACTGTAATTTGAAAATCTGAAAAAATTGTCATCCATAACATGCTCATAACTTTCTCAAATCTATATGAAATGAATTAAAACCAAAAGAAATGGAAATATATTGAAATTTTTTACTCTACCATATCAATAATACATCATTTTCAAGCCGTACATGGATGTATAAATCCTAAAAACAACAAGAGAACTAAAAGTCAATCAAAATAATAAGTTAGAATCACTCTAAATTTTTCTTGAAATGATACTATTTCATTCCCTTATTATTTGTTTCAAACTCAAAATTAATTTTATAGTTTCTTGGCCATTTTAGACCTTACAAATACCATCCATGACATTTGGAATTCCTTTTACAACTTTATTGCAATTTTACATTGTTGCATTTTTTTTCAACTCTTCACCTTCTTGAAAGATTTTCAGACTTTTGACAAATGTGATTCTATGACTTTGCATAAAAATTAAATAAATATTGAAATGAACATTTAATAACCTTTTAAATAGTTATTATCTTTTAAAGGTTCATTTTATAACTTTTGACATATTAAACCAATTGGGATTTAACTATGACAACATGGACAACATTACATTTTCGTTAAAAGTTTTCTATTCAATTGGATTCTATTACATAGAATGATATTGAAACATATATGAATGAAAATAAATTATCAAAATATCTATTATGATCTCTCATAATTATATGATGGCTAGTTGCTCCTACACCAATAGCTTTGATAGGTAGTGGGCTTCTACATGAGGAGTGGGACATATGGAGACATAGTTTGATAACTCCAAAGTCTTGTATAGGAAGAATAATGTGTGGAACTTACCCCTTGAGACATGGTTGAAGCTTAATTTTGATGGCTCAATAATCATGGGAAGTTCTACTATTGGAGGTGGCTCAAGTAATCAATCTGAAGCCTTGGCTCTTTTGTGGGGATTGAGACTCGTGAGAAAATATAGGAATAATAGGCTGATGGTAGAAGGGGATTCAATGCTAATTATTAAATTTGTTAAAGGGGATAGTCAGAGTTGTTGGGTGATTGAGGTGATAATTGAGGAAATTTGTAAGATGATGGAGGAATACTTAGAAAATCTAGGTGGATCATATGTTGACAATTGGATAATGAAGATATGTAATTATTGCAATTTATGGCAACACATGATGTACATGCTTATAGGAAACCTCAAAAATAAAGATACTTAGCTTTTGGTACTCTGAAATTGTCTAAGTATGGAATTTGGTAAGCAACATTGTATTGTTTTGTTTGTAACTTGTTACTAATATCATATTATGACTAGAAAAGTTAGATGGAGATTGTATACATGTTGATGATGGCATGGATAACCTTGGAAGTTAGTATAGACTATATGAAAAAGAGATATTCGTGTTCTACTAGTGAAACAAGACAACCAAATTAAAGGAAAGGAATTATTTTGTTTAAAAAATAATTACTTGTCCAATTAGGGCCGATATCCTAGATGTTTACTCTAAGTTGGAAAAGTGTATTATCTAATTAGGGCCAATATCCTAGATGATCTAATATTGAGCTGAAGATTAGAAATCAATCAAGAAAGAAGTTTGATTACTTTTTTGGGTAGTGGGCTCATCTTGTTGGAATATTCAAATAGGAATAATACTTCTGAGAGGGGGGTGAATCAGAAGTACTATGCTTTGACCATTAAAACTTTTTCTTAACTGAAAGTAAATTACATGCATATAAACATATCAAACTGTTATGAAAAACAGATAAGCATCACCACATAACACTTGAGATTTTGATAACCCAGAAACCCTCCAGGAATAAGAAGGTAAAACTAGGGTGGGGATGATACCCACAAAAATTACTGCAGCAATAAGGTTTAACCACTTCTGATGGTCTGCCCTGTTAAAGGCCTTCCCTATTAAAAGCTTTACACTATATCAATAGTGACCTAATTAAAGGATTTCAAACACTTTACAAGAAGTGTTACCCTGCTAAAGGATTTTGTCACCTATTTATAGGATTTATAAAATAGTTGCTAAGCTAACCTATTACCGTAGGTTTTTCTTTCTAATACAATTGCTGGAGAGTATTAGGTATAATAAACTTGATAGCTTACAATCCTTTGATTGCTGAATACAGGCACTTGATTTTCTTTTTCTGATCTTGATCCTCTGTGATCTAATATTCTTCACTCTGAAAATTAGTTTTTCTTGCACACCCTCATCCATCCACCATAGGGTTTAATGTGATTTTGTCTTCCTTATAAAGACATTCAAAGACTTAGGGTTAGGTATGAATCTACGATCCATATTGAATCTCTATTTCTCACTTATTCCTTGCACATTTACAATTGGCTGCATGCCTTCTCCATTTTTCTTATTGGCTGCATGTTGATTGCATGGAAAATACAAACGATTCAATCTTATCTTTTAATCCATCGAGATTCATCATATGTTGGCCATAAAAATGATTTACATTTGAATTTGTAATGTTACAAACTCATATGTGCATTTTGTGTTTCTCGGCACTTACTGATCTTTGATGCTTGGCACTTATATTAAACTGGCTTACTTGGCACTTGTTGTATTTCTATATTGCTCGACATCATCTATGAATCAACACTCAAATGTCACTCGGCACTTGTATCATGCTCAACACCTGATCTTCACTCGACACTTGAAGGCTGCTCGACACCTAAAGATCATTCAACATCTGAAGGCTTACCTAACTCAGCTCATGTTGTGGCTTGGCATACATGGTGTACTTGGCTCCAATGTAGAAAGTGATTAAGTGTGTTGGCACTCAAGTGTCAAAAACCATTTTGAGACTAACAATCTCCCCCTTTGACATGAGTGAAAAAAACACTTAACTAACCTTATGAGTACATGTACTAATCTACTTGGTATATATAGAGGTTTTTAAAAACTTAATCAAAATTTGTAATGTACAATATATATATATACCTCAAAAGTATTGTAAATCCCCCTAAGTTGATTGTGCCATTATCAGTGCTATCTTGGTAACTAAAATTTTTGATGCTGTATATCATGCTCTGCCTTTTTATCTTGTCTCCCCCATTTTTTTTATTATCTCCCCCTTTTTATTTTCTCCCCTTTTTAAAATTATCTCCCCCTTTTTGACACTTATATTAGAGGGTTTTAAGGGTTAAGACCATATTTCGCCAAAAATGTTGTTTACCTCCATAATCATCCTAAGAGTTGCATCCCAATTATGCAAAGCAATTTCCAATGATTTATGCTGGAGGGCAGTCTCTGCAGCAAGATGAATAAGTCCTTCTGAAGTAGAAAGATTAGGGTTTTTCTTGAGAATAGTTTCAGCATAGACTTGTTCTTTATGGAGGATTTCCAAATGTGGGGCTATAGAAGATTGGAGCTGTAATAGTTTGGCCTTGATGGTGGCCTCTTCTACTGTTAATAAAACTATCTCTTTCTGAGTGTGAAGCATTTGAGTAAAATGCTTCACACTTTGAGCTAGATCTTTAGGTAGCTACATGCTAGAAATATTCAAATTTCTCTCCAAGCTCATTATCTTTTGGCTAGTCTCTTGTGTGAAATATGAAAAGTCACACAAGTTTTTTGTATAATGAGAATATATTCTCAAGTACCTTTTTGACTTTGTCTATGACCTTTGCCAATTCAATATGAGAAAGTGCTATTTCACTGGATATTTTCTCATTAACTTTTCCTTGAAATTTTCTTTTAGACCATTCCATGAGTTTTGCATTTGTTTCTAGGTTTGTATTTGTCACCTGTTCAACAATATCTGATAATTGTTTCATGATATGCTTTGACTCATCTAGTGACTGAATACTGAAAGCTTCCATAAATATATCTTTAATTTCATGTATTGTTTTCTTTTGTTGATACTCCTTTTTGAGTATCTCTTGCCTCTTTCTTCTATTTAGTGCTTCCTACACCTTATTGATTTGATCAATGTTAATTATTTTTGAGTCATAACTCAGTATGACTATCTCTTCATCTAGTTCAGGGTCTCCATAATGAAGTACCCTTGCAATAGTTGTAGAGCTTGATCCTGGTGCTAATATTTGTAAAGGCTTTTGTGAAGGAGTTCTTGAGGTAGGAAAATTTATCAATGTTTGTATTGCCTCCTATTCTTTAGGGGTTTCTTCTATTTTCTCCTCTTGCTATTTGCCTTGATCAGTTATTGTAATTGTAGGAAGTGCACCTTGTGTTTGTGTTGTAGGATCAGATGTAATATTCTATCCTGTTTGTTCTGTATCTTTGTCTGTTGCTACACTTGGCTTCTAAACTATGGTGTCAACTATGCTTGTTGAAACAACTGTTGGCATTTGAAGTTGACCATTAGTAGCTATAGAGATGATGGAAGGTGGTTCTTGTGGATTCACCTTATCTCTAATTGTGTTTTCTACTAGTTTTTGTAGTTCATCCATACTGAAAAATACTAGATCTACACATAATCTTGCTTGTTGTGTAGATTGGTCAAGGATTCTTTTGAGATCCTCTATAGTTAATGGATTGATGTTCTGAGCAGAAGTGTCAAGAAAATCTTGTACAGTTATTGTTTTTGCAGGTGTGATGGGTACATGAGGAGGGCTAGAAGGTAGCATTTGTGTGTCTTTCACACTCTGATCTTGTTGCTGCTTTTCCTCAGCTATTCCCATTTTAGTTTGCTTTTATGTCTCCTCCTCTATTTCTTTCTTTTCTTCTTCCTTCTTTTCTTCTCTACCTTGCTCTACTTCTATCTTCTCTTCTTCCCTTTTTCTTCTTTCTTCTGGTGGAGCAAAAGCTTCTTCCTTGTATTCTTCTTCAAGAAAATCTTCAATATTTTTGTACAAGTTCTTTCATGATTTGGTTGTTCTTTGTACAATATCTTCCATTTTGTTTTGGAGAATAAAGAATGCCCTATATTTAGGTGTAAACCTAGCATTGTGCCTTTTGAATACTTTTTCTATTTGCTCCTTAGTTGAATCAGGCAGTATACTTGCTAGGGTTGTTTCTCTCATCTCCTTTTCCATTTTTAAACAAAAATGCCATCTGTCTTCTACAATTTTTGACAGTTCATCTGGCAATTGTCCATCTAGTTCAAGAGGGGTGTACTTGAACTGTGTCATCATTCCATAAATTGATTCCTCTATTCTATTCTGTTCTTCTTTAGTGAACTTATTGAAATCAACTTTATTTATATTGCTTAAATCTCCATTTCCAATCTTTTTACATAATATATCAACTGAAGAATGACTTACCTTTTCAGATTGATCTTCTTCATCAGTATCAAGTTGAGCTACATATCTTCTTCTTTTCCTAGGCTCATCTTGTGTTTTCTTGATTGATTTCTTCTTTGTTGCTTTCTCTTAGCTTTTTGAGTAGAGGCCCTCGTTGTAGCTCTGGTTGTTGACTTTTTGGGTGATGGCATGGAAACTTTCTTTGGTTTGGGTTGAGCTGGAGGCTAATCTTTTGCCTTTCTTTTCTTTAGCTTGGCCTAGGTCGATGCTTCCTTGGTTTCTTCTTCCTCAACACCTTCCTCCTTGTCTTCACCTAGGCCTTGAGTTAGTTCCATTGGGCCTTGCTCTTGTTCATCCTCTTCATCATCATTGTCATCATCATCATCTTCAACTTTAGTCTCTACCCCTTCACCAAATTGCTTCTTAATTTTCTTCATCAATTTATCTTTCTTTTTAAATGTGGAGGTATTTTTTAATTCCATATTTATTTTTGATCTTACAACATCATAAGTGCCAAAATGTGGCGCACTCTTATCTGTTTCTTCTGCCAACAATGCAGTTATTGCTGCAGATGCTTCATCAACATTGATTTCATAACCAAATGGCCTTAGCCATCTTACCCTTGGAATTGCAGCTTGAATCTAGGTGAAGTCAATATCAACTAAGAAACATATATCATTAATATGTTTTTCTACTAAGGAAACTGGTATTCTCACCCTTTGCTTCATGGATTTCTTGAAATCCTCAAAATAGCTTGTCATCAAAGTATCAAAATTTTCTCCCATTTGTTCTATATACTCATTTATTTGGGATATGATAGTCCTATTACTCATCCATGTAACTTTTCCAAAAGAAGGAAATTCATTCTGAACATAAAAGAATATACAAACCAAAATTGCTCCAAATTTACATTGAGCACCCTTTGTCCTTCTTATGGCTATTAGGTTTTCATTTATCTGTTATAGTTGCAGTTCGTCAAGATCATAAGAATGATCCTTTTTCACCAGTTTGTAACCTACATCTACTACTATACATGGAACACTATTGAGCCTATTGGATTGATAAAATTTGTGGGCAATAACTCTAATAACAAACTCAACTAGAGGATCCTGAATGGTATGAATAGTCATTCCTCTCTTGTTCCAATGAGCACCTATATTATTTTCAATGACCTCCTTGAATTTTCTTCTCAAGGTCTTGTGCTGATCTAGGGTAGGATATCCAATTACCCAATGGATTATTCTTTTTGTTAATTTGATAGGGACTCAAGAGTGATTTTAGCAACATGCATTTAAAGACAAGTGATTAAACATTCAAGTTTTTTCCTTTGAGCATTCAAGATTGAGATTTTGTGTGTTGTTTTAAGAACTTTGAAGTGCTTTGTTTTAACCTTAGATCATTCAAGATTGTTTTGGACTCAAAAGTGAAAATGAATCTTTGGACTTTGGTTTTCATTCAAGATATTGTGTTCTAGTTTGCATATTTTAAGCCCAAAAATGATATTCCTAGATTGTTTTGATGCATGAAAAACCTAAGAAACATTCAAGATTTTGCAACAAGACATTTTTTTGGAACAAATAACAAAGTGTTTAGGAAAATTTTTGGCAACCATTTAGGACTCTTAGTTTTCATGAGATTTTTAAAAGAACTTTAAAATATTTGCAAATGAGGTTCATTTTATCCTTGATTGATGCTTTGAATTTGATTTAGGTTTTAGTGTGCACTTAGTGTTGATTTTGAACTTTTTGAAATGGAAACTTGAAGTTCTTTTTAAATTCTCAAAAATGAAGTGTTCCCAACTTTGCATGAATGCATCTAAAACCTTGATGTTGCAAGGATGCAAATGATTGGATTGGTTTAGTTTCACTTGTTAAAAGATTTTTTCTTTTTTCCAAATTTTTAATTTTTTTAATGGATTTAAGTATGATTTGGGGGTTCATTTTAAGCACTAAAAAGAAGTGTGTATGATTTTGCTTCCTTAAAAAAAAATGGCCAAGATCTCCCACAAGAAGAAGAAGAAGAAGTAGATGGAATAAGAAGAATATAGACAAGAAGAGGAAGAAGAATTCCAAGTGCTTTGTCCACCTATAAGCTTGAAAAATCTGCAAATACTATGAGATAGAATATGAGTTCCTTTGTCTTCTTCATGCTCATGTGGACCTACAAAACCAATTTATACAATCCTACCAATCACAAAAATAAGTAAAATTAGCCAAAATTTGCAAATGACATACAAAAATTGACTAAAAAAGTTAATGAAGATGACCCATGCAGTGTCCCACCGGGCGTGCTAAAATGTATATGAGCAATGTTAGTATGCTAATAGAAATTAAATTTAAATAAAGCTTCTACAAAATAAACAAAATTCATAAACTTCAAGATAGACTAAGATGAGCTCTCAATTGAGAATATGAGCCATTAATGGACTCTCTCAATAAGAATCTCTCTTGTTGAGTGGCTTTGTCTAAATAGATAGGATGTATGCTCAAGCTTATGCTTCAAAAATGGCTTCCAATAGAGTTGGAATTTGGGTGTGAGTGTATGGTTTTGATGTAAAATGGCTTCTTAAAATGGCATTATGACTTTACTTCATGGATTGTGTTGTTTTGCAAAGGGGAAGGATCCAATTTATAGGCAAGAGGCTTGAGAGTTTGAGGGCTAAGATGCAAGGATGGGGAAAAGCTCATGGAGGGCTCAGATTGCATCAAAGGAGAGCACATGGATTGTGCTTCCTTACAACCAATCAGGGAGTGACACATGTCACAAGGTGAGAGGATGGAGGAAAGGGGAAGGATGAGTCAACAAAGGAGGCTCAAGGGATAAAATCTTCATAAAGACCCTCATAATGGCTTGTAAGAGCAATACAAGGGCTTTGAAAGAGTCATTTATGGCCTAGTGGACTTCATCAAGTTTTATGGTTGAGATATTTTGAGGGAGATGAGAGGAATTTCAACTTGGGCTTGATTAGGAAGGTTTTAAGCTTGCTTAGGCTTGTGCAAATGATTAGAGGATGGATTAGAATGGTTTAGGATTAGCTTAGGGATAGGCAAGTGGATGGCATTTAATGAGGGTGGGTGAAGGAGGAGATATTTGTTAACTTTGGCTTGGGTTAATAAGTCTTAACCCATTTTAAGGGAATGTGACAAGGTTAGGAGGGGATTAGGATTAGGTTTAAAGACATCTTCTAGAAGAGTCTAGACTTTGTATGAGGATAAAGACTTTTTAGAATAGTCTAGAACTTCCTAGGATGAGGATGAAGACTTTCTAGAAGAGTCTAAAACTTCTTAGGATGAGGATAAATTAGATTTGTAGGAAATAAATAAAGTTTTATTTATTTCAAGGGTTTGGGTTGAGGAGATATTTATTAAAACTTTTTTAATAAACATGAGGATTAATATTTAATCTTAATTAAATATTTTGAGTTGGAAGTAGGGGTAGGAAATGATGGGATTAGCCTTTAATCAAAATTAAAGAAGGATTAGAAGATTTTGGAAGAGGTTAGTGGTCTTAAGGAAATTGGCCAAGTTTTGGGCAATTTTTTTATAAAAATGGCTTCTTAAAATGGCATTATGACTTTACTTCATGGATTGTGTTGTTTTGCAAAGGGGAAGGATCCAATTTATAGGCAAGAGGCTTGAGTCAACAAAGGAGGCTCAAGGGATAAAATCTTCATAAAGACCCTCATAATGGCTTGTAAGAGCAATAAAAGGGTTTTGAAAGAGTCATTTATGGCCTAGTGGGCTTCATAAAGTTTTATGGTTGGGATATTTTGAAGGAGATGAGAGGAATTTTGACTTGGGCTTGATTAGGAAGGTTTTAATCTTGCTTAGGCTTGTGCAAATGATTAGAGGATGGATTAGGATGGTTTAGGATTAGCTTAGGGATAGGCAAGTGGATGGCATTTAATGAGGGTGGGTGAAGGAGGAGATATTTGTTAACTTTGGCTTGGGTTAATAAGTCTTAACCCATTTTTAGGGAATGTGACAAGGTTAGGAGGGGATTAGGATTAGGTTTAAAGACATCTTCTAGAAGAGTCTAGACTTTGGATGAGGATAAAGACTTTCTAGAATAGTCTAGAACTTCCTAGAATGAGGATGAAGACTTTCTAGAAGAGTCTAGAACTTTTTAGGATGAGAATAAATTAGATTTGTAGGAAATAAATAAAGTTTTATTTATTTCAAGGGTTTGGGTTGAGGAGATATTTATTAAAACTTTTTTAATAAACATGAGGATTAATATTTAATCTTAATTAAATATTTTGAGTTGGGATTAGGGGTAAGAAATGATGGGATTAGCCTTTAATCAAAATTAAAGAAGGATTAGAAGATTTTGGAGGAGGTTTGTGATCTTAAGGAAATTGGCCAAGTTTTGGGCAAAAAATAAATTTTTTATTTATTTTGGTTTTTTTGGTCAATTTATTAATTAAATAATTAATAAATAAGGAAATAATGTTTAAATAAGATTTAAACATTTTTTGGGAGGGATTTCTTAATTAAATATTTTAAATTAAGATAAAGGGATTTAATGGCATAAAAATAAATAAATAAATTAATAAATGATGATGTCATCAAAATTTTTTTAGAAAATAAAAATACTTTATTTTCTAAAGGTTTTTAGGTGTCTACATTTTGCCCCTCTTTAATGTGATGCCGCAAGTGGCATGACATCAAAGATAAGAAAATAAGATGCCTAAGGCTAGAGCAGAAGAGGAGAGAATGGACTACAAGATGCCCCCTCAAGAAGGCGGCGGGGAGAGAAAGCGAGGCTCGACGACTTCTTGAAAAGTACAAGAATCTGAGATGAGGAAGAAGAATTAGATTGGCTTAAGAGAAGAGGTTTAGTTAGCTCAAACTCTCACTACGAGAGAATGATAAGGGGAGAATTAGAGGCACAAGAGGAAGCAAGCTTAAGATCTCAGGGATTGCAGAGGATGAAGGAGCGGAGCACTATAAAAGGAATCAAGGATGGGGAGATGGATGAGGGGATTAAAAAAGCTGATGCAACAGGATTTCAAAGAGTCATATTGGTAGAAGATGGGTTTTGGAGATCCCTAGGACTAGGATTATGGATCTCGAAAGATGAGGCTTGGTCGATTGATTTGGATTGGTGAATCCCTAAGACTAGAATTGTGGATCCCTAAAGCTAATAGGTGAGGAGTGATTCAAAGAAATACTGATGCATAAGCTAGGGTAGGAGAGACAGATGCTAGATATGGATGGGGGATAATGGAGATGAAGGAAAACCATTGAAGCTTTTTGAGCGGGGGGATACTTCAAAGAGAAGTACCACCATGTAGTTGAGCACTAGATTTTCTATAGGACTGTTGGTTAATTGCCAAGGTTACCAATAACATCAAGGCCGTGTCACCAACCATCCAGAGGACTGATAGATTGACTCGAAACAAACACACAAGGATTGCCCCAGCATCACACATGAAACCTGGAGGAAACAATGTGGAACCGACACTGGATAACCCACAAGCAAAAAAGAACCCACAAGCAAAAAAGAAACAAATGAAAGACTTGATCAAAACCGTATGCTCAGAGTGCCCCATTCGTAGCATACCATGATATAGAAGATCATGGCAACCTTGAGGAGGGAACAAAAATATTGCTTGGAAAAGATACTTCAAGACCCAAAAGGGAAGATTCCAAATCAAAAGAAAGTGAAAATCCAAAAGAGAATTGTTTGCAAATGAGATGGGTAGGACAAGGTATTAACAAACCAAGATCAAACATGATTAAAGCTATATCCTACAAGGATCTATTGAAGAGCACCTAAGCCGATGGATCTGGGTGAGTGATGCGTCTAGTAAGCTGAACTAAGAAGGATAACACTTTGGTGACAGGAGATCTAGCTAAAGGATGCATTGGAATAGCTAACCAAGATGTGCGATGTGTGCAAGATGCTGATCAAGGAGGAACTAACACAAAAGCTAGATAGATACAATGGTACTAAGCTAAAGAGGATGTACAAGCTAACGGACCAAGATATTTACAAGCTGAAGCTAACCAAGATAGTTACAAGTAGGAAAAAGCTCAGGATGATGGGATAGTGGGATGGTTCGATGTTGTGCAAGATGCGAAAGCTAAGGGTGGGGTGATAGCGAAAGATATGGATTTAGCAGGATGCATCCAATGATGATGAGAGATTTTGTGACCAAGGATAGCTAGAGGAGTAGGATGAGATGGTTGGATAGGATGGTAGATAGCTAGGATTATGATGGATATAAAGAGATGACATTGGGTTTGCATGAGGATAGCCTAGAGCTAGATACCAATGACAAGGGAGGGTGGACAAGACAAGATCTCCAAGGAATATAGTGTCCCCAATCAGAAGATAACATGCAAAAGGAGGTCTTACGATGGATGTGATAGGATTGAAGCTAGGATGGAAAAAATTGAAGGGGCTAGGGAGATGGATGATAGCTGGGATGGTTGGCTGAAGCTGCAGGAGATAAGTGGATGGTGTGAGATGGAAGATGAAGGGTGGAGGATAGGTGGATAGATTGGGAGTTAGATGTCAAGAGATGACCAAAAGCATGAGGGTGATAGGCTAAGCTGGGGATGGCGAGATTACGCATGATACTTGTTTGCAAAGTTTTCATTATGGTACTTGTCCAAGGTGCTTGAATTGCCAAGTTTTCACTAGTGGACGCTTTATTTATTTATTTATTTTTTTGACTTTTTGACTTTGGATTTAGCTGGAATGATTTTGGCTTTCTTTAGCTATTTTGGCTTTTTTGGAATTTTTCATTGGCTGTTGGAATGTTCAATTTTGTTGCTAGTTGTTGGTACATCGGATGTGTGATTTATGCAATAGATTGGATTAGATGGGATTGATGGTAGGAGATGGAGGGATGAAAAGGTTGGAAGGGAGCATGAGATGGGGATGCTTGCAAGAGCAACATTGGCACATGTTGGGATGGGCGTGAAAAGAGCATATGGGGGATAGATGGTAGATGCAGGCGTGATGGAGGATTTGTGGAAGCGTGCTTGGGGATATAGGCACCCAAGATGGAGTTAGGAGATGGGGGACATGAGTCACTGGATGGAGGATTAGCAATGGTAGATGCCATTATGCATTGGGTTTCAACTTTTTTCTTTGGGATCCACATGGTTTTGGATTTTCTTTTCATAGGCTTTTGCATTATTTTGCATTCTTTGATTGGATTTTTCCTTTTTGGAGTATGTCTTTTAGAATAGACATATGATTGCCTAGGATGTGGATTTTTAGCTTTATGCATTTTGAAGTTTGCATTTACCTTGCTGTGGTAAGCTTTGGGAAGATGGTTAGGAGAAGCTTTGTGAGATGGAGAGGATATGGGAGAGCGTGTAGGGGGATGATTATGGATGATGTGCCTCGATATGTGCCTTTGTTGATCTTGCGTAGGAATGGAGGGAATAGGATTTGAATGATGGTTGATAGGAGGATGGAGGATGGTAGATTTTGGGACATAGGGACCCAAAATGGATTTAGCGGATGAAGGGGGGATATGGTAGGTTGTTTTGGGTTGCAAAGATGGTGGAGGGGGGATGACATAAGATTTCTTGATGGAGTGATGGGAGGCTAGCATGGTGGGTTTGGAGATAGGCTTGGTTTGGGGATGTGGTGTACCAACACCTTTAGATGGGGAACCTTTGGATACATATCCAAGACAATCAAATCCTAGATTTTTTTGTGCAATAATAGGCTTTCTGATTCCTTGCTCTTGTGGTCCTAAACCTTGACCTTGATAATGCCATTGATTGAGCATTTGAACTAGCTACGGATACTTTTTGCTTGCAAAAAATGGTGGAAGTGCTTTATCAAATGTACAACAATAGGGAGATACTATTCTTAATTCTTCTGTTGAGAGGAGGCCACTATGGATGAATGTAAGTGAACCAAGAGGGTAGATTATAGATGGTGGAATAGCTTGGATAGGTGGTAAGATGGAAGCAAGGAGTGGAGGAGATGGTAGGATAAGATCTTGATTTAGCTGATGGGATGAAAAGATATCCTGCAATAGAGGAGACATGGCTTGAGGTTTTGGAGATGGAGGGGATAGTGACTGCACTATGGATGGAAGACATGGTACGATGATATCTTTGTTTATGCTTTGGGGGATGTCAACATGCTTTTGGGTAGGATATTGATAGGATTGGTTTGGAGTGGATGGTGCGATAGGAGGTGAAGGGATGGACTCTTCAAAGGCAACAGATGGATAGATGGGAGATTCAGTAGTGGAGATGGGTGAGTAGAAGATGGATGCATAAGGGTCATTATGGGAGATTTGGGAAATGCTTGGAGGTGATTGGATAGGATTTGGAGGGTTTTGAAAGATGGTGGGATTTTGATGCTTGCGGGAAGTGGAAGGATTTTAAGCAATTTGATGGATGGTATGGGGATGATAGCTATGGGAGATGGAGGTGATATTATAGATGGGGAAGCTTCATTATTGAATACTTCACATGGTTGGATTAGGAAGGTTTTAAGCTTGCTTAGGCTTGTGCAAATGATTAGAAGATGGATTAGGATGGTTTAGGATTAGCTTAGGGATAGGCAAGTGGATGACATTTAATGAGGGTGGGTGAAGAAGGAGATATTTGTTAACTTTGGCTTGGGTTAATAAGTCTTAACCCATTTTTAGGGAATGTGACAAGGTTAGGAGGGGATTAGGATTAGGTTTAAAGACATCTTCTAGAAGAGTCTAGACTTTGGATGAGGATAAAGACTTTCTAGAATAGTCTAGAACTTCCTAGAATGAGGATGAAGACTTTCTAGAAGAGTCTAGAACTTCTTAAGATGAGGATAAATTAGATTTGTAGGAAATAAATAAAGTTTTATTTATTTAAAGGTTTTGGGTTGAGGAGATATTTATTAAAACTTTTTTAATAAACATGAAGATTAATATTTAATCTTAATTAAATATTTTGAGTTGGGATTAGGGGTAGGAAATGATGGGATTAGCCTTTAATCAAAATTAAAGAAGGATTAGAAGATTTTGGAAGAGGTTAGTGGTCTTAAGGAAATTGGCCAAGTTTTGGGCAAAAAATAAATTTTTTATTTATTTTAGTTTTTTTGGTCAATTTATTAATTAAATAATTAATAAATAAGGAAATAATGTTTAAATAAGATTTAAACATTTTTGGGAGGGATTCCTTAATTAAATATTTTTAATTAAGATAAAGGGATTTAATGAAATAAAAATAAATAAATTAATTAAATAATTAATTAATTAATAAATGATGATGTCATCAGAATTTTTTTAGAAAATAAAAATACTTTATTTTCTAAAGATTTTTAGGTGTCTACAGTTTCATGCAGATTTGTACTTTGCATTGCTTCTTCATGATTTAGGGCTGATGTATGATACTTCCTTGTATGTATCAACCCCGTAGAATCATATTGAGATTAATTGGATGAGAAATGATCACTTGACCTTGTGGGTGAAGTGACCCTTTCATTGGATGTACTTGATTCATTCTTTTTCTACCATGTCTTCTTCATGTTTTTTCTAATGTATTCCTCATGAATATTTTATTTTCCCTTGTTTGATTCAATTTTTGGTGCTTTTGACCTTGTAGGATAGTTTTTGTTGATGTGACTGATTTTCAGGCAACTGAAACATGTGGTTTGGCTTAGCCACCTACTATAATTCCCTCTGAAATGTGTTTTTATGCAATTCTAGGGTATATGTCCATATTCCTGACAATAATGACAGCTATACCTGGTGTTGTAATCCTACTGGTACTGACTTTCATTTCCTTTTGTTTTTGTTTGTTGATTTGATGTCCACATAGGCTTTGATCTGCATTCAAATGCTCTGTGTCCAAACTTCTTACAATTATGAAAATTTCCATCAAATCTTTGTGTCCTTGTAACTTTGGATCTGCAATCTTGTGTCATATGTCCTTGCATGTTGCACTTGTGATAGTAACTTTTGTTTTTGGGTGTGTTTTTTTGATTGATTCTTCTACTCTTGCAAACATTAGCGGTATGCCCCCTTTATTATAGTAATGACAAGTAGGTTTAGAATTCTTACCTTTGTCACTTCTTTGTTCAACGCTCTTTGATGATTCTCCAATTTCAGTGCTGTTGTATCCAAGTCTTGATGTATCATGGGCTGATCCTTGAAATTTCATTAATTATTCAAAGTACTTGATGGCTTCACTTGATTTGTTGAGATTCTCTGCTATCTCTTTTTCTCTGTTCAATTCATTATGTAGTTGTTCATTCTGCATCTTCAAAATAGAGATCTCAATATCTTTCATATTGAGTTCATGATGAAGATTCATCATTTGGGTGAGTGTATCCATCTACATGTTTGAGATCCTTATTAATTCAGTAAATTTTTCTTCAAGTTTGTTTGCAAGATTTCTTTTGTCATCTTCCATCATGACTTTATCCTCAACTGCTCTTTTCTTTTGTTCAGTGATTTCACATAACATTATGGCCTGAGATTCATGTTTCATCTTGAGAGATCTTATCTCACCTGTTTGAACTTTGTTTTTCTCCATTAGTTCTGCTATTGCTACATCAAACTCTTTAGTGTCTCCATTGGTACACAGTTTTGTGGTATCAATCTCCTTATTGTTTAGATCATTTTTAACTATGGCTATATCCTTCCTTTTCTTCAAGGATTTTTTTAATTCCTCCCTTTCTTCCTCTACATTGTGTAGAGCCAATTACACATCAATCACTTGATTGTCAATAATCTTCCCAAGTTTGAAGACTTCCATCTTTAGATCTTTTTCTCCAAGTTGTTAGACTTCTTCTTGTGAGAACCTTGTAGCTTTGATACCAATTGTTGGAATATTCAAATAGGAATAATACTTTTGAGAAAGGGGGGGGGGGGGGGGGGGGGGGGGGTGAATCAGAAGTACTGTGGTTTGACCATTAAAACTTTTTCTTAACTAAAAGTAAATTACATGCATATAAACATATCAAACAGTTATGAAAAACACATAAACATCACCACATAACACTTAAGATTTTGGTAACCTAGAAACCCTCCAAAAATAAGAAGGTAAAACTGGCGATGGGATGATACCCACAAAAATTACTACAACAATAAGGTTTAACCACTTTTGATGGTCTACCCTGTTAAAGGCCCGCCTTGTTAAAAGCTTTACACAATATCAATAGTAACCTAATTAAAGGATTTCAAACACTATACAAAAAGTGTTACCCTGCTAAAGGATTTTGTCACCTATTTATAGGATTTACAAAATAGCTGCTAAGCTAACCTATTACCATAGGTTTTTCTTTCTAATACAATTGCTAGAGAGTATTAGGTATAATAAACCTGATAGCTTACAATCCTTCGATTGTTGAATACAGGCACTTGATCTTCTTTTTCTGATCTTGATCCTCTGTGATCTGATACTCTTCACTTTGAGAATTATTTTTTCTTGCATACCCTCATCCATCCACCATAGGGTTTAATGTGATTTAATCTTCTTTATAAAGAAATTTGAAGACTTAGGGTTAGGTATGGATCTACGACCCATATTGAATCTCTATTTCCTGCTTATTCCTTGCACATTTACAATTGGCTCCATGCCTTCTCCATTTTTCTTATTAGTTGCATGTTGATTGCATGGAAAATACAAGAGATTCAATCTTATCTTTTAATCCTTTAAGATTCATCATATGTCAGCCATAAAAATGATTTACATTTGAATTTGTAATGTTACAAACTCCTATGTGCATTCTGTGTTGCTCGACACTTACTAATCTCTGATGCTTGACACTTATATTAAACTGGCTTACTCGACACTTGTATTTCTATATTGCTTGGCATCATCTATGACTCAACACTCAAATGTCACTTGGCACTTGTATCATGCTCAACACCTGATCTTCACTTGACACCGAAGGCTACTCGACACCTAAAGATCACTCGGCATCTAAAGGCTTCCCTAACTCAACTCATGTTGTGGCTCAACATACATGGTGTACTCAGCTCCAATGTAGAAAGTGATTAAGTGTGTTGGCACTCAAGTGTCAAAAACTATTTTGAGACTAACAGGAAAAGTGTATTATCTAATTAGGGCCAATATCCTAGATGATCTAATATCAAGCTGAAGATTAGAAATCAATCAAGAAAGAAGTCTGATTACTTATTTGGATAGTGAGCTCATCTTGCCTCTACTGTACTACAACTCCTAATAGGGTTAAAATCTCCTAACAAGGATTCAACGTCTTCTAACAAAGACTCTCTATACTAAAATTTCTCATTAACTCCTAAAAGGTTCCATCCTCTAATAAGGAACTTATGTATCAATATATTATCTAGTGGGTATCATCCCAACCAGGGTTTTCCCTTGGCCAGGGTTTCCCTAGTTAACAAAATATGGTGTTAAGAGTTATCTTTGTGCATAGTTACTATTAAAATGTTCAGTATTACTTTATTAATTTTTTATGTATCGTTTAAAGTAACAAATAATATCTAGTTGGTTACTAAATTCTGTAAATTACTTATTCACCCCCTTTTAGTAATCCCTATCTCTAGAAATTGTTATAAGAGTATAGTTACTCTAAAGAGACTTAAAAACTTGACTAAGATCCCTATGGATATGGAACAGTTGATGAAGAACCTTGAAGAGGCACTTGAACAAATTGATCTTCTTATTGAAGAAAGAGATAAGCTGAATGATAGATATGAAGACTCCAAAGTATACATTGGACAATTGAAGGAAAAGATTGAACATCTCAAATCCAAGCCTAAATCTACTAAATATAAAACTAGTGATGATGATTTTTTAAAACTAAAGAGAAAGTACAAGATCTTGAAGCATGAATTGAAGATTACCAATTTGAAATTAAGTTTGAGGAATGATCCTAGAAAAATTGAAACTGATTTGAAGATTGAGAATGCAGATCTTAGAGAAAGTTTGGAAAAGAAGACATCTAAATTTGAAACATTGAAAGAAGATCATGAAGAACTTCATAAGTATATTATTATTGTATAACATGAATTAACTTAGTGCAAGCAAAAACTTGAGAAGCTTTATTCTAGTAGAGAAAAGATTGATGATTCAATGTCAATACATAAACCTACTTATGATAAGACTAGTCTTGGTTATCTATTTAACATGTCTAAAAGGAAACCTAAGATTTGATTAGATCTGAAAGAAAAAGATAAATGTAATGATAAGGTTGAATCTAGTCAATCTAAAGAAGTTGGACAAGATAAGGAAGTTGAAATATTGGATGAAGCAAAGCAAGTGGAATCTCCCAGGGAAACCAGGCATGAATTTAGAGGTAAGTGTTTTTCATGTAATGAAATAGGTCATATGAAAAGAAATTGTAAAAATAAGTCATTTAAACATATTATGGATTTTTATTGTCATTATTGTCATGATATGTGTCATAAAGAAATTGATTGTACGAAACCTAAATATGATAGTGATAGAAGGAATAATATAATATCTAGAAATACTAACCCTACAGATAGAAGAAGATCTAATGAAAGGAAATCAAGAGAAGGAAGACCTTATGTAGAAAAAAGATAGATCATGCGTTATAAATGTAACACCTTTGGACACATAGCTTGGAATTGTTATGCACTTGATGATGAGTAGAATCCTAGAAGCAGAACACTAGTATATTAGTTATGCAACAACTTTAGCCATACATCATAGTTTTCATCAAAGATAGAAGGAACAAAGGAAGAAACTTTTGAAATAGAAGGAATGATGGAAGAAATGTTGAAAATGACCAAAGGGCCAATGAAAGGAACTCCAAAACTAAGAAAGACAATGAGGAACATAAAAACATAGTCAGCGAACTTTGAGAAGAACTCAAAGAGGCATTTGTAAAAGGATTAGACATCTCAAAAGAAAAAGCTAGAAGATGATGAGAGAAGAAGGTCAAAGTTAGTTATCAAGTTTGATTCAATTAAGTTGAATTAATCTTGTTCATAGCACCATAATTTGATAACTTCATCTAGAGATCGACCTAGAGGTAGAGAAGTTGGGAAAAGGTGTATTGAGATAAGTTTAGATGGTATCTAAGCTCACTTGTAATTTGGAGCTTATCTAAACTAGTTATGAAAGATTTAAGAGTTATTGTTATTATAGAGAAAGTTAAATTTGTATAAGAAGATGAAAACTATGTTTTTGCTAAGAATCTCATGGAGCAATGTTTTTAGGAGCTTTTTCATGATGAAAGGAAGATATGGAAAACCTTAGGTAGCATCTTGAGTAGATATTTGATTTTAATTATAATTGACATCTTTTTTGTGTTTGCAAAGTACACAATTAATGAAAGTTCAAGTTGATGAAATAAATGGAGTAAAAACTTGATTTTCACTTCATTGTGATCACATCCAAAGTAGAAAGCACTCAGAAATGAATTATTGAGGCAATTTCAAAGAAAACCCTATTTTTGAAAAAGGTTTTTTTAAAATCATTTTTCTACAAAATTTATTCAATAAAAGTTCATATTTGAGAGAATCATGGATATGTCAATAGTTCATAATGTTGAGAACAAAGAGAGACCAAAATTAAAGATTATTTTTATAAAACCCATTAAAGGAAACCCTAATTCAACATTATCAGTTACGCTGAACAATGTAGTAAATTTGGAAACTTTGAATCTATTGGTAGTGAATATATGAAAAAGGATATGGAATTAGTTTTCAATCTTGAAATGATTGTAAGACCTAGATTTGAACACTTAAAGGAACTAGACTTGTTTAAATATCATTTCTATTATGAATTGGACACATATGAGTGGACATAGATTATAATAAGTAGAATACATGATGGTAAACTATGGGTGCAAGATAGTGTAGTTGAGATCTCAACTGACCTTATTCATGAGGTAACTGGTCTTCATAAATAAGGTAGTGTACCTATAGGTGAGAAAATGGTTGAGAAGAAAGTCGAGAGCCATACCAAAGTAGTATATAATGGAAAGGCCATGGCGATCAACACCATTTGGCAAGATGATGTAAGATTCCTAAGTAGAATCATTACCTACTTTGTATGTACAAGTTCCAAGATTGATGAAGTTTTAGTTGGATTCATCTATGCAACCTATAAGATATGTATTGAGTGAAATTCTAAGAATGCAACTTCTTGATAGCCTAGAAAAGATCAAGAGGACTAAGAATGGTGTATTTAGATTTTAGTCACTAATTAATCATTTATATTCACCACGTGTTTAAAATATTTCCATATTTTTTAGTCATAGAGACTATGAGAAATGATAGGTGTACAATGGAGAATATCATAGAAGTGTGTAGAAGACATTCAATAGATAAGATATTGGATAGTGAGAACTTAATAATGAAGACATTTCATAATGAAATGAGACAGAGATTCAAAATTACACCTACAATTATAGGTAGATTTAAGGAAGAAATTTGTGTCATGGTTAATATAAATTTATACTTACATTCAAGTAGTAGAACCTTGGGAAACATATCTTGATCCCTTAGGTTATGAATTGAGTGATGAAACAACAGTTGGATACATTGATTTACTATTAAAATTAGAGAGGGACCAAGTTGAATATAGATTTCAAACTTATGATGAGATTATCCAATGAGCTCATCAAGCATCCTTAGAGAAGGCATCTCACAAGAAGATTGAAACTATAATAAAGAAAGCTTTATCAGAGGTCAGTATGACTAAGAGTGTGTCACAAGTAGTCAGGAAAACCATGAAGCAAGGTATACTAAATGTGCAGCCTTTGTTAGTGTCTATTATATAGAAATCATCAAAACATAGAATTCCTTATGAAGTAGTGTCAAATTTTCAACCAAGTGAACGAAAGAAAGAATTTGAGAGATTAATGGAAGCTGTGACCACAAAGACTAAAAGGGTGAAGCAACAAGCCACTGGATGAAGAAAGAGATAAAAGACATTATTGACAATTTTTGAGTCTAGTGAAGAAGAAGAAGAAGAAGAATTCAAACAAAAAGAGAAGGTAACAACTTCTAAGTAGTCAGTAGGAAAAGCTTGACAACCCTAGAAGCCAAAGATAGAGAAGATAAATTCAACTATTGCTAATGAAGGAAACTTTGTTTAGATGAATTTTTTTTATGATTTTATAATAATTTTGAGAAAGAATAGATTGATATCTCTACTATGAGATAGATTATAGCCAACAATATGAAAGTAAAGGATATTGAAGGCACAACAAATTAGAAAGTCCATGATAGACTTATTGAAAAGAAGGCACTAGCTAGAGAAGAGGACATAGAACTTTAGAAGTCTATGTTAAGAACAATATGCAAGATTGATAATGAAGAAGAAATCAAGAGATTAGTGAAAAATATTGTACCTTAATTAAGAAACAAAGTAAGATCATTTCCATTTATGGTGGGTGAGAAGGACAAGGTAAGAAGTGAAACTGTGGCAACCATAAGCTCGATGATAATATAGTCTAAAGTAGCATCTTCACCAACACCTATAACCTTAGAAGTGTTAATGAGCGGTGATGCAATGTAGATAGATTAGACCAATGTTAACATTAACATTGATGATATGAACCCATTTGAGAGTTTTGAATAGAATGAACCTTATAATAAGGATATTAAAGATAAATTGAGACAAATTGAAGAGGAAAAAAGGTTACTAGAGGAAGAAAAGAAAAGAGTCAAGAAGAAATTGCTTGAAGATGAAACAAAAAGAAAAGTGGAGGAGGAAAATAAAAGAGTAGCTGAAGAAGAAATAAGAAGGAAAACAGAGGAAGATGAGAAGAAAAGATTGGAAGAGGAAGAGAAGAGAGAAAAAGAAAGGAAGGAAAGAGAAAAGAAAGAGGAAGAAGAAAAAAGAGTCAGAGAGGCAATTGAAAAGAAGCAAAGGGAGGATGACACTAAACCTTCTAGTTCATCTACTTCACTTTTTCTTGCTAGCCTAAAAACTAATGATGATGATCAAACTAACTTGATCTCATCTTTATCAAAACTTATTAAGAAGAACAAGACAGTAAAGAGCCTACAAAGAACATTGATGGAGGTGACTGACAAACTATGTATAGTACTTTGGCAATGCAACACACAAAAGTAGATCTAGAATAGAGGGCACATGAAGTGCTAAAGTCTTTTGATGAAGAATTCACAAATTTGTTGAATGTTGTAGAAACTAAGGCAAAAATCTCACATGATGCTAACTTGTTTAGCACCATTTGTCAAAATATTAAGAATGATTTGATAAGTCTTGTTACTTGTACTAAGGAACTTTAGAAGTGTTAACAAGATGAAAAGATACTATATATTAAGTGTATCTTATCTTATATGTTGACAAAGAACATTGAAAATTAGATTGAGGGAAAATGAGTAAGCTTGAAGCTATATCTAGCCAGTTACAACATCTAGCTATTAAGATTGATGATTTTGAAGGATTTTAAAAGGGCTCATAAAGGTTATGTTTGGAAAGATTATATGCACATACACTTTTATGATCTCCTTTCTATAAAAGTTATTTATTTCTAAAAAAGGACGAAGGTAATGTATTTGCTTCGATTAAAAAATCTAACTATAATAGATAATAATGACACCTCACTCATACCCCACTACATTCATAGTTGGCGTTGTGTGATTATGGAAAGAAAGGGGCAATTCACACATGTCAAGGAAAGAGATTTTTTGGGCTTTGAAAAACCTTATGGCCTTATGATGGCTTTCTACTACCTCTACATTTTCATTTTGAGCTTATATTTTAACTTTTGAAAACTATCTTACCTACAACTTGGTGATGTTGGAAAAATCAGAGGAGTTGGTGGAAAAATATGAAGAGTTGGTGATTGAGTTGGGTGGTAGTGTGAGCATTAGTGATCATATTGAACTTGTGGAAGTGGAGGGGCATATTCGAAAGAGTGAAGTGGAAATTATTTATCTGTAGGAGGGTGGCTTGTTACCCTTTATAGAAGAGATGATAAAACATGAGGAAAACATCTCCATTCAGTACTTCAATTGTGGAATGATAGAAGGGTAGCCATCAATGGGATGAGTTTTGAAATCATTGAGGATCTTATTACTAGGGTTAGTAGGTTTCCCATGGGTGGTAAGAACTGGTGCAAACAAGCTTGCATGAATGATGAAACCATCCTATGAAAATTATTCAAGTTTAATGAAGAACCAATTCGCATGCGTGGTGGGTTTTCAAGGGAACACCTCCCTAAGCCATGGGATGTCATTTGCTATGCTATTATGAGATACATAAATTTGGAGGACCGATTTTAGGTACTACATTTTTATCATTTCCCCATCCTTAACCATTTAAGAAATTTTGATCAAATTTATTTTTCATACCTTTTGCTAAATTTGTTGGAAGATAGTATTTTCTAGGCTAGGAGAAAGGAGAGAAAACCATTTTACCTTATCCACCAAGGTTTAATCAATAAGTTGTATACCTATCACCTTGCTCAAAATCTACCATCTTGGTTAACCCTCTAGCTATTGCTACCCCACAAGCCTCCATGGCCCTGACCCTAGGCCTAACCATAAAAAATCAAGAAAACCCCCAATCTCGAGGTCAAAATTAGTCTCATAGACTTTGAAATGGATACTAGAAAGAGAAAAAAAAGTTCTCATAGATCTTAAAAAATGCCTCCAAATGGAGAATTTTAAGTCCCCTCCCAAATAGGTCCTCTACTCAGTCTACTAAATTTGACAATAATCCCCCTAAGAGGAAGAAACCCCACCAAGAAATTGGCAAGACGTCTAGATCCAACCCTCCTAGCCCCTCCCATATTTTTGATACCCTACAGGCTAACCCTACCCATGCTAAAAGTGTTGGTGAGGGCATTAATTGTTAAAAATTGGCTAATTGTGATGTGAAACTATTGTCATTAATGGAAAAACATGATGTACATGTTGACATGAAACCTTAGAAATAAAGATACTTAGTGTTTGGTTATCAGAAAATTATCTAAGTATAGAATTTGGTTTACAACAATGTATTGTTTTGTTTATAACATGTTGCAGACATCATATTATGACAAGAAAAGTTACATGGAGATAGTATACATGTTGGTGATGATGTGTATAACCTAGGAAGTTTTTACAGATTGTATGGAATAGAGTTAATCATGTTTTGATGAAGTAGGACAATAGAATTGAAGGAAAGAATTGTTTTGGTTGCAAAATAATTACTTGTCCAATTAGGGCCGACATCCTAGGTGTTTACTCTAATTTGGAAAAGTGAATTGTGATCTTAGCTAACCCAATAGTATTTTATGTAAAGGCATGGTACTTATGCAAATGACTTCTTGCAATAGGAAGTGTTCTATTATATGTATTGTGTCAAGTATACAAACTTGTGAGTGAAGTTTTATGAAAGTGATCTATGTGAAGTTTTGTATGAACTATCTAGTGATCCAAGATTGAGCTGAAGATCAAAGATCAATGAAAGAAGGAAAATAACAATAGATTACTTGATTGAGCAGTGAGCTCTTCATGTAGTTGTCTTGCATACATTATTCCACAACTCCTAATAGAGTTGGAATCTCCTAATAGGGATTCAAAGTCTCCTAATAGGGACTTTTATATTGCATTTTCTCATTAACTCCTAATAAGGTCCATCCTCTAACAAGAAACATATATATCAATATATTATCTAGTGGGTATCATCCCCACCAGGGTTTTCCCTTGGCTAGGGTTTCTCTAGTTAACAAAATGTGGTGTTATGAGTTATCTTTGTGCATTGTTATTGTTACTATTCAACATTACTCTATTGCTTTGTTATGCATGGTTTAAAGTAAGTAATAATATCCAATTAGCAATTAAAATTTGTAGATTATTGATTCACCCCCCTCAATAATCTCTATGGATATGGAAGAGTTGATGAAGAACCTCGAAGAAGCTCTTGAACAAATTGATCTCCTTAATAAAGAAAGAGATAAATTGAAGGATAGATATGAAGACTCCAAAGTATACATTAGTTAGTTGAAAGAAAAAATTGAACATCTAAAATCCAAGCCTGAATCTACTAAATCTAGAACTACTAATGATGACTATTCAAAGTTGAAGATAGAGTACAAAATCTTGAAGCACAAATTGAAGAGCACAAATTTGAAGTTGACATTGAGAAATGGTCCTAGAAAAGTTGAATCTAATTTGAAGACAAAAATGTAGATCTAAGAGCAAGTCTAGGAAAGAAAACATTTGAGTTTGAAACATTGAAAGAAGATCATGAAGAACTTCTTAAGTAAAATACTATTGTGAAAGGTGAATTGACATAGTACAAACAATAGCTTGAGAAACTTTATTCTAACAAAGAAAAGCTTGATGATTCTATGTCTATACACAGACCTTCTTATGACAAGACTAGTTTTGGTTATTTAATTAATATGTTTGTGAAGAAACCTAAGATTAGATCAGATCCAAAAGAAAAAGACAAATCTAATGATAAGATTAAGTCAAGTCAATCTTTTGAGAAACCTAAATAAGTTGAGAAAAACAAGGAAATTAAAATCTTGGATGAACCAAGGCAAGTAGAGACTCCCAAGACAACTAGGTATGAATTTAGAGGTAAGTGATTTTGATGTAATGAAATAGGTCATATGAAAAAGGATTGTAATGATAAGTCATTTAATCATGTTAAGGACTTCTATTGTCATAATTATCATGGTATGGGTCATAATATAATTGATTATAGGAAACCTAAGTATGATAATGATAGAAGAAATAGTAGAATATCTAGAAATACTAAGCCTACAAATAGAAGAAGATCTAATGAAAGGACATCAAGAGAAAAAATATCTTATGATGATAGAAGATATATCATGTGTTATAAGTGTAACAACTTAGGACACATTGCTCAAAATTTTAATGCACTTGATGGTCAATAGAATCCTAGAAGTAGAGCACCTATATGTTAGTTATGCAATAACTTTGGACACACAAAAAGGTATTGTAGAATGGATAGAAACTTTAGAGATAGAAGGAACAATGAAAAAAACTTTGGGAATAGAAGAAATGATGGAAGAAACTCCAGAAATGACAGAATGAACCAGGAAAAGAACTCCAAAACAAGCAGAAGCAATTAAGAACAAAGAAATATAATGAGTGAAGTTTGGGAAGAACTTAAGGAAGCATTCATGAAAGGAACAAATATCTCAAAATAAGAGTTAGATGATGAGATAGAAATATTGAAGTCTGTTGTTGAGTTTAGTTCAACAAAATTGAATTAAGCTTGTTCACAACATTAGAATTTGAGAACTTCATGCAGATGCTGAATTAAAGGCAAAAAAGTTGGGAAATGATGTATCTGGTTGTGTTTAGATGGTACTTAAGCTTTCTTGTGATTTGGAGCTTATTTAAACAAATTATGATGAAATTTAGAGTTACTAGTATTATTGTAAAAGTTGATCTATAATAGAAGATGAAAAGTACATTTTTGCAGAGAATTTTGTGATGCAAAGTTTTGAGGATGTTTATCATGATAAAAGGAGGCTATAGTAAAACTCAGATGACATTTGAAGATTAGATAGATATTTTTAAATAAGTTATCTAATTGCAGAATGCAAATAATAGGTTTTTCATATTTTTGAAGTACAATTAATGCAGTTTCAAGTTGATGCATAAATAGAGTACATAATTGATTTTACTTCATTATGAACACATTCAAAGCAAAGAATATTTAGAAGACACTTGTTAGAGTGAATTTGAAGAAAACCCTATTTTTGGGAATAGGTATTTTATAATTTTTCACAAAATTTGTTTGGTAAAATATATTGTTAATAAGAATTATGGATATGTCAGTTGTTCATAGTGTTGAGAATGAGGATAGACCTAATTTTAAGGTAGTTTCCATAGAACCTAGTGATGGAAACCCTAATTCTACATTTTCTATCACCCCAAAAAACATAGTCTATTTGGAAGATGTAGAAAGCTATTTGAACTACAAGTTTGAGTCAATTGTCAATGAATACATGAACAAGGATATGGAATTGGTCTTTAACCATGACATGATAGTTAAGGCTAGATTTTAACATTTAAGTGAATTGGAATTGTTTAAGTATCATTTTTACCATGAACTAGATACAGATGAATGGACTCAAATTATACTGAGTAGGATAAATGATGGAAAGTTATAGATGCAAGATAATGTAGTAGACATCTTGGCTGATCTTATACATGGGGTAACTAGACTTAGCAAACAAGGCCATGTACCCATAGGAGAGAAATTGGTTAAGAATAAAGTAGAAAACTATGCTAAGGCAGTTTCCAATGGGAAGGCTATGGCAATTAGTTCCATCAAGAAGGATGATGTGCGATTTCTTAGTAGAATAATAGCTTATTCAGTTTGTGTAGGTTCTAAGATAGATGAACTATTAGCAATTTTTATATATGTAGCTTACAAGATTTGTGTTGAGAAAGAATAGGTGAATTTGAGTGAAATTTTGAGAATGCAACTATTGGAGAACCTTGAAAAGATTAAGAGGACAAAGAATGGTGTATTTAGATTCTAGTCATTGATAAATCAAATATTCTTTCATGTGCTGAAGAGATTCCCTTACTTTTTAGTAATAGATATAATGAGTAGTGATAGATACACTATGGAGAAAATATCAGAGGTATGCAGAAGACACCTTGTAGACAAGGTATTGGATAATGGTAATCTGATTATGAGAACATTCCAAAATGAGATGAAATAAAATTTTAGGATCTCACCTGCAATTGTGGATAGGTTCAAGGACATATGTATTTTAGTTGATATTGACTATACATACATTCGAGTAGTATATCATCAGGAAATATTTTTGGATCCTTTGAACTATAAGTTAAGTGATGATGTTGTAGTTGGCTACAAAGATTTATTGTTAAATTCTAATAAAGATAAAGCTAAGTACATATTTGGCATGTTGTATGAGATCACACATCATTCTCATCAAGCAACCTTAGAAAAGGCATCTCATAAGAAATTTGAGTCAATAATGAAGATAATATTATCTAGTGAGGCTAAAATGATAGAAAGTGAATATGAGGCCATGAGACAGACATTAAAACAAGGTGTATTGAATATTCAACCCTTGTCAGTTTTAGTTGCTAAGAAAACTTCAGGACAAAGTATACCATATGTAGTAGTATCCGATGTTCAACCCAATAAACATAAAAGAAAATTAGAAAGACTAGCTGAAGTAGTTCCTACAAAGACTAAGAGAGTCAAGCAAATAGTTTCAAGACTTGGCAAGAAGCAAAAAGAATTGTTGAAAAATGAATCCAAGAGTGATGAAGAAGTTGAGGAATAGGAAATCAATCAAGTTGAAAAGTTGACTCAACCTAAACAAGCAATAGGAAAATCTCAACAACCATGGAAGCCAAAGATTGAGAAGATTAATACATTGATTGCTAATGAGGGAAACTTTGTTCAGATAATTTTTTTTATGATCTTTATAATAATTTTGAGAAGGATCAAATTGACATCTCTATTGTAAGACGTATCAATGCAAATGATTTTAGTATGAAGGATAAAAGGAGTAGTTAACCAAAAGGTCTATGAGAGACTCATAGAGAAGAAGACTCTAGCAAGGGAAGAAGACCTTGAACTTTGAAAGTCTATGCTAAGGACAATCTGTAAGACTAATGATGAAGATGAGATAAAGATATTGATGAATAACCTCACACCATACTTGAGGAACAAGTTAAGGCCATTCTTACTTATGGTTGGTGAGAAGGATAAGTTGAGGAAGGAAATAATAGTAGCCATTAGCTAAATGTTGTCAAAATCCAGGATAACAACTCATCTAGCTCCTAGAACCACAAAAATATTAGTTAGTGGTGATACTATGAAGATTGATCAAACCAATGTTACAATCAACATTGATGATACCAATCCATTTGGTGGTTCCAAAACAAATGTACCTAATACTGAAGATGTTGAAGAAAAGATAAAACAAATTGAGGAAGAAAAGAGGCTAATAGAAATTGAAAAATAGAAGATAGAGGAAGCCAAGAATAAATTGTTTGAGGATAAAGGGGAAATAAAAGAAAATAAAGATAATAGGAGAATTTCCAAAGAGGAAAGGAAAAGGAAAATAGAGGAATAAGAAAGGAAAAGAAAATTAGAAGAAAATAAGGAAAGAGAAGAAAAAGAAAGGAAAGAAGAGGAAGAGATGAAAGCTATAGAAGCAACAAAGAAATAGAGGGAGGATGAAACTAAACCATCTAGTTCATCTACTCTACTCTCTCTTGCTAGTTTTTCTACTGATGATGATGATTGGACTAATCTAATTTTATCCTTATCCAAACTCCTATAGAAAAGTAAGATAGTGAAATGGTTTTACAAATCATTGATGGAAGTAACTAACAGATTGCATAATACATTAATAGTAAAACATAGAGAGTTAGATCCCAAATTGAGAGCATAGGTAGTGCTAAAATCTCTTGATAAAGAGTTTACAAATTTGTTGAATGTTGCAAAGGCAAAAGCTTAGATTTCCCATGATGCTAACTTGTTTAGCACCATCTGCTAGAATATCAAGAATGACTTAGTCAACCTTGATACATGCATCAAAGAAGTTTGAAAGTATCAATAAGAAGGGAAATTATTGTATGTTAAATGTACCTTATCATACAAATTGACTAAAGATTTGGATATTTAGTTAGAGGCAAAGATGAATGAGCTAGAGGCTTTATCTAGCCTAATCCAACACCCATCAAGTAAAGTTGCTGATGTTGAGGGTCAAGTTGCCACTGTTCATAGTGAGATCAGGAAATTGGAACTTCAAAAAGAGTATATATTGAAGAGAACATCTAATTTTAGAGAATCTATTACTTTGAAGTTATCATTTGTTGATAAGTAACTAGAAGAATGTGTCAAGGCCAAAGACACATATACACACTTTTTGTATTTAGATTTAAATGTAGTTGAAATTGCATCATATGCATTATGTGCAATACTCACATCAGTAGAATCTACCAAAGAAACATGGAAAAAAGGTATGGATAGTTTGAAAGCTATTTTTGATGATTTTATGAAGATTATTTCAACATAAAGGCAAGGACAATAGTTTTTGATAGTTTTAGACAAAATCTTGGCATTATGAGACCTTTGTCATTGATATCAAAGTGGGAAAGATTCATGTGAAATTTGTATACATGTCATTGTTGGAAGAGATACATGTGTAGTATGAAGTATATTGTAAGGGGGAGCATATATATGTAAAGTTGTAATAGATGTAAGGTGTTATTTAGATTGCTTTCATCACTTAGATGATTTGCTCTATTTTATTGCAATTAATGCCAAAGGCGGAGATTTTTGAAAATTGGCTGATTGTGATATGTAATTATTGTCATTAATGGCAACACATGATGTACATGTTGACAAGAAACCTCAAAAATAAAGATACTTAGTGCTTGGTTATCAAAAAATTGTCTAAGTATAGAATTTGGTTTACAACAGTGCATTGTTTTGTTTATAACATGTTGTAGACATTATATTATGACAAGTGAAGTTACATGGAGATAGTATACATGTTTTTGATGATGTGTATAACCTCAAAAGTTTATAAATATTGTACAAAACAAAGTTAATCATGTTTTGATGAAGTAGGACAATGGAATTGAATGAAAGAATTGTTTTGGTTGTAAAAAAATTACTTATACAATTAGGGATGATATCCTAGATGTTTACTCTAACTTGGAAAAGTGAATTGTGGTCTTAGCTAACCTAGCAATATTTTATATAAAGGCATGGTACTTATACAAAGGAATTCTTGTGATAAGAGGTGTGCTATTATATGTATTGTATCAAGTATGCAGACTTGTGAGAAAACTTTTATGAAAGCAATATATGTGAAGTTTTGTATGAACTATCTAGTGATCCAAGATCAATGAAGGAAGGAAAATAATAGTAGATTAATTGATTGATCAGTGATCTCTTCATGTAGTTGAAATTGCATGTTTAGGTAGTGGGTTCATCTTGAATACATTATTCTACAACTCCTAATAGAGTTAGAATCTCCTAACAAGAATTCAAGGTCTCACAACAAGGACTGTTATACTAAATTTTCTCATTAACTCCTAACAAGATCCATCATCTAAAAAGGAACATATATATCAATATATTATCTAGCAAGTATCATACCCACTGGGGTTTTCCCTTGGCCAGGGTTTCCCTAGTTAACAAAATATGGTGTTATGAGTTTTCTTTGTGTATTTTTACTATTATTCTTTAACATTACTTTATTGCTTTGTTATGCATGGTTTAAAGTAAGTAATAATATCTAGTTGGCGATTAAAGTTTTTAGATTATTGATACATCCCCCTCTTAGTAATCCCTATTTCTAACATTAATTCCCCCTAGGAAAGACACCCCTAGGGGGGAGGAAAGCATAGCCATGACTAGTGTTATTGTGAGGCTTGGCTTGACTAGCTTGAACAATCAATGAAGGATTTGGTAGATAATTGTACTAGTACTTACTGAAGATTTAAAACCTTGGTTGAGTTCTCCACTAAAGTGATGCATTCCATAGTTACCACCCTATACTTTCTTTCAGGTTCACAAGGATGTGAAGGACCTGGGAAAAGAAAGTGAGACTTCTTGCACCATACACGTCTTCCTAGTAGAGGACTAGATGAAGAACCTCTTGGGAAAACCTGTCAAGGAGGATGGGGCAACTAGGGATAGGGATGGACCTAAGGTGAAGGATGTGAAGTAACCAGATAAGGAGGAGGTAAATTAGCCTAGTTGGATATTTTTCTTTTTACTTTAATGTTAATGTGTAATCTAAACTTGATGCCCTATGAGGCTTTTTGTTATTTGCATATGTTTAATGGAAGGATTGATAAGAGCAGTATGGTGTTTTACTATTAGAATACTTTTTGTATTTATATGCTTGATCACAATAGGGTGGATTTTGTTAAGGATGCTATAGATTATGTTAGTTTTGTGATGTATAAAACTAGTATTGGTTAGATGATAGCGAAGCAATCTCAAACTAATCATTCAACCTTTTTGTACTCAAGGGTCAACCCCTTGTCTCTCTTGGCTACTATCTATATACTTCAAAAATAGTTTTTCTTTTGACTTGAAATAAATTAAGGAAAATGAAAACATCCTCTCATAACAACAAAAGCATATTGCAGATTGAAAAACTAACATTTAATACATGCCATACTACAAATAGTGTAAAATTCCTAATTTTTGCTCAAGCTCAGCAAACCAAACAAAAAGAAACATAGCCTCAACATAATTAATGAAACAACATCTATGTAGGAATGCATTTCACATGAATTCCATCATTGAGCAAGACAACCACACAATTATCTAACAGGTGTACCAGAAATAACCATACGATCAATTCAATTATCATTAACTTTATTGTTCATTCAACAAAAGGGAAACAACTAAACTTACTAGAAAAAAGAAAGATACTAAGTCCAGAGAGATAACCCTTTAGATTGATCAAAATATTACATATATAGCCATGTAAGGATTTTCAAATTCATTTAAAAAAATAGTAACTCCTCAAGGAATTCTAAATATTTTAAATAGAAAGAGTCTTAAAGAAAAGTTAACTAAAAATAGGGAAATGATGTAGATGACTCTTTTATCATCCCCTAAGCTCCATTTGTATTTTTGACATTGGCACAATAATCTTGGGAGTTAGAGCAACCAATGCCATTTTCTTTCCAAACTCTCTATGCTACAAAGAAACCAACCAACTCATGCTATTCTAGAATGCCTAGCTGCTCTAGGAAAAGCTTCCACATCTTCATAATCCTATAGATAGGATCTATCCTTTTATCTTATACATCCATGTGGTTGGTGTTGGATTTGAGAAAATATGCAAATCAAATCCACAAGCCCTTGAATCACATGCACATAGAAAACCTATCATAGAGTAGAAAAAGACAAGAAGAGGCAAGCATTTGGTTAGAAAATAAGAAAATTGTATTCTTAGATAAAATGTAAATTACCGTATAATATGATATGAAAATACACTAGGGGATCCTATTTATAAAGGCCTCTAGGAAGCTTCTAGAATGAGCTAGAAAGTGCTAGGAGATAAGCATGACAACTCAACATACATCCACAAAAGGTGAATTATCCTCCACATAGGTGAGAAGATAAGTATGACTAGGTAGGAACAAACTCCTATGTTGTTAAAAACTTCTAGATGAAAACTAATAAATAAATAGATTTATCCTAAGTAAACTTAAGTAAACTGTAAATAATAATAATTTACACTAACACCCTCCCAAGTGCAACTTAGGGGAATGCACTTAAGCTCATAAATGCTATGATAAAATGCATAATGGGTCCTAAAAACTAGGCAATGTTAGGTAACCATGTACAAATGCAAAGAAATGCAACCTTTGAAAACGGGAAAGAGGGAAAACTACATGGGAAAATCCCTCCCCCAAAAAGAGGTAAGTACAAACATGTTGAAAAAAAAATGAAGAAAGGAAGGCCTCAATAAGACCCCCCAAGGACAACTTCCAATGGAAATGGCTCAAGAGACTCTCTCAAAACCATAGGTACAACCGATCCCCCAATGAGAGATAGAAATGACACCAAAGCCCCCCTAGAATAATGGAGCCCCTAGAGAAATAATTAAACCAATGAAACTCGAATGCAGCGGAAACAAGGGAACCCATGAATGAGAGGGAAAAATGGAAGGCTTGGCTGATGCTCAAAGGAGAAAATATGAGGATCCTAAAAGGGAATCCCCAAGGTAGGTGTGATGGAACTGTCATGAATATTCACTATAGAATCCACAATAGATGCACTTGGAGGCTTAATTAATGGAGCTAGAGGATTAGGCAGAGTAGAAGAAGAATCCTACTAAAGAGAAAAAACCTCAATTGGATGTGGTATGGAAGTTAAAAAAGGGATCTCAAGAACAATACAAAGGTTCAAGTATCCTGACTATACCACATGATGCTCTTGTGAAAGAAAAGAGTCATGCTCAGACAATGGAGATGGTGGGAAAAAGTGTAAGAAGGTGTAGATATGGGTGGAAGAATCAACTAGCCTTATAGCAATAAGGCCTCATGTGGCATGATCTCAAATGAAGACTAAATCTACAGTGAACTCAATTGTCTTCCCTAATCCACTATGTGTAATCTGAGAAATCAAGAGAATGTTTGTAGATAGAGATGGAACATATAATACATCATTGAATATACCATCTTGGATGTGAACTAAACCTTTCCCATAGACTAGTAGGGCAATGTTATTCCCTATGAGAATATGAGGAATGGGAGAAGCCTTAAGAGTAGAGTAAATACCTTGAGAAGACGTCAAAAGGTGAGAAGCACCTAAATCCATTATCCAAGGGACCTGTGAAAGGAATGCAATGGATGACCATAATGCATGAACCTATCCAAAATCCAATGTAGAGGATGAAGATATGGAAGAAGATTGAAAGGTAGACCCCTATAAGGTAGAAGATGATGGAGAAGAAATAGTGCTCTTCTAAAGAAGAGCTTGCAAATCTATAATCTATTTCTCATAGCCATCAAATCTCTTCTAAAAATAATGTGCCTCATCATGAGATCCTTTCTGACTATAGGAATAGGTAGGCATCTTAGTGTTCTTTTTCTCCTTCTTCTTAGAAGAAGAGGATGGACCAATAGAGTACTAAAAAGAGGAATCAAATATCTACTTTGGCTTCTGCTCCTGTGTATCCTTGGCAAGCAATGCCTGTGACAGTGAATCTATAAGTGAATCCATCTGAGTGAGCTTGGACTACTCACAAGTTAACCTATCATAGAATATCTCAAAAGAAGGCATTTGATGTCTGTTACCCAAGGCATCCATAGTGGAGTAGAAAGTGGAAGAAAAAATCTAATACTGTCTTTGCAACATTGAAAGTATAAAAAAAATACACTCAGTATTTGTTTTGCTTTTCCACATCCCTACAAAACTATACATATAGATTTGAACATCATCAAGAAGTCCTCAATGGTGGGGAGGTCAGTAGGTGTCAAAGAAGTCAACTCTACATCAAGCTGTAGTGGCCATAACTCATTCATTGTGCCGAACAAGTTGTGAAACTTGGTCCAAATAAGCCAAGGAGTGGTCAAACCATTAAAGTGGAACAATAGACTATCAGATGTTCAGTGTAATGAATCCCATGGCTTCATCCATTTTGTTTCTATGCTAAAGAACCTCAAAAGGACACTCTAGAATAGGTCGGTTCTTATCCAAACATGACCATAAACCTCATAACATGAGAAGCCTAGTCATTTGCATTTTCCAAGTGTGATAGTTGTGTGACATTAGCCAAGTCATAGAAGAATCTAACATTAAGAGAAGAAAACAAAACTGGAAGGGTCTATTCTAAAGTAAATTATAGAAAATAAAATGCTCTTCCACACAATGTATAAAGATATCCCTCAAATACCAAAGAAACAACTATAGAAAGCACAAAAACTGAGAAAAGAACTTGGATTCTAGATGCAGAGAGGGAGAAAACTAAAGCTTGTACTTCAACACCAAAAAAAGGAGCTCAATATTACTCCAAACTATTTCCAAATCTGGAAAGTAGATAATTAATCATGCACTTTTAAAAAAATAGCATTGAAATATGTGTCTATATGAGCCCAAATGAAGCCTTTGAAGGTGCAAAAAATAAGATTTTCGAGTTGCAAAAAAAATTCAAGAATAGAGATGCCAAACTTCCTACACCAATGTGTAGATCACAAAACTCTTCCCCAAAACAAAAAAAAAAATGCTCAAAAAAATGAGTCCGTATGAGGGAGATATTGTTGTTTGGAAATCACCTCTGTAGTTATTTTTTTCTGAATTGCCACCATCGCAACTCCAAAAAATATAGAAAAAAGCCCAAAAATGATAGATCTATTATGTCAAACCCTCTTTCTCCTTTTTCTCAAAATACTGAACAAGCTACAATAGATCTAGCTCTGATACCATGTTAAATTTGAGCAAATACACAAATCAAATCCAAAAGCCCTTGAATCACTTGCACGTAGAAAACCTGTCACAGAGTAGAAAAAGACAAGAAGAGGCAAGAGTTTGGTTTGAAAATAAAAAAATTGTATTCTAAGATAAAATCTAAATTGCTATACAATATGATATGTAAATACACTAGGAGAGCCTATTTATAAAGGCCTCTAGGAAGCTTCTAGAATGAGCTAGAAAGCACTAGGAGATAAGCATGACAACTCAACATACATCCACAAAAGGTGAATTATCCTCCATGTAGGTGAGAAGATAAGTATGACTAGGTAGGAACAAACTCCCTCATTGTCAACAACTCCTAGATGACAACTAATAAATAAATAAATTTATCCTAAGTAAACTAAAGTAAAGTATAAATAATAATAATTTACACTAACAATTAATGTAGATGATCATCATGGAGTCTTCTCTGGTGATGATGGTTAAAACCTTGATTGAGACATCACCTATTTCCTTCGATAGTTTAATCTTAAAGAAAAAGGTTTTTGCCACTTCCTTTAGGGATTTTTCATTCCAAGCTTCATTCCCCATAATCTTGAAATCAATGCATTTATATTAGCCACCATGATTTATTTTAGACACCCCATCTCTTTTAGCAATTGAGAGAATTCTTCTAAGCCCTATTCCATCACTATGTTCCTCCATTCTAGGTTAGCTCTAGCAATGAATAGAAAATCAACATTGAACTTGGCTTCCGAATTTTCATTCAAGAATTTGTCTATGTTGTATTCCCAAACCTCTATAATTTTAATGACATACTCATCCCATTTAATCTTTTCAGATTCCTAGGTGTTCATCTTTGATTGTAGGGAAGTCATCAATTTATCATCTCTTGTATTGGTATTTATAAATTGAGAGAAATAATTGGTCACTTGGGTATGAACTACTTTCAATCATTCATCACAGGCTTGGGAAATGGAATCATTCTTTTTAACCTCTTCAATAGAACTCTTATTCAATGGAGATTCAATATCGATGATAGAAATGGTAGTAGGTAGAGCTTTTGTATTTAGGCTCTAAATTTTGTGATCCATCTAATCTTTCCATATGTGATCAGAAATCCTTGAGTTCCTAGTGCTTGATATCTTTATATCTATTGCTCTAGAGATAGGGCCAAAGATGGATTTCTCAGCTGTATAATCTTAGACCTATATTTCATCTATACCTTTATTAGTTATTGGCTTCATCACTTCTTCTATCCACTACCTTGTATTCTCATCAATATTCAACATAGTTTCAATCTTTGTCTTTTTGGCTTTAGGATATTTACAAGATGTTTTCTTTCCATATCACCCACAAGGATATTTTTTCTGACACTATGCTCCTTTTCTTAATGATAACTTGACCCAATTAGGGACAAAAGGATTCTCTTTAGGAGGAGGATTTTGTAGCACAAGCAATGAATTGAGTGCCATTGCACTCAAAGTGTTAGCCCCTTCTATTACTTTTTATTCCCTTGTTCCATTTCACCAGTTGGAGTTTCAATAGATATTTTTTTCCCTTAAGTCAAGATAAATTGTTAGTGATTTATCACAAGTCTCCTTCAAGCTACTCGTTTGTTGTTGCTTTTTCCAAATATGAGAATGTGTCCACTTGATGAAAGTAATAATTTGAACTAAACCTTGAACATTTAGGTTCAATACTCGACTTTAACTTTTCTGTAGTAGGAGAAGGAAAAACTTCATTAGTATTAAGAACAACTAAAGGTGAACTGGAACTGACATGAACCTTTGGTACACTCTAAGCCATTGATTTTGATAGTTTCTTTCTTATGAGCTATTTTTCTATTCTACTTAAGGATAGGTAGGGTTCTTGTATGTAGGTCATCCTCCTCTGACATTGTCCAGTAAATTTTTGGAAATGGGTAAGCTTCCTTTTGTTCAATAAAAGATGGATCAACAATTTCTTCATCTACTTCTTCAATTACCCCAAAACTAACTAGTGAGAGATTGAAATCTTTAATCTATGCTAGTGATAACCTAGACCATATGCTCCCCCTAAGCTCAAAATAATCTTGATAGTCATCACATAAATATTCTAAATGGGAAACATGGAGAGTAGAGGAACCTAGCTCAGAATACCTTAGGGAAAACTCTTGACTGTCAAAGTTAGGTCTAGTAGAATAGGTTTATAGGTTCATGTATTTAATCTTATATTTAAGCTTAAGGGTATCTTGGATTTTCCTGCATTTTTATTGTATGAGTTCAATAGGAAATCTTTAACCAGAACCTTTCTAAGGTTTATAATTCTTGTCAACATCCATCAATTGTCTACATATCTCAATCAACACAAATGATTTAGATAGTGACGAGGTAACCTTAGAGGCTCTCCTTTATATACTCTAATCCAAAGGTAGATGAAGTTGGGGAATTAAGTAAAGAAACTACTGTAAATATCATTCAAGTGAGCAGCGTCCTCTGTCAACCTCATTTTCTCTTTCCCTTGCAATTCAAACACTAATTAAGCCAGGAAAGTGTCATGAACTATTTTCAAACCTTCAGGGTTCTTATTCTTCTATAGGAGAGGATAGTACTCACAAGTAGGCATTCTTGGGTTACAATCTGAGTGTGGTAAACCCTTCAATTCTTTTCCACAAGCTAGGATATAAAAAAAATAGGAGGTCATCTAAAAAACAAAAATTTGAGAAGCTTTAGAAAGTTTTTCTTGTAGCCTAGTAGCTATAATATCCATTCAATCAGTGAATTTATCTTCTCCCAATATTTTTTTAGATGAAAAAGTACACCCAATTTTCCCAATGAAAAGCATGTGGGTTTCCCTTCAACCTATTGAGCAGTATAATGACATCCTTAGTCTCAGGGATCATGTGCTCTCTAGTCAATGGACACAGAAGGCAAGAATCCCCTCTCTTAGATTTGAATGCCAACTTTTGCAATGGTATTATTAAATTCAATGACATCTATGGAGAATCCTATGTAGGATGAACTAATAGTTAAATCCTAATAGATTTCATGTGGAGGGATCCTTAGTGTACCCATCACAGAAAATCAACTAATATACACCATGACTTTACCATTTAAGGTACATATACAATTTTTGGCTGCATCATACCTATCTCTACATGCTAGGAATAATTCAAGATAGGGGAAAACTTCTAGGAAAATAGATGCTTGAAACTTACCACTATCTAAGACTTTTTGAGATATGGAATCAGGTTTTGGGTTTGTAAATCTAGCTAACAATTTACCCATATCTTCTTTCACAAGGAAAGCATCTTCAATGTCAGGTAGGACACTATTTATAACATACTCCCTAACCTTATCAGGGTAACTTAGGGCAGTATCTAACAACCATGGGAGGAAGGTTATCCAGAATGAAACAAAATAGAAAGAATGGACAACCCTTAAGATAATGCAGGAAATACATGACTACTAAAAAATGAATGGCTAGAGACTCATTGCACTGAGTGCATGAAGACTTACTAAAATGTAATGCTTAAACTGCCTCTGTGTATTTCCAGATGAGACTAAAATAATGTTTACTAAAAATAGCAATGGAAAAGGAATAAAAATGAGGTAGCTTCCTTTTAAAGAATAAAACTTGGAGTTAAAACATATGAATGTTTGACAAGAATAGTGATAGGAGAAGTATTTTAATCATTAAAAAATCACTTGAGTTCCACATGTGCTACAACATGCCTTTCCATCATTACCTTGAACTCCCAATTAATGCTTATCTTTCCATAAATTTTGGTAAAAAATTGTGCTTTCACTAAGCTGCCTTCCTGGACACATGGCATAGAAGGCATCGATCTTTCTAACCAAGTGATCATGAATAATTGAAATAAAAAATAGTTCAATATTCAAGTTTTGAAGTCATGATATATTGGAAGCTACATTCTTTGACAACAAATACTAGAAATGAAGGCGTAGTCATGAACTTTGAACCTTGAACAAAGTGTTCAGTGTTCAAGTTCAAATTTTAATGGTGAGAAAAAGTTCCCTTGGGATGAATGAATTTCCTATCTTGACCAAAGAAAGCCCATGAACTTATGAACCTTTAACCCTTAACCTTGAACAAAGTGGTCAATGTTCAATTTTAAAGATTTATTTGACCAAAAGACTTGAAAACAAAGAACACTCAACTAGTTAATGTTCACAATGGGACTTCAATAGGAGACCATCTTTTAATAATGACTTTAAAATACCATGACCATGTAAAAGAAATAAATGTGGACCATTCGTGGGTAAAAAATAGCTCTGACTAGGGATGTAGACTATAAGGGAATGAAAAGGAATTCATACATATCTGGTTTCATACTAAAACTAGAAAAATAGAAAAGAACCTAACATAAGACACAAAAAGACAAAAAGGAACCTAACCTAAGACACAAAAAACATAAAGGAACCTAATCTAAGACACAAAAAATTAGAAAGTAGAACAAAAGACACTAAAGTTTGTAAAGCTTCAAATCTTGTTTGTTATAAGACTGTGGTAAATCAGTGCCATCTAGGTATCTTAGCCTGAAAGAGTTTGCTCCAAGAAACTTATTGATTTTGAAGGGCCCTTTCCAAAGTGATTCAAATTTTCTATGTGCAACCCTCAGTTCCCTTCTTTTATACCATAGAAATACATTATCATTCTCCATGAAACCCCTAGGACTAGACTTCCTATCAAATATCTTCAATAGTTATATGATCAACTGCTCTTTCTCTTTCTTCTGCAATCTTTGTGACAATTTTTTTTCTCTAATGAATTATGAAAAACTTAATCTTCAATCACCTTTTTCAATTTGATCGTAGCCAGTTCTAATAGTAGAGATAGTTTTTTTTCAACACCATATACAAATTCAAAAGGTGTCATCTTGATTTTTCTCTTAGGAGTAGTCCAATCAGCCCATAGTGCTTAAAATAGTTTTTTATGCCAATCTCTCGCATTATCACTCACACATTTTCTCATAATTGAAATTAGGTTCTTGATGGAAGATACTTCTTCACCATTCCCTTGTGGAAAAAAATTAGAATAATGAGAAAAGTGAATTCCATTATCATAGTAGAAAAATTGAAGTTCTTTTGAGGAGAAGTTCTAGGCATTATTAGTTACTAGTTTCTTGGGTACTCAAAACTTGACCATAATGTTTTCTATTAAAAATTTACTCACCACTTTGGAGGTACTCTTTCTAATAGGTATTAATTTAACCCACTTGGTGAAGTATTAAGAAGCTATCATAATATTGGTGTGACCTACACTTGATGCTAGATTGGGAGGTCCTATAAAATCTAAACCCCATTGTTTGAAAGGCTCATCAATAACTAGTAGCTTCAAAGGGAGTGCAACTAGTCTAGATTTTCTAGCAAATAAATTTACACTTCTCGCATTTTCCAACACACTTATATCCATCAAAAAACATTCTATGCCAATAAAATCCATTCCTTAGAATCTTGAAAGCTATCATTATGGAGGAGAAATGCCCACCAGAGGATTCATTATGAATAGAAAGAAACAATTTATATTGTTGATCTTTGTCTATACATCTTAGGAATGCATCATCAAGACCTTTATTATAAAGCACATTGTCAAAAATGACATATTTGACAACTTTCAATTTCAAGTTCCTTCTTGCCTTACTAGTGAAGTGTCCAGGGCATTCACCATAGGTATGAAAATAAGCAATGTTAGAAAACTAATTATCTTTAAGGCCCGCTAGTAATGCACATGAGATATCCTTAGTATTATCCTCCTTACCATCAACCATTATCTTACACAAACCTTGGCCTCTTACTAGCTTGGTAGGTTTTATTTCAAGATCAAATTCCTAAACTTTACATACCTAGGCATCTCTATTAGTGATGGAAACTTCTTGTTGTGTGAGGATACTCTTTATAGATGAACTTGGAACAAAAATTGTTGAGTGTAAATGAAAGATTTAATACCTAAAGTGTTTTACTACTTTCACAATTGAGAAGGCCTACTTTTCTACCAATGAATATCTCAACTCATAACTCTTTAGAGACACACTCAAAGGATATGGGTACTTTGGATCCTATTGCATCTTCCTATAATAGGACTATGGAAATTGTGTGTTTACTGGCATAATGGTGGATAAAAAAATATTTTCTATAATCTAAGTGAGAGAGAATCAGTGCTTTAGCTATGATAATTTTTACTTCCTCATATGCTTTTATGGCCTCTTTCCTTCACCTGAAAACCAACCTCTCACTAAGAAAATGCATGATGGATTTACTCATTTCTATGAAATCAGGTATGAAATTCCTCAAGAAATTAATTTGGCTAAAGAAAGAATGAATACTATTATGGTTAGGTGGAAGGTACAAATGTTGGATAACTTCAACCTGTTCAGGGTCTATCTAGATCCCATCTCTTGACACTAGGTGGTCTAAAAGCTTTCCCTCAGTAACACAAAAAACATAATTCTTGGGGTTCAAGGAGATACCATGTCCTCTACACCTTTAAAGAACTAGCTTTAGACCAAGTAGATGTTTCTTCCTTCTTCTCGAGAAAACTATCATGTCATCCAGGTAAATGACAATTTGGTGCAGGAGCACCCAAGCAGGCTAAGTGTGAAACCTAGGTATTTCTTTATTTTTTGCTTTTAGTGATTCTAGCCACATCACTAGTGTAAAAATATTTCCTATGTGGTCCATAGGTGTGTTTAGGAGACTTGGCAAGACCCAAAGTGACCAAGTTGCTAGAAGTTGTCGAATATTGTCAACTACGTGACTTAGGTCCTATAAAGGCTAAAATGGTCTACAAAGGTTACAATGGATTTGAATAGTGTATTTGAAGTAATTTTATTCATATTATATGTCTAATTGGTCTTTTTTCCAAATTTTGAGGTCTAAATCCATGTAGAACAAAAGTTACTAAAATGTTGTCATGTTGTCATGACAACATTTTCTTACAAAAAAGAAAATTTTTGCATTTTTTGAGTTTGAAAAATCTTAAATTTTTAGAAAAGTTATATAAATGATTTAATATCCTTTAAAAATGCGAGGACAACCATTTTCATGGGTTGGTCAAGTTGGTTTTGCATTTGTATGGATTGTGCAAGTATTTTGTTGCCAATTTTATGCGTTTGAAGGCATTTTTAATAGAAAAAGATTGAATGGAATAATTTTTGTGTTGGAAAAGTTCTGAAATATTTTTTTTAATCTTTTTGTAGTGTTGGTTTGATCATTTTTATTTTTTTTCATTATTTTATAAAACCTTTTTGTTCTTGCCAAGTTGCTTTTTTGAACAGGGCTGCACTTAGAAAATGGGATCTTACGGCCACTTCCCACCATAGGAAACCTTTGGTATTTTGGGATTTGGAACTAAGTACTTATAAATTATGTGCTAAGAAAGAGGGTCCTTGTAAGTATCAACAAGAATTTTTAACATGATGCTCTAGGCAAGCCAAATGCAACTTGGCTAGGAATTACAGTTGGAAAAATGAGCTATGGAGGGGATTGAGCATGAAAATACCTCAATATGGCCACATAAAAAGTATGGAGAAGGTATAACCTTTATTTAGTCCAAAGGAGAGGTCTTGGAACATATTCTAAGGTGGTGTTCCATCACAACAATGATAAAGCACTTGAAACCCTTATTTTTGGCCTATAATTGTACTTTGGTTGTATGGATAGTTTGAGGGTTGAAAAATCAAAAAATATTGAAGTACTATGAAAAGGGTATCCATAAATGGAATTTTTTTGTAGGGTTGTTAAGAAGTTTTCCAATAAATCTTGTTGCTAGCTATTTAGGAGGGCTAATTCCTAGTGGTCTTTTTAGAGAAATTTGGTATATTTTCCCTAGTAGATTGAATGCACCTATGAAATCAACATTGTTTAGGGCCATGGATGTTAGAAGGAGTCTAAAAAAACCTTGGATGAAAAAATGCACCGTTGGAGCTATAAATGAACTTGAGGGTTAGTAGTGAACTAGAGCTGACTAGTAAGAAATTTGATGTTACTTTGTTGGTGTGCCCCTAACTGAAGGATTAGGATCTATTGAGCAAGGTCCTAGTAAGCATAGGGCATGAAGAAGCCCTAGTGATCTAGTGAATGAGCTAAGGTAACCCTAAGAGAGCTTTGGGTTTGGAAGCAAGGTTAGGGTATTACATCATAGTAGTATTAGAACAGGTTAAAGATTTGGAAAAAGGTAGTGGATGTCTAAAGCTATAGAATTAGTAGGTGAATCCATGATGGTGATTAATTTTGAAAGATCTAAAGAGGTTAATGAACAAATGCAAAGAAACCAGCTTCTTGAAGAAGCACTAGAAGAAGTGAAGCAAAACTAGATGCAGTTGTAGAGGTAGCCAGGAAAAGAGATGAAGAAGAAGATGGGAAGGGTTAAAAGGTAGTAGAGGATGACTTTGTACCTAAACCTAATCCTATCTTGCAAGAAGAGTCATTCTTGAAGAAAATAAAAGCCTTAGGAGGTAAATCTTTGGAATGAGTGCCACTTTTTAGTGGTAAGATGTATATTGATGTAGTTATGGATTGGTTAGAAGGTATGAAGAATCACTTTGAGTGTGAAGGTATCTCAGAGGCACAAAAGGTTAAGGTTGCTAAGTCAAGGATTAGAGGCTTAACCTTAACATGGTGGAAGTATGTACAAGATGAAAGAGTTAGCATGGGCAAGAATCTAATTGCAAATTGGAGTGCTATGACAAATTGAATCAAGGAGAACTTCCCACCTGAAGACTTTGAGATCCAACTCAATAAAAAAAAAAAAGAACTGAAGCAAAAAGATCTTGATGTGACCTCCTTTGCTAAAGAATTTTAGAGCTTTTTTTGGAGACCCAAGAAGCAAGAAGAGGAGTCACTCAAGGTGGCAAGGTATCTCGATAGCTTGAAGTGGAACATTCAAGAGGAGCTTAGTTATGGGACCCTACCACTATCAAAAGATGTCATCAGCTAGATTTTAAGGTAGAAGAAAAGAACAAGAGGAAAGGATATTTTTACTTCAAAGATATAGGTAAAGGAGGAAATTAGAAAAATAAAAGAGTAGGCTACTGAGGCAAAGGTAGTGATCAAAAGAAGCAAGGAGAAAGCAAACCCATGGAGAAAACTAGTGACCATTCTTCAAGAGGTGGTTATAGAGGGAGAGGCAATCAAGGAGGATCAAATAGGGGTAGAGGAGGTAGGAGAAAATATTACTTTGCAACAATGAAGTTTTACAATTGTGGTCAACTAGGCCAACCTAACTATCAGTGTTCAGACAAATCCTCTTCCTCAAGGCAACATAAAAGGCTAGCATATGCACAAGAAGTTAATACAAGTTGCAAGGATGCTGATATAGAAAATATTGAGTGTTAAAAAGGTGAGAACCTCATGTTTAGGAGGGTGCTGATCAAGCAACCAGCTCCTAATGAACCTAGACACATGAGTGCATTTTTTATGATCAAGTGCAAGATCCTAGGAAAAGTATACAAGATGGTGGTTGATTCCAAATCAAATAATAATGTAATATCTGAGGAGGTTGTTACAAAGCTCAAAATGAAGAAGATAATTCATGAAAACCCTTACATGGTCACATGTCTTAATAGAGGGCAAATCATATTAGTGAATGAGAAAGCATGGGTGGACTTCTCAATTATAGGATATAAAGATTGGTTGTTGTGTGATATTTTTCCAATGGATGCTTGTCATATTTTGCTAGGGAGGTAATGGAAGTTTGATACGAATGTGGTGTATGATGGTAGGGATAATGCCATAGCATTCAAAAAAGGATCCAAGACTTTCAAATTTTAGTCCCTATTGGAAGGGGAAGAACCATAGTCCTAGTTGGCTAGTGTGCATCTATGTGGAGAGAAAGAGTTTATAAAAGACCTTAAGGATAAGGATAGCCAAGGATTTTTAGTGATACTGAAGTCCACTAATGAAGAAAATAAGTCAAGGAACCCTTATTGGTTGAAGTCCAAAATTTTCTTGAAAAGTATAAGGACATAGTGAGTGATGACACTCCATTTGATTTTGTACTAGGTGGCTCTTTGCCTAATAAGGCATTCTATAATCTCACTCTAGATCAGAACCTTGAAGTGGGAAGACAAGTCCAAGAGTTGATGGACCAAGGCCTAGTCCAAAATAGCATAAGTCCTTGTGCAGTCCTAGTGGTTTTAGCATCCAAGAAGGGAGGAAAATGGAGGTTGTGTACTAACTCAAGGCCCATTAACTGAATTACAATTAGGTATAGGTTTCTTATTCCAAGAATTGAAGATCTTATGGAATGTCTAGGAGGTTCTATGTATTTCACTAAGTTGGAATTGAAAATTGGGTATTAGAAAATTATAATAAAGGAGGGAGATGAATGGAAGACAACATTTAAGACTAATGATGGTCTTTATGAATAGCTTGTGATGCCATTTGGTCTTTCCAATGCCCCTAGCACATTCATGAGGCTCATGAATGAAGTACTCAAAGACTTCATAGGAAAATTTGTGGTGGTGTACTTGTATGATATCCTCATCTACAACAAGACCAAAAAGGAACATGTCAAGCATGTAGAGGTAGTTTTGAAGAGGCTTCATGAGAAGAAGCTAGTTATCAACCCTGAGAAGTGTGACTTCTTCAAGCAAGAGTTGGTGTATCTAGGCTTTGTGGTGTGTAAAGGAACCTTGAAAATGGACAAGGAGAAAGTTTCTACTATCCTAAATTTTCCTAAAATCCATGTAAGCTTCTTACCTAAGTGGTACCACTACCAATTAGGTAAGAAACTTCTATGGATTGTCCTAATTTTATAGGAAATTCATTAAAAATTCTAGTGGTATTTGTGCACCCTTACTTGATACCATAAAAGGAGGAGTTAAATCTAAGTCTAGGTAGACCTTAGAAGCTGAAAAGTCCTTTGATATGTTGAAGAAGAAAGTAGCAACTCAACCCATCCTACAATTACCTACTTTTGACAAGCTATTCACCCTAGACTGTGATGCAAGTGGATTAGCAGTGGTTGGGGTTTTGAGTCAAGAAGGTAGACCAATATCATTCTATAGTGAGAATCTAAATTAGGCCAAGAAAAAATACTCATCCTATGACCTAGAGCTTTATTTCTTAGTCCAATGTCTTAGGAAATGGAGACACTATTTGTTGCCAAAAGATTTTTTTATGTTTATAGATAATCAAGCTCTTAGCTACATCAATGCACAAGAGAAGTTGAGAAATCCTAACTTAAAGTGGATGGAGTAATTATAGGCCTTCACCTTTGAAGTCAAACATAAGAAAAAAAAATCAAAAAGGTTGCTGATGCATTAAGTAGAATGGTTTTAATAGTCTAAGAGATTCAGCTCCATAGCATTGAACTGGAGAGTTTTTAGAATCTTTACAAGAATGATGAGGACTTTACTGAAGCCTATACGGTATGCATGGACTTTGAAAACCAATTTTATAGTAGATTTTTAGAATACACTTTGCAAAATGGGTTGCTATTTAAGGGTAACTAGTTGTGTGTACCATCAGGCTCCATGAGAGAGAAATTAATACAAGAGAATCATAATGGAAGCTTGAGTGGGAATTTTGGTATCATCAAGACAATAGAACTAATGCAAAGGTTCTATTATTGGCCTAAATTAGTCAAAGATGTAAGAAAGTATGTGGAGCAATGCAAGGTGTGCATGAAGGAAAAAGGAGGAAAGAGAAATGCAGGTCTTTATCAACCTCTACCAATTCCCAACCGGCCATGGAATTGTGTAAGTATGGATTTTGTTGTAGGTTTTCCTAAAACTAAGCAAAAATATGATAGAATCTATGTTGTTGATAGATTTAGTAAAATGGGGCATTTCATTCCATGTAAGACAACTAATGATGCAGGTCATATAACTCTTGTTTTTCAATAAGGTTGTATGGATTCATGGATTTCCATTAAGCATTGTGTTGAATTAGGATGTGCAATTCATGAGTCACTTTTGGAAAACTTTATGGAAGAAGCTTGGCACTAACATGTCTTTTTTTTCAGCTTACCACCCTCAAATTGATGGTCAAACTGAGTTGTTTAATAGGACATTAGGTAACCTTTTTAGGTGCCTAGCTAAGGAGTATGGTCAAACTTGGGATGTTATCATCTCACAAGTAGAATATGACTACAATTATAGAAAGAATAGTGACATGAATCCAAGAGGTGTGTGTGAACTAAGGTGGCTTGGAAATATGGATCATATTAGTGGTCAAGTTAAAGACTTTGTACAAACTATGAAGAGGATTCAAGAGAACATCAAGAAGAATATTCAAGACAACACTCTAAAACTCAAAGCCAAGGTGGACAAAAAGAAGAAGGATGTTTAGTTTTCTATTGGATACTATGTGGTGGTCCATTTGAATAAAGCAAGACTTCAAAAAGGTATACCTACTAAGCTATAGATAAAGAGAGTAGGGCCTTGCAAGACATTGGCTAAATATGGAGAAAATGCCTATAAGGTAAAACTTACCTTCTTATTTGGGCATATCACCTATTTTTAATGTACAAGAATTGGTGGTATACAAATGAGACTCATCTTGGATTAGTCTATATGTTCATGAAGATCTTGAACCTACTGCAACACATACAAACATCAAGTTGGAGGTAGAAAAGGTGTTAGACACAAGAGAGAAGAAGTCTAAAAGGTAGAAGGTCTATATAGAGCACCTCATCAACTGGAAGGGAAAAACAACTTCAGTGGCTACTTGGGTTGCTGAGGAAAATTCCAAGAGGGTTGGCATACCCCTAGACCTGATACCATAAAGTTATTCTTAGCTCCTTGGAGTGGGAAAGTATGGTGTAGGAGCACCTAAACAGGCTATGTGTGAAACCTCATTATTTCCTTATTTTTGGATTTTAGTGATGCTATCTACATCACTATTCTAATAATAGGTCCTATTTGGTCCCTAGGTGTGTTTAGAAGACTTGGCAAGAGCCAAAGTGATGAAGTTGTTGGAAGCTACCGAATATTGTCAACTAGGTGACTTAGGTCCTGTAAAGGATAAAATGGTATAGAAAGGTTCCAATGGATTTGAATAGTTTATTTGAAATAATTTTATTCATATTATATGCCTACTTGATATTTGTGCCAAATTTTGAGGTCTAACTCCATGTAGAACAAAAGTTGCTAAAATGTTGTCATGTTGTCATGACAACATTTTCTTGCAAAAAAAAAAGTTTTTGCAATTTTTGAGTTTACAACATCCTAAATGTTTAGAAAATTAGAAATGATTGAGGATCCTTTAAGAACATGAGGCTAACCATTTCCATGGGTTGGTAAATTTGGTTTTGCATTTGTACAAATTGTGCAAGTATTTTGTTGCCAATTTTATGCATTTCAAGGCATTTTTAATAGAGAACAATTGAATGGCCTGATTTTTGTGTTGTAAAAGTTCTAAAATATTTCTTTTAATCTTGTTTTAGTGTTAGTTTTATCATTTCAATTCATTTTCATTAGTTTAGAAAATCTTTTTGTTCTTTCCAGGTTGCTTGTCTAAACAGGGCCCTTGGAAGCATTAGATTTTTTTTTAAGGTGATGCCACAAGCAAGCCAAATGCAACTTGGCTAGGAATCACATTTGGAAAAATGAGAAATGGAGGGGATTGAGCATGTAAATACTCCAACCCAGCCACATACCAAGTAAGCAGAAGATCTAACCTTGATTTATTACAAAGGAGAAGTGTTGGAACATTTTCTAAGGTGGTGTTCCATCACAGCAATGATAAAGCACTTGATAGCCTCATTTTTGGCCTAAAATTGTACTTTTATTGTATGAATAGTTTGGGGGTTGAAAAATCACAAAATCTTGAAGTACTCCAAAAAGGGTATCCATAAATGCAATTTTTTTGTAGGGTTGTTAAGAAGTTTTCCAAGAAATCTTGTTGCCAACTATTTAGGAGGGCTAATTCCTAGTAGCCTTTTTGGAGCAATCTGGTGTATTTTCCCTATTAGATTGAATACACCTATGGAATTAACATTTTTTAGGGTTGTGGATGTTAGAAGGAGTCTAAAAAAGTTGTAGATGAATAACTAGCTCCCTTGGAGTTATAGATGGACTTGAGGGTTAGTGGTGGATTGGAGCTGGCTAGTAAGAAATTTAATGTTACTTTATTGGTGTGCTCCCAACTAAAGGATTAGGATCTCTTAAGAAAGGTCCTAGTAAGAATAGGGTGTGAAGAAGCCCTAGTGGGTCTAGTGAATGACCTAAGGTAACCCTGAGAGATCTTAGGGTGTGGAAGCAAGGTTGGGGTGTTACATCATAATTATTTTATTCAATAGGTGTCCAAAAGATGAATTCATTGCCCTCTGGAAGGTGACACCTACATTGATGAACCCAAAAGGCATCCTACTATATGTGATCATTCCCCATGGTATATTAAAGGTGGTTTTATGCTAGTCTTCTAGGGCTACACTAATATGATTATACCCAAAAAAATGTCAATCATGGACATCATTTCTAAGCTAGCTACCATTTGTTGGATGTGATCCATGTGTCTAAGAGGAAAATTATCCTTCAGACTCACCTAATTCAAATTTTTGAAGTTGATGTAGATCCTAATATCACTACTCTTCTTCTAGATAGGAACTATATTTGCCACCCATGTAGAGTGATGAATGGGATAAATTATGCATGCCTTCAAAATCTTATCCATCTCTTTAAAAATTGTGTCAACCACCCTTGGATTGTAATTTTTAAGCTTTTGATAGAAAGGAACAACATTCAGTTTTAAGGGAATCTAATGTTTGAATTTCCCTTGGAAAAAATCATTCAAATCTTCATAGAACTAGGTGAACACATCAACAAACTCTTTCAATAGCTTGAAGAATCTATTTCTTTCTGACTCATTACAAAATTTACTTAAGTTAACCAACTTAGGATTATATTTTGAACCAATGTTCACCTTTCCACATTCACTCAAAATTTCATTTGCCTCTCTGAAATTTTTATTGAAAAAAATCCCTTCGATCAAAAAGTGACTCCAATGTGACTAGGCCTTTAGGGATGTGGTTGCACTTCAGTTGAACAAAACTATTTTTAGGATCATTTTCAAGACTCATAGAAAATTCAAAATTCCTAGAGTCTAGACCCTCAAAGTGAAGAGATTGAAATGGTGTAGACCCTTGGAGGAATGCACTAATGTGATAATCATTATTAAAAAATTTCCACGAGTTTGCATTATAAGGTACACTAGGATGATGAACCAATTGAATCATATAAACATCATCTCAAAAACTTGTATAAGGAATCATGAGGGTTGCTGACCTATCTAATGAATCAGCTCTGGTATTGTACTCTCTAGGCATAGATTCTATGGAAAAATGTTCCAAATCCTTCAATCTCATCCCATACCCTATTTTTATAGTGCCTCAACTTAGGATTCTTCATAGAAAAGATATTTCATACTTGTTTGGCCATAATTTTGACATCTCCTTTAGATTTTAACAACTTAACTCCTTTCCTTTTTGTTTCTTCAATACCCAGGAATAAAGCTCCATTGTGTTCTCAAACTCAAGCTTGAAAGCTTTAGGAATAATCTTGCCTGAAGGAATAATTAAAACAACTCTAGCACTTGAGCTAATTGAAGCACAACTGCTGTCAAATTACAAAGTCCATATACCTTCTTTGGATACCTCCCTTGAACTTGTTAACTCCTTAGATGAAACAAAATAGTTAGTTATATTAGTTTTAGTGTACATGATATGAGATTTAGGATCTTTAGATGCCATGACAATGTATTTGGCTTTACTTTTAGGTTTAAGCACAACTTTCTTATCCCCAATTGGAACAGTAGCTTGAGACCAATCTAATATTAGCTCTCCACCCAAGTCTTTAAAAAAAATTCTACTTAGAAGCATCCTATAGCTAGTAGGGATATCTACAATTAGGATATTCAATTTTAGCCTTTTTTTAGGGAATTCAACTAGACCTACTTGGGCATCTTTTATCTTTCCTATAAGAGGAACTTGTTTGGAATCCATGGCACAACATTTACCAAAGGTTTTTGTCAAAGGTAGGTCTAAGGCTTTAGCTACCATAGTAGGCATATTGTTGTTGGAGGCCCTAGAGTTGATGATGTAATTTCTTAGTCTATGACCATGGACAAATAGGGATACATAAAGTGGGTTGGGTTTTTTAGCATTTGCATACACTTGAGATGTCTTTGCATGATCAAATGTTTCACCATTATTGAGTCCTATAAAAAGATCAATATTTTCTTTAGAATTATTTCCTGAGCTATTTAATTGAACAAGACTTTTTACACATTCAATTAATCTATTTAGTTCATCAGGGTTGGACCCTAAATAATCAAAAGGAGTAACTTGAATATGGGAGGACTTATAAAATCCCACTATATCAAACCTAGACTTGGGACCATCTCGTTTAGGTATACTTTCCTCTTGAGTCAGATTCTTTTGGATTTTGAATTCTCCCTTTCATTGTCTAGCATGAACACACCATTTATTAGTAGGTATAAAAGAGGATGAAGAAGCGTGAGTCTTATCACTGCAATTACTCTTGGTGAGCACTTTATAGGAAGAATATTCTAGAGTAGCATATATGTTGCCACTTCATTTTGAGTTAGATTCATATTCAAATTAGTAACTCACATAGTTGCAAGGTCCTCCAGGGGATTCTTCATTGATAGGTATTTCTTCTATAACTGATTTAATGACTTTCATTTCTCTTGAATGGATCATTTTTGGACAAGACAATCCATCATGCTTGTTAGTCAAATTAAAGATAGGCATACTTTTATTATTATGAAAAGGTCCCTCAATTACTAATCTTTGATTCCTTGACAACATATTTGGTTGTCTTTGCTGTGCTCCTAATTGATTAAAGTTCCTAGGGATATCACGATAAGTCATCCAGGCATCTTCCTTTTGATCTATAAGACATCTTTCAATAATATCTAAACTACAAAATCTATTGAACCAAAAGTGGATGCCTAATTTTGAGGATTTTTCATCTCCAATATCCACTTCCCTATAGCTAAGAAGTCATCTTCTAACTCCATGAATAATATTTGTGCTGCATCAACATCTCCCACTATGTTCCTTCTCAAGTGAAAAATTATGTTAGGGGACGTGAAATTCACAAGGAAACCTTTTCTATTCTCATTATTATGTCTCTCCATGGCAAGGATCTTATACAAGATCTTGTTAAATTTGGCTATGAAGTCACACATGGGTTCTTGAACTTCCTTTTTGAGCAATGCAAGTTGTAACATAAGAGTACACTCATCATCAACAAATTTGAACCTAGATTCAAAAGAAGTCCTCATGGAGGCCCAATTAGTGATAACCTCTGTCAAAGTTTGCATAGAAAATTTGACTGCAACATTTTTAGAGTTGACAACAATAACTCCACAAGTTGTGTTAAATGCATTCAAGTGTTCATTGATAGATTTCTTCCCATCCCCACTAAAACTAGTAGAATATCTCAAGTGTAATACCTCAAAATTGGCTCATTGCCATGAAACCAATTCTGGTCTATTTCTGATCAATCCTAAGACCTATTCTAATAGGCAATTCTCATTCTGCTACTCGCTACTTGACTTAATTGTCAAATGCAGAAAACTTAAATCCGCATTCATCATGCTTATTATTTAATTCCTATAGTACGTACTCATATTAATAACATTAAACCTACTTGATTTAATTATAATTCAATTATTAAGTATTTATACTTTAATTAAATTAAATTATATCCTAAGGCTAATGTACGATGGAATTATATTTATTTAATTTAATAAATACGCCTATCTTGATTAATTAAATGTAATTATTTAATTAAATGGGAAAGGTATTTCTAATTAATTAAATGAAATTATTTAATTAAATGGAGTACTTACTTCTAATTAATTAAACAAAGTTATTTAATTAAATAGGAAGCCATTCCTAATTAATTAAATGAAGTTATTTAATTAAATAAGAAAAGTGTCTCTAATTAATTAAAAGATTATTTAATTAAATAGAAAAAGTAATTATGAGAGCATATCTCATTTTATTAAATTAAATATCTCTCCAAAATCCTTCTTCAGTTCAAAAAAGAAAATTTCTAGTTCACTATTGATAAAAAATGAGTTAAATCAGTTAACTCCTTTTTCTACTCAAATTGAATTAGTTAACTCCTTATTTTACCCAAATTAAATCAGTTAACTCCCTTTAATTTGGGAATCTTCCTTTATGACTGAACTTCACCTTTAATCCTGACCATTGATTGAAATCGATCTCAACCGTTGATGGATTCCAGGAAAGTCCATTTAAGAGACCCTCATCTCTTCATTTTGAGAGGATGAATTTGGAGAATTTGCATCGAATCGCTGCTGGAATTCATACTCACATTTGCTCATATTTTTACATACATCTTGCATTCTTAGTTTAAATTCATCTAGCTTAATAATGCATACATTTTTAGTTTAATGTCTTTTATTTCTTAGATTAATTGCTTGCACTTCATCTAGATTACTTGCGCATTCATATAGCTTAAATTGCATTCAAATCCTTCATTCTTACAGGGTCTAGTTGCTTAAACACCTTGAATCTAAGGATATCTGAGAAGTAATTCCCTTTAGATAGAAGGCAATAGGTCACTTTGCAAGTTGATTTTCGGATGAACAATCCAATGTTCATTTCGGGATAAATCCACATACAATGATTGTGTTGAAGTGTGTGTGTTAGCAGAGGCCACATATTCACACATACATTAGGCTGCTATAGGTAAAACCAATCAGTGACAACCTATATCAAAGTTTGCACAAACAATTCGACTACAATATTTTTAGAGTTGACAACAATAACTCCACAAGATGTGTTAAAAACATTTAGGTATTCATCGATAGATTTCTTCCCATCCCCACAAAAATTAGGAAGAATATCTTAGGCTCCTATAGGTAATAGATTGAGATTAGGTCCTAGGGCCAAAGGTCCCACTTATGTACCCCAAGGGTTTGCAACCATGGTTGGGAATTGTAGGTAGATAGGTTGAATATTAAAGTGTGGGGGGATGAGAGTCTTAGGCAAGACTAAGGCTTGCAAGAAAATGGTAGCTACTTTAAGTTTTGTAGGGGAAGAAGGGCTACTTGTAAACCTAGTTATTTCTTTTCTCTTATGAGTATGATTAGGGGAAAAATTTAGAAACTTTACAAATTTAAAATAATTTTCTATGTAGCCTTTATTTTTATTACCCTAGGTGTACTTTCCCCCAGCCAACTTGTTAAGTAAAAGACTTACTACTAGATTTATTGGACAGGATTAGGAACTTGGTGCAAGAGCACTTAGAAAAATGGAAATAAATAATATATATCTCATTAATTTTTTTAAATTTAATTTTTAATTTTTTTTTCTGAAATGTCAAGTTAATGTTTGTCAATATATTTGAGTCAACATGTAAGGCTAAATTAAGCCTTGGAATCAATTTGTAATAGATTGTTAAAGTTGTCTAGTATGGTCAAATTATGTAAATAAATCTATCGAAGGGTAAAATATCATAAAATATCATCTATAGTCTATTTTTATATATTAGTAGGGGTATTATAAATTTAGAAGGTCATTTAAGAGAAAATGAAAAAGTTTTCAAATATGTAATAAAATATTGTCACGAAAATTTGACAATATGAAAAGTTGATGTAAAGAGGAAGGTCAAGAGTCATAAGAGGAATCAAATAGTTGGAGGAATTGAAAAGAAAAGAAAATATCATGCAATGATCATTATTTATAGAGGGGAATGGTTGGAAATATTTTTGACAAGAATATAAATGAAAGTAATTTTGTTTTTTTGCAAGTTTTATGTTAATTTTCTGTGTAATTTTCTAGAAACTTGACTATTATTTCTATTGGTATAAATTCATATGAAAAGATATAGCATGGAAAATTATATTTTGGGAAAGGTATTTGAGTGGGCTTCTTTTGGATTTGGTTTGGTCAAATTTCATTATGATTTGAAGAAATTGTGAGCATTTGAGTATAGACTAGTCTGAACCTAATCTTTATGTGAGTAGTTTTGGGAGAAGAGTAATAACTTTTATTCTAGTTATCATTTTCAGATATAACTTTGGTAAAATATGTTTAATTGATATTTATAATCTCACATAAAAGGAATTATTTTTATTTTTTCATTTGTGAAAGTTATGATCATCTCTTCTCAAGTGGAAGATTTTGCCCTAGTTTGTTGATTCGGTTATAAATTTGCAAAATGCACAATATTGTTGTGATAAGTTATGGAATTGTGATAATATGATTGGTGAATCCTTTTAAATTTTCATCAAATTGGTAACAAATCCAAACAGTTTAGGGAGAAGGAAATCGTGTATGTTTGGCGTTTGCATTTTGTAGGTTGAAGAGAGAACCTAGATGCCAAGAAACTAGGTAGTAGAAAAGAGAGGAAAACCTAGGCGAGGCAAGAAAAGATGGGGAAATAAGATATAATATATCTTGGAGGATTAGTATTTTTTAGGAAATATTTTTTGGTTAAGAATTCACAAAAGGAGAAAAAAGAGGATGAAAATAAAAGGAAAGAAGTAGAAGAAAAGAAGAGGAAAAATGAAGAGAGAAGGAAGAGAAAAGAAGACGAGATGAAGGTGATAAAGGAAGAATTAATGAAATTGAGGGTAAAGTTAAGGAATATGGAAGAGAAAATTCAAGGATTGGGAGAAATGATTGCAACTCAAGAGGAAGAAGTAAATCATGAACCTATTGTCCAAATTGTGAAAGAAGATGAACAAGCTTCTTTACTCATTGTGGAACCTACACAAAAATATACTAGTGTTGATAATATGGTTGTGGTTGAAGAAAAAAAGGATGGTACCATTGCTAATGAGTCTTATGATGAGATTTCTATTGAAAAATAATAAATTAAGGTTGTGGATGAACAAAGAGTAGAGAGTGATAAAATGAATATTGAAAGTGTAGACAAATGTAAAGAGATCCCAAGAATACTTGAGAGAAAAGATGCAATATTTATGATTGAATTTGATACTAATCCCATTCATTTTATCCATGAATATTTCATTATATTGTTGTCAATTTAGGTGATAGAGAAATAATATGGTAAAGTACATAAATGTTTTCATGACAAGTTCATATTCTTCCTATGCACCATTCAGCTAGGAAACACTGAAGCCTTTTCCATTCCACTACATTTACCTCGAGCCCTTCAAAATAGTAGGGTCAAGCTTTATTTTTACCCCTTTCAAGGGACTTGGATAGATTTGAAAGTCAAGAGTATTGTGTAGGAGCACCTAGAAAAATGTAAATAAATAATACATATCTCATTATTTTTTTTTCTTTTCTGAAATGTTAGGTTAATGTTTGTCAATGTATTTAAGTCAACATGTAAGGCTGAGTTATGCCTCAGAAAAAATTTGCAAATAAACCCATGGAAGGGTAAAATTTCATAAAATATCATTTATAGTCTATCTTGATATGTTTGTGGGGGTTTTATAAAGTTAAAAGGCCATTTATGAGAAAATGCAAAAGTTCTAAAATATGTAATAAAATATTGATGCAGGGGCATCTTGCGTGTAAGTGCAATCTTGCATCACCCCAAAATATTTTCTTTTTAGTTTTTTCTATTTTAATAAGGACTAGTAGATAGGGTGGTTACTATTTATGGGAACTTGATATTTCTAGTAAGTTTTTCATATAAGCTTGGAATGTTCTCATTTTCTATAGGAAGGTTCATTTTAGAGTCATAATCCTACCATAAAAATCTCATTATGCTAGCTTAAGTATCAAAGAAGTTATTGCAGATTCTTAGTGGAAAAAAATGTAGAAAATTCTTCAGGCTCACCATTAGAGGCCCTAGAGTGCCAGATGAGGTCTAAAAAAGTGACAGAAGGGTGTTTATGTGGTTCAAAGCCTATAGATTAGGAGCTGAAATTTACAAAAAGTGGTTATTATAGCCAATTAGAGCAACATTTCAAGAGTTATGGCCTTCCAAAGTTGGGCTACCCAAAATATCTAAAATAATTGTACAGATGTATTTGGCTGACTCTATATGTATTGTTAAGATCTATTAGCCCTAAGTATTAAGTTTCATTGTCTAAAACCTTCCCAAGTAACATAAAATTCCCTATGTAAGAAAGGCCTGAACATTGTGTAGAATAGCTCTAGGTGGTAGTTCGTAGCTTACTCTTGTAGATTAGTGTGATGAAGGTGCCCATGTGGGTTAGCATATTGCAATTGTGAATTTTGTAATTCCATATTTGTGGCACAAATAAGAAGTCCATATTTTGTTTTTCATTTTCCATTGTTTCTTTATTTCTATAATGTATTTATGGTATTAAGGGGAACACCATTCATCAAGTGGTAACAAATCTAGAGTTCTTGAGTGTGTGGATAGATCACCAAGTGTGAGGCAGTTCACACTAGGATTTTGGTTTTGGTTGAGCATGTAGAAAGATCATCGATTATGAGGCAGTTTCCACTAGGGTTTCAATGGAAACATGAAAATGCCTCCATGAAGAGAGCATGATAGAAGAACTATAAGAGTTAAACCTAAGGCTTTTAGATCCCTCCAAAGACAAATGCAAGCATTGGGAGAACAAATTCATAGAGGAATGAATCTTCCCATAAGAGATGAAAGTGAGGATGAGGACAAAGCAAAAGAAAATGTCAGAGCAGAGGCAATTATAAACCTAGAGGAAGAGAGGCTTTTTAGGGCCATCACCAAGATTGGAAAAAGACCTAAGTTTGAAGTTCCCACATTTTTGAGAAATCTTAATCTAGAGGAGTTGACCAATTAGATCAGTGAACTGGAAGAGTACTTTGATTATGAAGATATTGAAGATCCTGATAGAGTCAAGTAAGTGAAGACAAAACTAAAGGAACATGCAAATATCTAGTGGTAGAAGGTTCAGTTGCAGAAAAATAGAAAGGGAAAGGAAAACAACTAGATGGGAATGGATGGTAGCTAAATTGAAGCAACAATTCATTCACATGGATAATGAGCTTGATTTATTGAAGAAAATGCAAGAGTTGAAGCAAGTAGGAAAATATATTCAAGAGTATACTGAAGAGTCCTAATGAGTTCTCATTAGAATTGTCCATTTAGAAAATGATAAGGAGAAAGTGGCCAATTATATTTATGGGTTAAGGCCAAGTATTCAATATGAGCTGAGTGTAGTTTGAATGAACAATATTGAGGAGGCATACCAATTTAACCTAAAAGTTGAGGAGAAACCAAGAAAGAAGTTTGACAACAAGAATAGTGGAAGAGGTCACAATGAAAGATTTGGTGAACAATCTTATGGAGTCTGTAATGATGATTAGAAGAACTAGGATGAGGCTAGAAGTAGCTATTCAGACTCAACATTGAAGCCCTAATTTAGAGTACCATCCTAAAAATCAAGCCTTATAAGTGATTTTTAATGCATGCATACGTGACTATCTGTTTAGGCCTAAGAGGTGTTTAATGTTTCTAACAACTTGAATTTATCATATCTACTCATCCCATGAAGATAAATTGCCATTTTGTGTCATTCTAAAAAGTGCTGTTTTGAGCAATGTCCAAATCTGCATTTTGCGTAAGTGTCAAACAATGATAGGAGGCCTCGTTTACAATTGAATATCTTGTGTCTAGTAATGTTTCATGACTAACCACTTTAAGAGTGTTTAATTTCCATACTAGAGAACTTTTGTTTCAGATTTTGGGTTGTTTTGACATGTTTTGACTAGGTTTTGAGTCCCTCAAAGTTGGTCATTTATTACTGTCATCTTGATGCAAATTGTTCAGAATTCTAGAAGGCCCTATTTGACTCATTATAACTTTGACCTAGTTGACCAAAATGAAAAAAACCATTTTCATTGTATTCTAAAGGTCAACGAATTTCTATGTTTCAATTTTGAGCTTATGAAGAATCCATTTGATAAGTTTTTGAACGCAATTCCAAATGCAATTTGTTTATTTTATTGGTGTCATAAAGTGCAGATTGGTCGGTACCCCTATTCATGATCTCATATCTCTAAATCTATAATAGGAGAGATCTAATGGATTTTACCACTATGTTCTAATCTAAAAATAATAAAGTGTGCCAGTTTGCAAGTTTTGAAGAATTCATCTGCACACTTTCCTGTGTCCATTCCATTTGCAAAAAATGCTTTTTTGCCAGTGTTTCCAGACCAACAAATTTGAGTAGCCTACTTTGAGGTTTCACCATTTTCAGCCCGTTATTCATCATGAACCCTAATCCCAAATTTGTGGTGTTCTCATGAAAGTGAACCAATTCCCCAATTTTTATTTCTCCAAGTGTTGTCTGATCTATTTTCAAAGCCAAAATAGAATGCAATTTATTAGTTTTTGACATGTTTTGATGCAGACAGTTTTGAAAGGGCAACTTCGACAATCAATCTCTTGACTGGGTATTCTTCATGAGATGAGATTTGATAGGGTAAAATTATACAAAATAAAGAATTAGTGCTTTTTTCAAAGCCTAGTCAGGTATTTTTATTAGGTTTTATAAGCCAGTTAAGGAACACTTGGCAAGACATTGACAATTGGCAGAAAGTTGTAAATTGAGTTAAGAAATGATGGTTTAGTGATTAAGCTCAAAATTAATTAGTATTAGATGTTCATTAGAGAATTTTAAAAAGTTAATTGTTTGAAATGCAAATTTTTTTTAGCCAAACCCATTTTGAACTTGACTTTTGAATAAAAGAAAACAATTCCAAGCAATCGATATTGGTTTTAGTTGAGATCTAAGTCTTGGTAGGAATAACCTTCAAAAAAATTGAGCCATACATATTTGATAATTTTTTAATAGTGGCTTTCCAAAAAGGCTCATCAGGGGCATGGCTCTTTTTAATCCTTGATAAATGAAGTCCTTTTCCAATTTCCATCACTTGGGAAGAGACCTACTGCAAAGATAATTCAAATACATTAATTGAATCATCAAAGCCTTTTGAGATGGAATGGTCCCATGCAATGGTTGCTGCTAGAATAGTGTAGTTCTCAAACTCACCAATTCAAGCCGTGGATCACAAAAGTAGAAAGAATCAATTTCTAGTCATTCAATTTTTGGCTTTGTATTGGAATTGAAGTGAATGGATCCATATGCTCTTATAAGAGGAGAATCCACTAAAAGAAACCTCGTCATTTCTCTCAGAATCCATTATTGAGTAATTTACTTTTTACCTTATCCATCTGGCAAAAATAGTAGGAAAGAAGTCGAATGACATTGTCTAAGGTATAATTTCTTCAAATTGAATATTAATGGTGGTTAGGCTGGAATTACCTTTTCTTGTTCATCATTTGGACTAGGACATAAGTGTGAAAATGGGGTTGTTTCCAATCAAGATGTTAGGAGGAGTAGAGCTGATAGCTTCTGAAAGGAAAGAATGGTGAATGGTGTTGAAAGGGTATGGTCTCTAGAAATAGGACACCCTATGGATAAAGTTCAAAGAAAACTCACTTCAGATGTAAGATGCATGAATCTAGAGCAACATGTTGTGGAAGACATAAATATTGATTCGAGATTAGATGGTCAAAGAAAACCAAATAAGGAAGCAAGAGGTGAAGAGTACACAATCAATGACCATGGTTTGGTGCATTTTGTAAAAGGGCATAAGTTAAGTTCACATGGGTCACTAGTACTAGCTAGAGGTTATGTCTATCATTTCAAGTCACCATAATGTGGAAATGGTAAAAATGATTGTAAAAATACTTAAAATTATTCTAAAGATAGAGGAAATAGTAGGGATTATACTAGAGGATAGGAAATATTGAAGAAGATATAACACAATACTAGCCTTAAAATGGCCTATAAAAGATGGCAACAAGCTCCATTTGAATGAAGATTCACATCTATATGATGACTATGTTTGGAATGGTAGGCATAATAATGAGAAAGACAATATGCACTAGAGAAGTTGAGAACTTTTGCATCATTGTGAAGATGATCTTTATCTCCATGGAGATTGAGATGAAGTGTATCATAGAAGAACAAAGAAATAAAAAGGGAGAGTGTTGATCCAAGAGCAAGGTGGCATGAAGAATGTCCATGGCTAGGAGGAAGCACCCATGTTAAAGCCTAGGAAGGAGAGGCACACAAGCCAAATTTTCAATTCAAACACCAACCCAAATGCTGCATAAAAGATGGAATACTCTAGTCACATGCAAGAGATGTTTGTGAAGAATCAATTTAGCATATGTGGCATTTGTAGTGTTGAAGCCCAGGAGATTCATGTTTTTGGAGGTGGATAGAAATTTTATTTTACAATTTGTTGTGTATTTTATAAGGAAATAGTGAATAGATGGAGTTGCATTCGAGGTTGTCATCATCTCAACCCAGAATCTAAAATGCATGACAAGTTTTGAAATGCCAATGCAAATTTGTGTGGTTGTAAGCAGTGATTCCATCACAAAAATTAGTCTCCCATGTTATATTGAAAGGTAAAGATGACTGCCCCCAACAAGATGAGTAGAGATAAAGCTCCTCATTAGTAGAAAATACAACTGAGTTCTTGCTTGGGTGTCTTACAGAGTTAAGAGGCAGATCTATCCACCATGTTAAGTCAAATTTGTAGTCAAAGTTAGACAGTGTAAAAACATTTTCCCACATCCATTGTGGAGGTTCTTTTTCAAATTCTTAGATACAACAATGCTCACATACTAATTGTCTAAAAGGAGATCACTAGAGGGGCCTGTCGTTGCCATTGGAAATGAAGTCAAACAAATTTTGACTTAAGGAACACTCACTGGAAATGGAGAATCACTAGAAAAATTTGCCAGATTCTAGTGGTTGCCATGTCACCACCAAAAAATGGAAGGATTCACTGGTGGAGACATGAAGACGTCCCAAAAAATAGAAAAGTACTGAGAGTTGCGGGACCTGCCAATGGCCATGGGGGCCAGTCAAAACATGCCACATGGCATATATCTGGCACCTGGGTGGTCTTAGGAGAGGACTTAAAGGTCAATAAAATATTATTTTTAATATTTTATTCAAATATATTAAAATGGCCATTCATGATAAAAGAATCAAAGTTATAATTCTAAAAAAGATATAGTTTGTGTTATAGTGTTTTTTTCAACTTCTTTCAATTTAATTGCATTTTAATGTGCAAAGCAATGAAGGAGCCTAATTTTCAAGGTGAGATTTAGGGGGCATTTTTCACCCTAAATATAGGCTCCAATATACTGTTGGAATTGGCAAGAGACAAACTTTCCAATTCTAGAGTTATTTTTTGAATAGGTGGTCACTGGTGCATGCCATAGGAGGTTTTGTATTTTTAATGGGATGCTTAGTTGCAGGCAATGATTTCATCAGTGCAGTTACAAAATTTAGTTATGATACACTTGATATTTTTGGTTGGTTTAGTATGTACAAAATTTAGTGTATAATGATGTATTTTGCCTCTAATATTTCACAAATTACATGCTTTTTGATGGAAGTTTTCAAAGATTTTTGTCTTTTGAAGATATTTTATGCTTTTGGGAGGCAATTTGAGTGAGGATTTAATTTACTAGTTATTGGGAGAGATTAGAGAGATGTTTTTAACTTCTTGGCAAAGTATTCCAAGTGGACACATGGTGGTTGTAGAGCAAATCTAAGAATTCATTCCTCCTATATCTTTACTTCTCTCATTTATTGTAAGGATGGGCAATTTTCTCTATGAAACTAGTAGGGTTACACTTATTACTGTGAGACTAGTTTGTTGTTGGTTTTACTTCCTACCCATTGAGTAGAGCTCTAGCTGTAAAGGCCACACATCCACTCTTGTGCAAGTTTCTAGTTTCATTTCATGTCTTGTTACTCTAAGATAATAAAAATTGATGATAGATCACATGACATATCTTGAGTTTTATTTAGTGTTACCAATTGATGTATTCAATATTTCCAAGGATAAATACAAAAGGGGATTTACAATGAATTATTTGTTTTCTCTTATTCTATCTCCTAATTCTTCATATACTATTAAATTCATAATTTAATGAATAAGGTTTATTTCATTTAAGATGGCTTGGATGAGTTGTGTATCAAATCTATTGTTGCTTTTAATTCAAGGAGTTAAGTAAATGCTTCAATGATTTGATAGGGTTTTTGGGCGTAAGGGGGGATGCTAGTAAGAATGGAGTTTGGGGATTTTAGTTGATAAAATTATAAGGTTTTCATAAGAATGGAGTTTGGGGATTTTAGATTTTAGTTGATTTCATTCCTATGTTATTGCATAAGTATCAAAAGATTATAAGGGTTTCATCTATTGTTAATAGGTTTAGATTATATGTTTATTTTCACTGGTACCATATATTAGAACCTCAAGGTACACCCACCTAGTTCTTGCAGAGCCTGAAGTAGAAGAAGGGTCTAGCCTTATAGTTTGTCCAAGACTACAGTCAAGTGAATCCATCATAGGAATTTGGTAACCTCAGATGTATTGGTTTGGTTTCCTAGTTATCTCTAAATCTATTAATTCAGAAGCCAAAAAAATGGTGATTGTGCTGGAGAATTTATGAAGGAATTCATTGTTAAAAGTACTGGAATCTCTAGTATAAATAACTTTTCTTGAAACTATATGATAAAAAATCCTTGAGAATTTGAAAAAGATTCAATAGAGCAAGAAGAATGTGCTACAACAGTAGGGTTGTGTGGTGTTTTCCATTTCTGTGCTAAAGCTTTGTGTTGCCCAGTTAAGCTTTATTCATGGACAATAGTATGCTATAAGATTGGATGTAAATTGTGTTCTATGACTGTTATAAGTCTATCTTCAATCAGTTCAATTTTTTAAGTGTTGTTGAGAAATTTTTAATGTCAAGAATTGATTTATGAAGCGTATTCTCTTTTCAAGATGTTGATGATCTGCAAGTTTCTCCTATATTCAAACTCTAGTTTAGAATTTACAAGTGGTAAATTATTTCACATCATTTCCCACAAAGTGTGAGTGGTGATTCTAGTCAAAATCTCTATACCAGTGCATGGTTTATTTTAATATTAGTGGCTTTCAATATTTATGGGCAGATCTAGTTTGTTGGGAAAGAGGAAGTATAAATTTCTTGATTGATCGTTTGTGTGGTTGTTTGTATCTACTGAAATAATTGATTTCAAAAGGTGAATCACTATTGTTATTACATTTTCCTCTTTAAGGAGATGGTGACTCTACTTATTTTTATTAGTGGTGTGAAAAATTGAAGTTTGCACCTATACCAAATTAACATATTAAGGTTTGATGCAACAACACATAAAACACTCAATAGGAGAGTGGTTTGATACATCTCAGCATACTTTGTGAAAGATAGATTCAACAAGTGTTTTTTATTTTGAAGTATGTTCAAAGTTTGAATTGGTAGAAAAGTTTTTAGATCTGCTACAAGTTACAAATTCTGAAAGTAATTGTGGTGAATGAGTTTTAAGTTTGTAAGAAATGGATAATTTCTTTTCACCTAGTATGTAGTTCATGAATAAAGATTGTAGATCTATTTTTGCCAAAATATACATGCCATTATTTTTTGATGGCATTCATGGTTTCCGAAACCCTATGCCATATAATCTTATAAAGTATTTTCCTAAGTTCCATGGGAAACATGAAAATTCTTCTAGTCATCATGTTCAGATGTTCATTGATTTGATTAGTAATTTTGAAATTGCTCATGAAGATGTGTATATAAAGTTCTTTGTTCAAACTTTGAGAGGTGATGCTAGAGATTGGTTTTCCTTTTTGCTAGCATGTTCTATTTCATCTTGGGATTAATTACACTTAGCCTTCATGAAGTAGTTCATGGAAAGAGTGAGCATCTCTAATTCTTTTGAGAAGTTCTTGAAGATCCAAATCAGGAATGGTGAATTAGTTCCTAAATTTAATGTCAAATTTGCAAGAGTTGTAAATGAGATTCTTGAAAATGGTAAGGTGGATGATCAAACATGTTTAGTGGTTTATGTTGATGCATTTGATAAGAAGATGTCATGTCCCAAAATTTTTTGTCCAAAATCTCCTCTAAATTTTTTTCTTTAATAATATGCCATTACTAAGTTGATAGTAAAATTTTTGCACTTTAATTTTCTTTTCCTTCCAGAATATAAGGCTTACTTTTTATTATTATTATAATTATAATTATTTCCTTTAGTCTCTATCTCAATCTACCATTAAAGTTAATTAAAATGATAATAAAATTATGCTTTGGTCAATGCATCAATAATAACTCTGATACATAAAACAATCTAACCTTATTACAAATCAAAGTAAAGAACTTATACTAATTTCTTTTTTTCAAGGATATAATTACATCTTATTTGCAACATGAATAAAGGTAAATATCTACACTTCAAAGAAAATCCAATGCAAAATACATTTTGCAACAAATACAACTTTGCTAAACATTTATCCTTTACACCAAAACTGTTACATACTTTCCCATGGCTCAACACAAGTGGGAGTACACATGAAACAAATAGTAAACTTAAAAAATATAAATATAGTTGCCCTTTCTAAAATAAGATATATAAGTAGACTCAATAATATTAATAGGGGTACACAATGGGAGACTCTCCCTTTACACTTTAACATTCAAGGACTATCTCTTTACACATAGAAGGACAACAATAATTATTTGCATCCAAGCTTTAGCTTAAACTATTACCTACAATGAAACTCATAATAATACCCATGGGATGCTTTCTTCCCAACCATAGGCCTTTTCAAGACCATCCCTATGCTAGGAGAACCAATGCTAGGTGGTAACACATTTTGTTTTGAAAACTAGTGACTTATACACAACATTACACAATAACTTTTATCACACACAATCATCACTCTACAACACAATACTCCCCACCAAAGCTTTTACAATGATTCAAAAATGGAATTATAAACATTGGGTGAAGGTGGGATCTCCAAGGAGGAGAATGCCATATCCTTATGAAAAACAAATCTTACAATTGAAATATACCAATAAGGCTTTCAAGAATCATGCCAAAAAAAGGCTATTAATAATCACATGCCTCTACAAGGCTATCAACACTTACTCCTCTTAACATATCCTCTCTTATGATTCCCATGGAACAACAAAAAGGTATATGGCTTCAATGGAGCCCATACTCCATGAAAAATGTCCCCTCTCCAAGAGGAGGATTTCTCAATTGATGTTAAGCCCAACTAACCCCTTCACCCCAAGGCTTCTTTTCCCTTCCAAGGATGAGTGAAGCCTTCACACCCAATAGAACATTCAATCCACCACAAAAAATCAAAGAAAAAAAAACCAAATGCAAGTGAATCCAACATGCCCATTTACATGTACAAACATCTACAACATACACCATATGCAAATCAAATAATTCCTACAAGAAGATTATCACAAGTTCCATATTTCAACTTCCATGAGATGAGACAAAAACCATGGCATATAACACTAACCTCCTTTCCAAGCTAATGGTTGATGAATGGCTCCTTGGCTTCTAAGTTTATTCTCCTTCCCCCCCAAAACATTTTCCATGCCTCCTTCTCTAATTTCGACCATATGGAAAACCCTAAATTTTTGGTGGTATTCTAGGTTCCTAGGGAAGATTTATATACTTAAATATGATCCTAAACCCAAGGTGTACCATATGGGCCTTTAAAGAAAGTCCTAAACTAACCCTAGGGATGGTTTTACCCTCCTAGAAATTTGCTCCAAGTTTGCATTCGAAAATCTAAGTGGGGGATAACTCTCTTGGCTTCCTAAACAAGGAAAATCACATTGGGTCACTTCATGGTTACCTAAGGGTCACTTAACTACTCACTCAACACAATTGGAATGTCACATCAAAACACATGTGCCAATTGAAACTACTTTTAAAACACATCACAATACACATTTGGCATGCCAACATAATTACACAACAATACATTTAACCATTCATATCAAAAAATAACTATTTTAACAAATAAAAATACATTGGTAATCAGGTTATCCCCTCCTTAGGGTCAACCTTGGCTTAACAATGCACCTCGCAAGGTTCTCCATGTGTCCATGTGCTTATTACCTGCACACTCATGAAAATATCAATAGCCCAATATGAGGTATAAGAATATAAAATGAGATACAAGATATGTAAAATTAATCCATAAATACTATTATCCGTGATATAAAAAATATAAATCAACATAATGAGCTATCTATATGTATTCTTCTTTTACAACAACACAACTATCATTTTACACTAGCATTTAAGAAATTTCTCCAATATATACTATAAAACACCATTCAGTATGATCACTCCTAGGTATTTTTGATTATAGAATAAATTAATACATATTAGTATAAGATCACCAATGTAGATGTAGAATTCCATTACCTTACCATTAAGATGCATGAATCATATTTCAATACTCAATTGTTAAACATGATTGACCAACATCAGATGGAAACCATAATATGATAAGATAAGTAGCACTAAGAATGCATCAATTTAGCATCATAATAATCACAAACCCAGAATGGTTAATCTTTCCTAAATAACATTTCATGAATTCCTAACTTAGTCAGATTGACCAAAATCTTGATGTCTATTGAATGTAATGTACCTATTTATGAATTACCCATCTATAATTTACTATTACAACATCTAACTATCTTCATGTCTATTTACTCTAGTTTCTTTTCTATCAATACATTAATCATCCATTCTATCATACAAGAAGTAACCTCAACCATTGTTCATTTCCACTAATCAAATGTTAAAATACTTTAGTATACATTGCTTGACTAATTTCATGCACAATTGGGGCTTTCAATTTACTCTAGTGGCAATGTGAGATCATTATTGCTATAATTATTATTTGGATTTGAAAAATCATGGTTTTATATATTATATAAGGGGAGGGACATTACATTCTCACCCCCCCCTTAGATTTGACTTCCTCCTGGAAGTCAGTCGAGATTCTAGAGGACACGCCTTACCTTAGGTTCTTACAAATACTCCACATTGTTAACCATATGCAAGCTCTTGGTCAGCAAAGTTATAAGTTTTCTAAGTGTGTATTTCATACGTCTTTAGATAAGTCAAATAAAAATAAATATATTAAATCCAATAGATTGTAGGGTGATAGTAATTATTATCCTTCTACATAGTTCAAATTAATTACCTAAGATGACCACCTTGATTTTCCTTAAATTATACGTATATAATATTATTATTATTTTAATATGATACGTGTAACCTCTTGGTTCAGATTAAAATCTTAGAAACATGGATTTTTAAAATTACTCATACTTGACATTCTCTAAGTTTTATTGTGTGATAATTTTAAGTTATGCATATCCTTGTGTGGAGTCCTTTATTACAGTAAATTCTTTATTCCTAGGACTTTACCTAGTTTAAACATTAATATGGAAACATGCTAAGGTGATCTTATCAAATAAATGGTTATTCTCAATATGTTGGATGAGGTATCTTCCATAAAAATTCAATTCTATGATAATACATTCCCTTTCCAAATGTGCCTTTTACATTAGTTTTTCAAGGATCTACCTTGGTTATGGCCATTTATAAAACAACACATACACCAAATCATTTCATCACTTAGAAGTGCCTCAAAAAGTAAACTTATTCCCAATAGATAAAGAATAAAAGATTTCAAAATCCAAGAAAATTAAGTGTGGCACCAATAACAAAAATCTTACTCAAAACCAATAAAGATGTCCTTGACGCAAAGTAGGACTTTTAAGAGAGGATTTTGGCCAAGTGGCCCCAACCATAAGAAATACACTGATCACAATGAAAGGAAAAGCAGCTAAAATTCTAACAAGATAATAATAAAAGTTCACATTCCACAAAAATCTCATCTTACTTTTTGCTATTAAAAGAACATAGTGGCCATACCAAGGAGACCAAGGGGACAATAGGAAATGGTGGTTTTCTTTTGACCATGCTTTTATTTTATGGTACAAATTTGTTTTTAATAGTCATTGGTGGTCTAGAATTTGTATGAATGAGCCCTATCCCAATTTTATTTTATTCTAAGGGGACATGGTGGGTTGATAATTGAGAGGGGCACAAGTTAAAAAGTTCAAGGATGTTGTAGATAAGGTGGAAATTTTTTAGATATATAGATTTTTTAATGGTATCCATATTTCCTACTACATCATCTGAACAATAAATGCTACTATTAATATTAATGTTCATATGAATAGTAACATGTAAAAAAAAGAAAGGGGGGTTGGGGGGCGGTAGGTCAAAAGCCTACTCAACTTCCCTCATGCATGTATGTGAAGGACTTGGATGGGAAACTATACAACAGACCCTCACTCCCTCTTTGCCATGATAGAGAAGGAAGGAATGAATGGGCAATGGCCCAACAATTCTATTCTTCCTTTCTGCTATGATAGGGAAGGGATATGAATGGGTGATGACCTAGCCATCTGTCACACTTCCTCCTTTTTACAATATGTAAGGGAGGAAAGGGAGGAAAGGGAATGACACTCTCCATCCAGCTTTTAAGGATTATAAAATAAAATATATAATGAAGCTGCCATTAACTAAGAGGCAGAACTGAGGAAATTTACAATAAAATGATACAAAAACTTAAGAACATTGATCCGTGCTTTGTTTCTACAAACCCCAATTTTGAATTGAATGAAGATAGCATGCCATAAACTAAAGAAAACTTGCAATTAGAGATATTGGGAAACATACAAAAATATATCATTGTAATGTTGCAACAAAATGCAAAAAGAAATGTAGACATTAAGATGCCATAAAAAATATCAGAGAGGCATGCATTATATACATGACTCTCTATTGCATCTAAGTTTTCTCAAGTGGATATAAAATTTTCACATAGCTAGAAATATTCTTTTCGAAGATGGGTGCTTGAAAATTTTACACAACCCCATCCTCCTTTAAAATTGAACCTGCAACTCAGAAAAAATAAAAAAGAAATACATCAAAAGAAGAAAATATATATTCATGTATCAAGAGAGTGCATACATGGTACAAGCATGGCTCTATGATTTGGATCTTCAAGCCTCCATTGAAGCTCCATTTTCAACCTATGAATAAGAAAAATACAAGAGCAAGAGGAGAAGAATAGTAAAAGAAAAATGGACAAGGGGTTTGAAACCCATAAGTTGGAAAGGAAAAATAACATCAAAATGAGGAAAAACTCCATCTTAAATTTGGCCCAAGCCCTAATTTTGAATTAGGGTTAGGGAAGACTTTTCCAATAAAGAAATGAAATTGGAATTTAATGTGGACCATGTTGCCTCAAGTTGACCCTTTTGCACAAATTTTGAATGCAATTATCTTTATCAATGAGTGTTACATTTTAAAACATGACATTTAAGAGGGAAAGTTGGTTAGATAGAGTGGTTGGAAGGTTGAAAAGGTAGAGGGCTTGTGTTCAAATCTCACTCCCGTCCATCACTTATCTTTTTGCATAGATAAAATTTGTTGACTATGTTATTATTATTTAAAAATATAAATTGTACTACAATTAATTCTAAACTTAATGGAGGGATGTTTATTTGGATTAAATTTTTGTAAATTGCAAAGGGTTTGGATAAACAAAATTTATTATACCATATGAATATGAGACTGTTATGAACAAACTAAGTCTAACAATGGTGGGTTAAAAAAGAAAAGAAAAAGAAAGAAAATATAAGTTCTTTACTTTGATTTGTAATAAGGTTAGATTGTTTTGTGTATTAGAGTTATTATTGATGCATTGACTAAAGCATACTTCTATTATCATTTGAATTACCTTTAATGGTAGATTGATATAGAGACTAAAGGAAATAATAATAATTATAATAATAATAAAAAGTAAACCTTATGTTCTGGAAGGAAAAAAAATTTAAAGTGCATAAATTTTACTATCAACTAAGTAATGGCATATTATTAAAAAAAAAAATTTAGAGGAGGGTTTGGACTAAACATGAGTTATCTATTAAGAGATTCAGAACCTAAGAGTTTGCATCAGGCATTCATGATAGCAATGGAGATTGAAAACAATATAAAGTACAGACTAACTAGGATTCATTTCTCTAGAACTGTTAGCTAGAAAGATGAGATTCAAAGGACAAATCAATGTCATGAAGAGTGTGTAATTTCAAATCAGCAAATAGGTACCCATGCTGTTGTAAAAAGTTTTGTTGAAAATTCAAAAGTAAAAACACGTGAACATGAAGTCTCTTTGTTGCAAAAAGGAGCTGAGCCTATTCTTGATGAACTGAATGCACATGTTTCTAGTATTATAGTAGTAGATAATAGAGTTGATTCACTTGATGGGTTATACATACAAGATGTAAATCCAGTCATTCCATATCCTATTGATGCATCTTATTGTATTGAGAATGTTATAAACTTTGAAATTGAAGGATGTTCATCTCAGTATGAGGATGAAGAAGCTGAAAGTTATGTTTCAATTGATGAAAGTAAAGTTTCTGATCTAACATATTACGAAGAAGCATCATGTGAAGACAATGATGAGAGTTGTTGCTTGAGTCAAGAAGAGGACATTGATAACACATGTTCATCTTCATATGGATCTAATGCAAATTGTGAAGAAGAAAGTAATGATCAAAGTGAGTACTCTTATGTGAGTAAAGACATGAGTTCTTTTTGTAAATTTGAAAATGAAGTTCGATTTCAAAATTATGCAAATAAGCTTGAAGTTGAAAGTTATGAAGAAGAGTTGTCTACACAATATGAGGACAAAGAGATCATTTATAAGGATGAATTAATTAGATGTGTAGATGAATGTTGTGAAGATGCATGTAGTAGTAATCAACAATATGCAAATAATTTTGAGATTAATGCATCAACACCTATTAATAAGCTAAACAATGATTGGTTTGCAAGACATTTGAATCATCTTAATGAAGACAATGCAAGTAACATGGATTTATATTCTACATGCTTCATTGATGGAGTGGATAGTGTGTCTTCTTGTGACGATTATGACTTTTCTTCTTCATATGCTGAAAGTGTTCATGACAGTAATATTAGAAATGGTTTCAAAGTTTTTATGAATCTATTGTATGGTGAAGAGTTTAATATTGATCAACACATCACTTGTCATAATGTCTATAGAAGAGTTTTGCATGGAATTATCAACCCACTTTTTAAAGAGCACATGGAATGTTTTGATTTAGTTGAGGATGAGTTTAATGATGATATGTTGTCTTACTACTATAAGAGGTCAGATTGTTCTTTTTCCAAATGTGATAGTGAAAATGATGATGTTGCATCTCATGAGATTAATAACAAGGTGTTTGACTAAGTTGTTATTGAAAATCAACATGCAACTTGTAATGATTTTTATGATGAATACTTAAATGTGACAACTAATCAGTTTACTAATTTCAAAGAGCCATTGGAGGACCTTGAATTAGTTTCAGATTCTAACATTGATGACATTTGTGAGTAAGAGTCTGATTTCTCATTGGAGTACCATTTGGTTATACATAAGGATACACAATTTCAAGGTATATGTGACCTTTTTCCCCAAGTTGAGTATGAAACCTTCATATTCAAGAGTGATAGCATACATGATTTATTCAGTGAAAAGGAGTTTTAATTTGAGTATGATATTTTTGAACCTGTTGATCAGAACTTTAATAATGATTAATTTATAGAGAATGAATCTATTTTTTATATGCATTATAAAAGTGAAGGTGTAGATTCAGTTTTGCTAAGTGAGTTGATTCATAATGTTGACATGACTGGTGAAATTGATAGAAGAAATATTTCTAGCTTACCTCATGAGAGTTCAGATGAAAATCAGATTTATGACAGAGGTAAAATTTTTTGTTGAAGTTTGGTGGCCCGGGGCCATCATTTGTATAGTCTAGGAGTAGTTGTTTTTGCTTTTAATAAAGCTATTCGAGAAAGCTTTTGCTGCCAAGTGTGGGGACTACTTCTTCTAGAGATTTGAATCCTTACCATACCCACAAGGGACATGCATCCCCAAATAGAGCCACTATTGGTACTCAAAATTGAATCCTTGATTTTGATTACCATCCTAAAAATCAAGCCCTATAAGCACTTTTTAATGCATGTGTAGTCGACTATCTGTTTGAGGCCTAAGAGGTGTTTAATGTTTCTAACACCATTTATTTACCATATACACTCATCTTATGAAGATAAATTTCCATTTCAAGTCATTTTATGAAGTTTCATTTTGAGCAATGTCCAAATCTACATTTGGCCAAAGTGTCAGACAACAATAGGAGGCCTAGTTTGCAATTGAAAATCTTGTACCTAGTAATGTTTCATGAATTTCTATTTTGGGAGTGTTTAATGTCCATACCAAAGAACCTGTGTTTTAGATTTTGAGTCATTTCAACATGTTTTGGCTAGGTTTAGAGTCCCTCAAAGTTGGTCATTTATTATTGTCATGCTGATGGAAATTGTTCAAAATTATGGGAGGCCTTGTTTGACTCATTATAACTTTGACACAATTGATTGAAATGAGAAAAATCCTTTTACATTTCATTCTAAAGGTTAGAGACTCACTACATTTCAATTTTGAGCTTATGAAAAATCTATTTGATAAGTTTTTGAACATGATTCCAAATGCAATTTGTGATATTTTATTGGTGTCATAGAGTGCAGATTGGTCAGTAACCCTATTCGTGATGTCATATCTCTGTATTTGTAATAGATGAGATCAAATGGATTGCACCACTATGCTTTACTATAAAAATACTTTAAGTGTGCTAGTTTTTAAGTTTTGATAAATATGTCTACACGATTTCCTAGGTCCATTCCATTTGCAAAAAAATGCTTTTCTGCTAGTGTTTCTAGTCCTGTAATTTTGAGTAGCCTACTTTGAGGTTTTACCATTTTTGCCCTATTATTTGTGTTAGTGTAGTTTTTTTATTTCCTAGTGGGTTATTTATTTTTTCCTATATTGCTAGATTTTTCCTACACTTTTAATAATCTTGCTTAGGTTAATAAAGCATGTCTTATTTAGAAAGTGATTGTGAGGTCTCACCTTCCTACATGTGAGCATCCATTAGCTATATTAGGAAGATACTTTTCTATCTTTAGTCAAATAGATGGTTGCTCCTCATTGGTCAGTATTGCCACCTCCTCCCTCTTCCTAGTCTATATAAGCATGCTACTTGGCTTGTATTTGGGATCGATTTCTTTTGCATCCTCTTAATGCTATTTTTCTTTCAGAATTTGCATTACTCTGTTGGAGACTAACTCTATGTTGCTATTTTGATTTTGTATCATTTGCATTCATAGTTTAGATATCTATTCTTTGTACTAGTTTTTTTGGGTTATCAATATTTTTAGATTCTAACATGGTATCAAAGCTTTTCTATGTGAAAGAGTATATTTTAGTTTCCTTATTTGAGAGATTCGGGGGGGGGGGTAGGTGGTGTGGGGCAGGGGGCTAATAAATATTATTTTAGTTTTTTGAAAAATGAAGTATGCTCTTCTCTTGCATCTTTGAATGATCTTGAGAATCCAAAAAGTTTTGACAAAAATGTTTTTAATCTCTAGGGTTTCAATCTCAAATATGACAACCAATGTGTATATTTAAAATTTTCAATCATTATTGCAAGTTCTAGCATGCCATTGATGGACTTAAGAAGCTAATTCAACATTTGCATGTCATCTTTTGGTTGTTGGGGTTGTTTCTTGGTTTTTGGAGCCATTTTTTATTGTTAAAAGCATTTGATTTACACTACAACTACATCTTCTATACATCAACAAGAAAAATGCTTTTTGGTTTTTTCTCACAGCACTGAAAAACTATCTGGGTATCTTTTAGTTTTTACATGAAAGCTATATATTTTGTAGAATTGAGAATAGAAAGCTACAATTGTACCCGTCTCTATTGGCAGTCACAGATTTGAACACAATTTTCAAATGCATTGTTCTTGCTCATACAAACTCTGATTTTGATGATTCTTATTATGAACTTGGTTTTTTTTTTTTCTCTATCCACTAGTGGAGTTGTTTTTTATTTTCATGCATAAAATTTCTAGAAATTGCTGATTCTTAGCCATGACTGTGCACAGTTCACATTTTGAAAACTTTGGAGGATCATAACTCTCTCATATGACCTCATATCAAGGTGATTCTTTTTTGAAAGTGCATTTTTTTGAGTAGATCGCAGTGGTGGTATTTGTTTCCTTGATTATTGTGTCCAAGTTTCACTTTTAGCATATGCTCTTCATGAGGGTTTGTAATGCATTGAAATCAAGACCACTAAGTATTTATTTCTAGTGGTAGTTGTAAATGCACTAAAATAAAGTGCCAAATCATATTTCTTTTGGGAGGTTCTTTGATTGAGTAAAAATTGGGGGGCGGGGCGGGGCGGGGGGGGGGGGGGGGGGGGGGGGGGTGGGTGGGCATTATCATGATTGGGTTTTCTTTTTTTTGGCATTTCTTCATCATGGATCAAAAAAATATGCCCATCCTAACCCTATACAATTACTTTGAGTGGAAATCATGCGTGACAATTCCCTTAAGGAAAGCTAGATTAAATAGGATGACTATGAGACTTGAAACTAAACCTGATAAAGATGAAGATAAGCCTAAGTGGTTTAACAAATGTGATGAGGCATATAGAACATTGTGTTTTTCTATTTCTCCTAATTCGTTATTTCACATTGAATCTTTGAATGCACCAAATAAAATATGGTTAAAGCTAGAAACACTACTTGACACATAAGATTCAATGAGGGGTCATATGTTGGAAAATGAACTAATTAGTTTAAGTCCAAGAAATTTCAACACAATCTAGGATTTCTTCACTAAATTGAAGTCACAAAGGTTGTATTTAAAATAATGTGGAATTGAAAAGAAAGATGACCAATTGATTCTTAGTATTGTTTCTAAGCTAGGTTCAGAATATTCTGTGTTTGTCTCTACCTTCTATGCTACTAAGGATGCACTTGGTACTCAATTCATCATGCCATATTTAGATGATTTTGTTGTCAATCTCACTCAAGAATAAGACAAACTAATCCAGATGGGTACACTTAAGTCCTCTAAGTCACATGCCTTGGTTGCTAACTAAGGTACAAAAGAAAAAAAAGGACAAAGTAGTAATGACAATAGTAAGGATCAGAAAAAAATAATAGTGAGGAAAAGAAGGATCAGATATCAATTTCAAAAGAAACTATTGATACCCCATCTTCTAAGGGCGATAAGCCTAAGAAGGAAAAGGTCAAATGTGCCTATTGTAAAAGACCTAGTCATGATGAACATAAATGTTTGAAGAAACAAATTGATCACTCAACATACATTCTTGAGAAGAATAATATCAGTGTTCATGAGTCTATCAAACAAAGTTCTAATGAATGGTCTAACAAGGAAAAATAAAATAGCAAGGGGAAAGGAAAGGGCAAGGCCCTTATTGTAGTTGCTTCCTCACCATCCACTTGGGTTCTTGATTCGGGTGCTTCATGCCACATGGCATCATCTAAGAAAGAACTTGCATCCTTGGAACCATGTACCATGCCTTCTATTTTGATGGGTGATGACACTCTTATTGATGTGTGTGGGAAAGGATCTGTTGATGTGGGGGATGGCACATTCCATGATGTTCTTTGTGTACCCTCATTATCAACTAATCTCCTATCAGTATACTAGATCACTCACATAGGTTCAGGAAAGCAACTTGAGTTCACTCCTAATTTAGTGGAGATACATGAGTTGCACAATGATTCTAGAGTTGCAGTTGGAAAAGAGGATCATTAGTCACGACTCTATCTATTTTGTCACTTTGTTCCCGATCCTCCTTCATCTATTTCACTCACTCACTCTAATAATGTGAGTAAATTATGGCATGAGCAGTTTGGACATCTTAATTTCCCTTATTTGCATCAGCTCAACTAGTAGAGCATGGTCATAGGGTTGCATTCAGTTCAGTTCTCAAGTAATGTTTGCCAAGGTTGCATTCTTGGTAAGCATCCTAAGGAAAAATTTGACAAAAGTAAGGCATGGAGAGATTCAAAGATACTAGAGTTAGTTCATAGTGATTTGGCTAGTCCATTTCAACATCCTTCTTTCAACAAGGCCTGATATGTCCTCACATTCATTGATAATTTTTCTTAATATATTTGAGTATACTCTCTCAAATAGAAGTAAGAGGTATTTGATCATTTTTAGGACTTCAAAACTTTTGTAGAGAAGCAATCTGAGAAAGCCATCAAATTTTTATGCATAGACAATGGTGGTAAGTATGTCAACTATCAATTTGAAAGATTTTTCTCTTCAGAGGGGATTGATTTACAACATTCAGTTCCATACAATCCTTAGAAAAAAGGTGTTACAGAATGGAATAATAGATCCTTGAAGGAAATGGAAAACTGTATGATTCACTCTAGATCTCTTGCACCATAGTATTGGGTAGTGTAATACCCCAAAATTGGCTCATTGCCATGATACCAATTCTGGTCTATTTCTGATCAATCTTAAGTCCTATGTCACTAGGAAAATTCTTATTTGGCTACTCGCTACTCAACTTAATTGTCAGATGCAGAAAACCCTAATCTGCATTCATCATGTTTATTATTTAATTCCTATAGTATTTACTCATATTAGTCACATTAAACCTATTGATTAATATTTAATTTAATTACTAAGTATTTATACTTTAATTAAATTAAATTATATCCTAAGGCTAATGTACTGTGGAATTAAATTTATTTAATTTAATAAATGTGCCTATTTTAATTAATTAAATGAAATTATTTAATTAAATGGAGTACTTACTTCTAATTAATTAAAGAAATTTATTTAATTAAATGGGAAGCCATTCCTAATTAATTAAATGAAGTTATTTAATTAAATAAGAAAAGTGTCTCTAATTAATTAAAGGATTATTTAATTAAATAGAAAAGGTAATTATGAGAGCATATCTCATTTTATTAAATTAAATATCTCACCAAAATATCTCTTTAGTTCAAAAAAGGAAATTCCCAGTTCACTGTTGATAAAAAAGGACTTAAATCAGTTAACTCCTTATTCTACTCAAATTAAATTAGTTAACTCCCTTTAATTTGGGAATCTTCCTTTATGACTAAACTTCATCTTCAATCCTGACCGTTGATTGAAATCGATCTCAACCGTTGATGGATTCCAGGAAAGTCTATATAAGAGACCCTCCTCTCTTCATTTCAAAGGAGGATGAATTAGAATTTGCATTGAATTGCTGTTGAAATTCATACTCACATTTGCTCACATTTGCTCACATTTTTGCATACATCTTGCATTCTTAGTTTAAATTCATTTAGCTTAATATGCATAGACTAATCTAGTTTTGTTTCAATTGTTCCTAGATTAGAATGCATTTCTCATTCTAGATTAATCTACACAATCATATAGATTAATTTCATTTCTTAAATCCTTCATTCTTAGAGGGTTTGGTTGCTTAACACCTCAAATTTGAGGATATCTAACAAGCAATTTCCTTTAGATAGAAGGCAACAAGTCGCCTTGTTGACTGATTTTCAGATGAACAATCCAATATTCATTCTGGGACAAATTCACAAATAAGGACCATGTTGAAGTGTGTGTGTTAGCATAGGCCGCATTTTCATGCATACATTTTTGGTGCCCACTGTGGGGCAGAAAAAATTAATTTTTCTAGCCTCTTTCTAGATTTTTTTAAATCATTTTTTTGTTCTTTGTGTGTACTGTTTTGTACAAATTTGGGAATCTTCGCATGAGAGTGTTCATTTTTGCGTGAGGATCCAGAATCTTTGCACAAAGATTCTTACCATATCATGCGAGAAAGTGCTTGAGCATGTGAAACTTCGCGTGGCACCTATTTTTTTGCACAAGCCATATTAGAACTTTGTGCGGGTCGAAAAACTTCTTCATGCAGACTATCAAGAATTTCACGTGAGACTCTGCTGACAGAGGCTTTTTTTTTACATTGATTTTCGTATTTTCTGGTTTTTTTGCTAGCTGCTCACTATTTTTGGTTTTTTTATGTTTTCTAATTTTTTGGAAAAACATAATAGTGATTAGCGGGACAATTGGAAAAGTGTGATAAAGTTGCTAAAAATAGTTAAAACATATACTAAGCACGTTGCGAGGATTACTAGGTAATTCTCTTTGACTGATAACACTTCATTTGGACCTAAAATGAACATCTCTCGTGTCAAGCTTGTGTGTGTTTTCTTCCATGTTCTCATTTTACAACACATGCATAATTTGGTACTAGGTTGTGATCTCTATTAATTTTCATCTAGCAAGCTTAGTTACTAGTGATAGATCTAATTAGCTATCTTGGGTTATTGGACTCGCTAATCTGCCAGCTCCTGATTTCACCCTGTGGTTGCAAGATTAGCACCACATTAAAGGGGAGGGGTCTACAGGAAAGAAGCATGAAATGCTCCACTAGGCAACCCTTTTGTGGTTTCTAGAACTCACTAGTTTCTGAGTTGTGGACTATTGTTGGCTTGTGTGAGGGGTTAAATGTTCCACATCTTTGAACTCACCTCACATTAGTTAAAGTGTTAAGTGTACCACCTTGTGCTCTTTGATTTCTTTTGGATAGATTTGCTTTCGAGAATTAATATCTGTACACACATAGTAATTAGGCCCCATGAACACTATTTGTAGACCTTGAGGGAGTGCATTCCTAGTGAAACTCCTCTCTACGAAAGATTCCTTGTAGGTGGGGAGGATACTTTGAACATCTCATAGATAGATGAGTTTTCAACTTGTTGATTGAGGCATCCTTTTTTCAGAGAGGTTGATAGATCACTAGGAGTTGATATCATAGATCTTTAAGAGATAATATTAGTTTAGCATGTCAGATTAATCTATCCATTTTGATTGGGCTAAAAGTGAAAAGGTGTCAAAACCTTGAATCTAGAAGCTAAGTCCCCTTGTGGTACACTATTGTGAGTTAGTCACCTTTATAGAGGGTTAACCATAGTAGATAATCCCTCTACAAGGAAAACTATGTGGATGGAACCTCAAGCAATAATAGCCATTTTTGACATGGTAGTGACAACCGCTATATAAATTTCCTTGTGGAAGAAATCTCCATGGGTGTGGTTCATTGTGCGTTGTTAGATCTCCCCAATAGCTCTTGAAGATTAAGTTCTCGGACTATGTGCAATGATTGCAAAACTCTTTGAAAATATACACAAATAGCTTCCCTAGGGATTAGCACAAACTAAGTCACTTGATTGTTCATGCGCAAGGTTGCTTTTTCCCTTGCTCATTATTTTTAGACGTGCTTGAAATCACCTACTTGCTTTTTGACATGCCTTTTTATCTGCCTGGTTACTGAAACAATCAAAATTTATCAAAATTAGTTGCTGTTGTAAAATTGGTCTGCCTTCTCATGTGAAATCATTTGAGTCTTGCACGAAATCATTTGGTCCTTGCATGAAACCATTTTGTTCTTGTGTGAAATTAAACTGCTATCATGAGTCTTCATGCAACCCTATGAACTTCTTCATGCAAATTAAATTATTGTCACTGACCTTCACGTGAGCCAAAAAACTTCTTCTTACGGTCTGTAAAACTTCTTCACGTGGCCTGTAAAGGTTTTTCATGCAAGATCTTGTGTCAGCATTACCAATTTGGGTCTGTTTGAGCTATCTGCACTCTGTACACTGTCTTTTTCTGCATCTATTTATTGCTCTCTATCTACACATAGTCCTAAAACAATGACACTTTGCTTAGCCAAAGACTTGTGTCTTGTACTTTGACTAGTCTCATCTCATAAGTAATTTTTTTGGTCCTTGTCTTAATGCTTGTCATACTTTTTGTTGCATTGGTTATAATCTCTGGCTATTCTAGCCTTTAAATCAAACCATTTGTGCCTTAGTGGAAAAAATTCTTACTATTATCTTGTCCTTTTTGAGACTTAGTCTTAGTGTAGTCCTTGTCCAGATTCTAGCTTCTTGTCCTTGTCTATGACTGTCACAACCAGAAGTGGCAACATGTTTTATCCCTATAACCTTAGACATGGTCGTGCTAGGGGTTGTAATTGTAGTAGAGGTCGCTTACCTTTCATTATGCAATCTGTATCCAATTCGGCTAGTGAGGCATCTTCATGATCTCCCTCACCTGCTAGGTCATCTCGAGTTCAACAAACATCTTCCATAAATTTGCAATAGATTAGGAATCTTTTTTACCAAGAGGCTACTGAGATAGGTAGAGTTCCTACATTCCCAAACATGATGATTGATCCTTTCTCTAGAGATCCTTTTGAAACACAACACACTGAAAATGAACACATTCCTATGATGACTAATCGTGAACCTGAACAAGATAGTCATTATCAATATCAAGAACCACCTAGGAATGACAAAGAGAAAGAGAAAGACTATGACACTGATGAGGAATAGGAAGAGGTGGAAATACTTCCTGAACACAGAGCAAAATGTCGAAGAGACAAAAACTTCCAAAAGGTCATGGGAATCCTAATCAACAAAGAGAAAGAAAAATACTTTCTCAAACTTGCCCAAGAGGGAGAAAAGTTACCTTCTCATTTCAATATAGAAACCATTGTCAAAACTGAAGAAGAAACTAAGACTTCCAAACTCCAAAAACAATTGAAAATTATGCAAGATCAATTGGCTCAAATGATGCATGAGAAAGAGAAATCCACAAAGACATACACATTGGACGCTCTTTGTTCATTTCCATTTGACAAAAGCATGAACATGCTGCCTTTCCCATGAGACGTAGAGCTACCCAAATATGATAAGTACTTTGGTACTACTAATCCCCAAGATCACTTGCAAGAATTTGGTACTTTGTCTATGAAGTTTATACACAATCAAACATATCTCATGTGTTTATTCCCTAGAAGCCTAGGTGGTTAGGCTTTGGAGTGGTTCTCACATTTACCTCTTTCTATCAAGACATTTGATGAAATTGCCAATTCATTTGTTCATCAATATTCTCATAACATACAACACCTTGTCAATATTCAAGATTTATGCAACCTTAAATAGAAGGTTGGTAAACCTTTCCTCACTTTCCTCCAATGGTGGAGACAACTGTACACTAAGTATTCTCGCAAAATTCTAGAAACAGAGAAGCTTGACATTTTGCCTGACAACCTCCTACTTGATTTTGGATACAGAGTCCAACTTCAAGATCTATGTACCTTTGAAGAAACGATTACATAGGCTATCCGTATTGAGGAATTTATGGTTAAGAAAGATGAGCTCACTCTTTAGAGAGATACAAAATATGTCAACAAGAACTGAAAAATTGTACATGATGGAGTTGTTGACAATGTCACACCCAAACTGGCTAAAGTGACATTTAATCTCACAGACTTCCTCAAAGTGGCAAAAAATGTTGAGAAACCTCCCCTTGAAAATAAGACATCTGGGAACAAACTGAGAAACTCATGGACAACATGCCCCAAGCAAGAGTATAAGCTTTTGGTGGAACCTTTGGATGTAGTTTACAAAACATTGATACAACATAAGCTTATCTCACCAATGGATAACCCTCATCCCTATGATCCACAACCACGTCCACCATGGTGGAATGAGACCTCATTTTGTAAGTATCACCAAAAAAAGGGACACAAAACCAACAACTGTATAAACTTGCATCATAAAGTCTAGGACATGATTGATGCTAGTGATCTTGTGGTAGATGGACATAACAAAAACTCGGACCAAAAGGCATTCAAAGAACCTTTCCCAGCTTATGAAAGAGGAGAGACTTCAAAACCAAAACCCTACAATAACGTCAACTATACATATTCTAATGATGACAATGTCATTCACATGGTTGAACCTATAGATTCTGAATACTGCAATGTTATTACCATAAAGGGCAACCAAGATAATGACAAACCCAAGACACCATTTGTCTTGAGGGGCCCTACTCCCAATACAATAGATAATGTTCCTTCGCAACACTGTGCTAATGATGTCACTCATTCTCACACCAAGTTGGTGCTCAAAGGCCCTGCACCTCCTACTTCAAATCTTGAACAACACAAATACAAAGCTCTTGCTGGTCCATTCAGTAAATGTGCAAAACCCACAACGAACTTGACTGCAACCAATTATAGTGTTCTCGATCAGTTGAAATGAATTAATCCTTAGATTTCCATCTTTGAGTTGCTTAAAATCTCCCCTGCTCATAGGAAAATTTTGGACAAAGCCCTCACTGAGGCAAATGTTCCTCAAGATCTTGATCTTGAGCGATTTCAATCCATGGTAGGTCACCTGACCTCACCTTATCTAATGACATTCTCTTAGGAGGATGATAACTCGCTGAATCACCCACACAATTAGCCTCTACACATTGAGGTTATGGTCCACCAGACATGTGTTCATCGGGTACTCATTGACAATGGTGCCGGCCTAAATATTATCTCTACTACTCTTCTTAGACAATTGGATTATTTTGAAGACTCTGTTGATCCCTGACAAAAGATCACTATTAAAACATACAATGAAGTGGAATGAAAGTCACTAGGTCTTGTGGTTTTACCAATTTGCATCGGTCCTGTCAAAAGGGATGTCACCTGTCAGGTGCTTGACATTCCCTTGGCCTACAACATTTTGTTGGGATGCCCATGGGTACATGAGATGTGTGTTGTGTCAACCACATACCACCAATGCATCAAATTCCCATTTCATGGCTCCAAAGTTACTATTCCTGCCACTACTAGCTACACCTACAATATGCTCAAAGCTGCTAAAAATTTCATCCTTGCTAACCGTGAGTCTACTAATTATCATGACAATAAGCTGAAATAAATTGAGTAGTCATTCAAACTGAAAGAAACTAGTATGGGAGAGTACCACATTGAACCAATACTATCATTAACGCCTCTCCCAGAGTCCTCTTGACATTATGGCAGACCCTCAAAGGAAAAGAAGCCATTCATGCTGACACCTTAGAACAAGTATAATGGAACCTTTATCAAAGCTATAGTTCCCTTAGAATATGAAAGTGAAAACAAAGCCATTGCTGCATGGCTTTATAGAGAAGAGGCTCTAGTGGACCTAACAGAACAAGCTCAAGAAATCACTCCTAAGAAATATGGACCTAGTCTTAGGCTTTTTGATCATTTTCATTACAAGGGAACTGGCCCTATTGGGTGCAATAACAATGGCCTAATTGATCCTATCAAAGCAACAACTCAAAGCAATAGTGACACAACTAGCCTAGGGTTTAAGAAGGTCCCTTTCCATTTGGGATCCAATAAATTCATACTCGTACCTGAGAGTTCATCTAAAAATGAGTCACAATCTAAGTCAGGTACTCGAGAGGAAGAATCTGATGATGAGGATTCCTACCCTCATCCTATTCCTTATGATCTCGCTAAATTCTTTGCTGAGCCAGATGACTTTGTGCCATGTGTTAGCACTATGAATAATACTAGTGATTCTTCTGAGGACAATATTGAGCAACTCAAATATCATTAAGAAAAGAGAGAATCTAGTCAGTCATGCCATATTGAGTATTTGTGTAAGAATCCAGAGGTTGAAGGAGAGTATGTCCCTATCACTATTGGGGAGTTCTATACTCTCTCACCATGTAGCACCAATTCTCATGAATATGAATTTGACTCTCTTTCAGAAGCTACAACTGATAAAGACATTGACCAAGTGCATGTCTATGAAAATCGAATCGAAGTGGGTGAAATGTCTAGGGGTAGGTCATAGGGGTCTGATCCAACTAGTGTCCTAGAGTCATCAATTCCTAACATTAGTATTTTGAAGTGTTTGAATGCACCTGTGGATGAAGTCACTGTAGGTCTCAAATTGCTAGTCCATGCACTTAATGACTATACTATGAACACAATTGAACTTGCCACTACTCTCTCACTCACACATCCTGAGCTTATAGATTGGAAACCCAATGCATCTAATGAAGTCCTCACATTCCAAAATGACTATGCTCTTGCTGATTACTTAAATGCTATCGAACCTATAACATCTTCCACCAATGAGAAAAGCATCAACATGACTGAGGTTGACATCAAATATCTCAATCACACAATTAAAAATAAAAAATGCAAGAGGTCTGATGGTGAAAACCACATTGTAGCAGTGTTAGATCCCAAAAAAGTAAAAATAAAAGACATATCCAAGGGTGAAAACCTCTCTGAGGCACTTGTGGATGAGATATTTGATGTCCTTCCCAGTCACTTTAAGGAGAGATCATCAGTGTTAATAGAGCCAACGTAGCCAATTAACCTGGGCACATAAGAACATTCACATGTGATACATCTGGTGTAGTCACTGTCACCTAAAGAGAAGGAACAATTCATTGCCTTTTCCAAGGAAAAGAAAATAAATTTTTCCTAGACATATTCTGACAGGCCAGGATTAGATCCTGATCTTATCATGCATCATTTGTCCATAACACCAGGCATCAAACCAATTAAAAAAAAGCTTCAAAAAATGCACCCTCACGTTGCATGGCTTGTCAAAGAAGAATTGGAGAAACTTCTAAAGGCTAGTTTCATCTATACAATTGATTATGTTGAATGGATATCCAATATTGTTCCTGTGTCCAAGCACAATAAATCTATCAAGGTTTGTATAGACTTCTGTGATCTTAACTTGGCATGTCCTAAAGATGACTTTCTGCTTCCTAATATTGATATGATCATGGACATGATGGCTGTCTATGAGATGTACTCACTTATGGATGGTTTTTTTTGGATACAATCAAATACAAATTGCAGCAGAAGATCAAGAGAAAATGGCATTCACATGTGCATGGGGAACCTTTTGTTGGAATGCGATGCCATTTGGTTTAAAGAATGCTGGTGCTACATATCAACAGGTTATTACTACAATTTTCCATGACATGATGCATAGAACCATGGAGGACTACGTTGATGATACCTTGGTCAAAAGTGCTAAACACAATACTGATCTACAAGATTTGGGTCCCATCCTAGATCATATAGAAAAGTTTAGTCTTTGACTCAATCCTAAGAAATGCACATTTGGTGTCACATCAGAGAAATTGTTGGGATATATTGTTTTTGAAAAAGGAATTAAATTAGATCCAAAAAAAGTACATGCAATAAGGGACATGCCACCACCTCAGAACATTAGTTAGATGAGAGGACTACAGGGAAGGCTTCAAGCTATTCACAGGTTTATTTCACAATTGGCAGATAGATCACAACCCTGCACAAAGACCTTACATAAGGGTGTGAAATTTAATTGGAGCCAAGATTGTGAGAAAAGCTTAACATAGATCAAACAATATCTTGTCAATCCACCAATCCTAATGCCTCCTATGCATGGGAAGCCTTTCCTTTTATACATTTCAGCCACTAAAACATCTTTGGGAATCTTGTTGGCTCAGGAAGACAATGACAACAAAGAAAGATCTATTTATTACTTGAGTTGAACATTGGTCTCTTATGAGAAGAACTACAACATTATTGAGAAAGCTTGCTTGGTATTTGTCTTTACTTCCCAGAAGTTGAGACACTACATGCTTGCCTACACTACATGGATTGTGGCTAAAATAGATCCATTAAAGTACTTGCTCAGTAAGGCAGCTCTTACAGGAAGATTGGCTAAATGGGTCATGATACTTAGTGAATTTGACATCCAATATGTTGAACACGAGGCTATAAAGGGACAAGAAATTGCAGACCAACTGGCCGAGGCACCCATACAGAGTCTTCTACCAATAAACATTGATTTCCCAGATGAGTCAATTTTGACACTCACGCACCATACATGGGTTATGTTCTTTGATGGGTCCTTCATGCAACAAGGATTAGGTGTGGGATTACTCTTTATTACACCATAGAGATACTCATTGCAAAAAGAATACAAGATTATGTTTCCTTGTACAAATAACATTGCTGAATATGAGGCTTTGATCAATGGCATGAAAATTTTAGCTGAATGGAGAGTGGATCAGTTAGACATCTTTGGTGACTCTTAGCTTGTTATCAACCAAGTAAATGATGTGTATCAAACAAAGGATGAGAAACTAATTCCTTAAAAATGCATGGTTGATGACTTGAAGAAGTATTTTGAACACATCACCTTCCACTAAGTTCCATGAGCAGATAATAAAGAAGTTGATGCCATGGCCACTCTAGCCTCCCTGCTACAAATGCTAGAAAATGATCTTCAACATGAGTTCTTGGTGGAAGCATTACACTACCCAGCCTATGAAACACTTTATTCCAGGATGATCTATTCTATTATAGGACAAGAATCATCCCACTACCATCACATCTATTCCTACCTTCGTAATCAAACCATTCTGGAAGGTCTGACCCGAAATGAGAAATGTTAGTACCTAATCTGTAATGCTTCACATTATTTCATTATTGTTGATGATCTATATAGGAGAGGTCTCAATGGAACACTCCTTAGGTGTTTAGAACCTGATGAGTCCAAATGCACACTAATTAACGTTCACAAAGGCATTTGCGGATCTCATTCCAATGGCCTAACACTAGCTTGCAAACTCCTTCATGCTGGTTACTACTAGCCCAAAATGGAGTAAGAAGCTATAAATTATGCTAGGTCTTCCAAGCAGTGTCAACTACATGAGAATCTCATTCATGGTCCAGCCAGAGAGCTAATTCCCTCTACCACAACATGGCCATTTCAACAATGGGCTTTTGACTTGGTGGGGAAGATTCACCCAACATCTTCTAATGAACATAAGTTCATTATCATGACTACAGATTATTTCACAAAATGGATAGATGCAATTCCTCTCACAATTGTTGATGGAAAAACTATAGCGCTTTTCATCACAAACTAAATCATCTATAGATATGGTGTACCATCCTCAATCATTACTGACAATGGAGGAAAGTTTAAGAATAAAGACCTCAAGGAACTGTGCAAGAAATTCAAGATCACACAACATTGGTCTTCCATTTATTACCGCTAGGGTAGTGGCCAAGCTTAGGCATCCAATAAGGCGATCCTCAAAATTCTTCATTGCATAGTCAGTAAGTTAGGGAGAGACTGACATCTCCAGATCAACCCAGCCCTGTGGGCATATAGGACAAGCATTAGAACTCCAATAGGCACAACTCCCTTTGCGTTGGTGTATGGGGCAGATGCTGTGCTACCAATAGAGGTCAAGATTCCTACCTTGAGAATCTCTATGAAGGTCTTATCACTGATGATGACTACAGGATAGCTCGGCTTCAAGAGCTTGTGTTACTAGATGAACGACAACAAGTGTCATGTAATCATCTACGAGCATATCAACAAAGAATGACCAGAAGTTGGAATTGGAGGGTTAGGCCACGTGACTTCTAGCTGGGTGACCTCGTTCTGAGAGAGAATCCTAAGAATCAAAAACAATGAGTGCAAAAGGGAAAGTTTGAACCAAACTAGCTAGGTCCTTACATTATTACAACAGTATATGGATCTGGTGCCTATCAACTTTCCACAACCAAAGGAGAAGTACTTAAAGAGCCTATCAACACTCTCCACCTAAAGCAGTTTTACAGTTGATTTAATCTTAGCAAGCTCTCTCTACATATCTATATGTCCTGGAAAAAATCATAAAAATAAAAAAAAGTCCTGAAAAAATTTTTACCCTAGTGAAAACCTAGCAATAGGCACCTTGGTAACACCAACAAAAAAATCAAAAAGAGAAAAATACAACAAAAATTGAAAAAAATATAAAAGTGCCATTGGTGAAGACCTAGAAATAGGCATCATGGTAGCAAAAAAAGGAAAATACAACGAAGAAGGTGAAAACCTTGTAAGCATGTGCCTCTTGTTTCGAATGCTCCATCTTGCAACATATCTTCTAGCTATTTTGTATAGTCATTTTCATGCTTTTGCTTTCCTGCTTTTCCTACTTTACGCTCATGTATCCATGGATTGAGTCTTGTCATAGCTCGGGGGCATTTCCCCTTTAGTGTCACTCTTTTTGAGATTCTCCTCATAGAATCTCCTTCATGATAGTCACCAGTGGTCCTCACTGCATCTGCCTACTATCGCTAGTGTCACTATTTTTGAGATTCTCCTCAAAGAATCTCCTTCATGATAGTCACCAATGGTCCTCACTATGTTTGCCTACTGTCACTAGTGTCACTATTTTTGAGATTCTCCTCATAGAATCTCATTCATGAAAGTCACTAGTGGTCCTCACTGCATTTGCCTACTATCGCTAGTGTCACTCTTTTCAAGATTCTCCTCATAGAATCTCTTTTGCAATAGTCACTAATTGTTTCAACTATGTCTGCCTACTATTGCTTAGGTCATGTGTCCAGATTATTTTATGGAAAATCTCTCTTGCATTGATCAACAGTCATCCTGGCTGTATCTATCTACTATCACTTAGTCCTTCTTAGGTTCTTCATCATGAAGATTCCTCTTTGACCTCAGTCACTAGTCATTTTGACTGCGTCTACCTATTATTGTCACCCTACTAAAGAGATTTCTTTCAAACATGTTCTGGACACTAACAGTTGACATCAATCCCAAAACATTGAACTCAAAAATGACATACTTGTCTAGATATGCTGAGCTCTTTCTTTATTTTCTTTGTTTTGCTTTATCATATCTCCTTGAGCAACTCGATGATGTCATCTTCAACTAGAGAAGTAATGACTGGGGGCATGATCTTTTCTTTGCTTTCTGTTTATAGTTTAGTTTCAATTAGTTGACATATTCTTATAAGAGGGGTGTCCACTATAAGAGCCTCCATCTCGTATTGGATGGCCATATGTACCTTGACTCCTTTTATATGAATACATCAATAATGTTGGTACTTCTCCTTGTTTTTTGGAGTGAACTCTTCATGCTATAGTAAATACTGATACTCGTCTTGCTAAGTGAACGTACAGGTCACTGCGAGTATATATAGCACACTTTTGTCAAGTTATGAATACAAGGGTCATTACGGATAGAATGAATACTAAATACTTAGCATAAGAGGGATCTCTCGTATGTTTGGTGTGCCTGTTATGCAAGCAAAATTTAGGTCATCCTAGCATTTATGCTTTGATGCTTATGTTAACTTGTTATATTAAAAGGGACAAATATTCTGGTCATTTTGGCTTCTTGTGCCTTGAATGCTTACATTTAATCTTGACAGACCAATAACGTATGTTATATTTATATTTCCATGATTGTAATGTCAGTGGGAATTGTATAACCTACAAGATTTGTTCTATATCTAGTGATGATTAAATATTGAGGCTTGGTAACTAGACCTAGGGTTGCATTTAACATAGTCTTGTATTACATACTTCATTTGCATAAACACACAATTTGATGGTCATTCTATTCTTACCCTTTGTAATGAAGGATTAGGGGTCATTTGCACATATATTAGATTCCTCCACAGCTACACAAGCATTTGGTTCATTGATTCATGCTCCTCAATGGAATACCTGTGACTTTCAAACAAAAACATGCAACACTATGTAAGATGTTAGTCCATATATATGCATTCTATTTAAGTACAACATACATCTCATGTACATCAAAGTAAAGAAAAATAGAGAATGACACATACATAGGAATAATTGGCTCAAGATGTGATATATATATATATATATATATATATATATATATATATATCAAAAGAATGGGTCTGTACAAAAATGGGCGCTACTCGAGTGCAATCAATCAAAAAATGATACATGTGGTGCTGGTACACCAATTGATACATAGCTAGAGATCAAAATTAGAGGTAAGTCACAGAGCATCTATCTCTGTCCTATACCCTTGCCTCTAGGAGGAGTAGGGGTAGTAGGTGGCAGAGGCGGTAGTAGCATATCTGGCCTAACAGGAGGTCGTGTGCCCCCAAAATCTTGCGCATACTAGGAGAAGTGTTGCACATAGAGTGTCTCATTTGGCATCGTGTTGGTATATGCAACATAGTAATATGCTGCTTGAGCCAACTAAAACTAAATCTCATCCTGTGCCAGCTCTAATCTCCGCTCTGTGATCTCGACATGCTCTCTCCAAAAATTAGTGTCCCGCTATCACTCCACCAGCTACGCATCCTTGATTGCCACTAGAATCTATAACTCTCCCAACTGTCAGGAGGCCTAACAAAACCACTCTTGGTATCATCATATTATGTCCTACACCCCACCTACTGGCTGATCTGGTATGTCCTCATCTACCATATTTGGTACCTACTTCTTTGGAGGTGCCTCTGGCTATGGTGACACTTGCTACTATGGAGCCTCCTACTGAGGGGCCTCCTCCTCTATCCTTTGCCTACGGAACCAGCTTTATCCAGTCCCATTTCCCCTAGTACCTGGGTCTGGTCCCATTTGACATGGAGGAATCTGCATCTGCTGAACCTGGTGCCGAACTTGTGATTGCTGTTGTGGCTGAACTACTAACTATGGCTATGCCTACTACTGCTGGGGCACTTGTCTCTCTACCTACCCTGCCATACCCACTAGATCTGTAAAACATGGGAATAGATGGTTGATAAAAACTGCCTGATATGTAAGTGTCATCCTGGCATCTACTATCGTTGGCAGGTAGTCCCACTGAACTGCAGCTAGGCTATGGATGTCTATCATGGATCACCTTGGATCCATCCATGCTAGCAACACCCACTCAATATCCTTTTGCAACCTAGCATTGGCACAAAACTCAGGAGAAATATCCTGTGGTCGGCCATACTACTACCACACTCGAGAGATCACAAATCTCTCCATAACAGATGTCGTCCTACCCACCAAAGGTCGAGAACTGAACATCCAAGGTAACTCTCTAGGAGCATCATCCTAGTCCTCTGTCTCACTAGGGTCACCATACAACAGACACAAGGTCATCAAGATGTATCCTCCACTACTCTATCTTATCCAAGTGGGCCTAGGTAATATGCCCTTGATATCTACAAATATAGGGCTCCATGGGCTCTTGAGCGTCATCAAAAATTAGCCTACATATGGGAAGATGCTCCTAGGCCCAGATCTACAAAACATAAACTCTAGCTTCCATGGTCTTCTTCTTGTGGAAGATGACCTCGTGCATCTCATGAAAAAGGTGAGCAGCGTGCACTGACCCCACCTAAAAATCTCGGGTGCCTCTAGCATCCTGCAAAGCATGACACCCCACCCACACTCCAAACCATGCTATCCTCTATCAAGACATAGGAAACAACTCAAAAATATAGCTAGCACAGATGCCAGCCTATGTGTCGGTCCATATGTGTGCATCAGCTCATCCCAATTGATGGCCCTACCCCTTGATAACTCTCTACTGAACACAATAGATAGCACATCTATCCCTACTCGGAGCACTGTGTCATAGATGAACCGAGCACCATGAAAGGGAATCTGCAAGATCCTCTAGATGTCCTCCAGAGTGATGGTCATCTAGCCCATTGACAAGTGGAAGGTGTTCGTCTCCAAATGGAAATGCTCAACCAATCCAGTGAGAAGGTCATGATTCACCATCACGGCTAGAATCTGGCATAAAGAAGACAAACCCAATCAGGCAATGTGTGCCCGATCAACGTCATTGAGACTCCACAATAGTTCCTCATATGGTGGGAAATGAGATCTAAATGCAAAGTCACCAAAGACCTATTGTACGCACAACAAGAAACAACAAAAGTGCTAATCAGTATCAAGTTGAAATGATGCATTAGAATAAATTAAAATGCAATTTTTGAGTGCAAAAATCAATCTTTTACACATAACTATCATAGAATTTCATGCAAAATTCATGAAATCTCATGCAAAAGTATATCATTTTCACACAAAAACATTCTTTCTTTGTGCGAAGACTCACGCCTTCGTGCGAACAAAGAGATGCCCGCGCAAAGAAAGAACTGTCCGTGCAAAAAAAGAGATCTTCGCGTGAGAAATGAATCACCTTGCATGAAGAATCTCTTCCTTTGCACAAAACATAATGTCTCTTGTGTGAAGATCCTCTCTACTATGTTCAAAGAAATAATGAACCCTATTTCTTCACGCAAAGAAAGAAGATCTTTACGTGAAAGCTGATAGGTCTTGTGCGAAGAGAGATTTGACACCCTAAAAACAAGCTAAAATGTGTAATAAATGACCTCAAAATGCGTAAAAGTGAAAGTACAAAGGAGGGTAATTGATGACTCACCAGTGGTCTGTAGTTTGCTAGGTGGTTGTTATGTCCAAAGTGCTCAAATCGATGATGTCTCATGCTAACTTCCATGTCTCTCTTAGAGCTCAAATCAATAGAAGACAAAAGGCACAAATGAATTGAAAATGACCCCTCGGGCCCTTATATAGTTGTTGATCCAAATTTTTCAAAGTGCTCAGATTTGAGAAAAAATCACACCCCTGGCTAATTGGACCATTTTGGATCCATTTTTGAGATTGAATTCAAAATTTGACACACCTAATAAATTCAAAAATGCATTTTAAAATTTTGGGGATCGATGCGATCAAACGCTTGTGTAGCCCAAAATCTTTCTGATACTTTGTGATTCTTGGCATCCTTTCAACTCTACATTCTCCATATTTTCAAAATCTATTTTGGAAATAATCAACTCAAGTCAACTATGGCTAAATCTAGTCAATTTTTGGTCAAACTTGGTCTTTGTGACTTCACAATCATTCTAAATCAACTCTGAATCTTCTTTTGATCTCTTCTATATTCTGTTGAATTTCAAATTTCTTCTATATCTCATGATATACTGCTTCAAATCATATTTTTGGTGTGTCATCTTTTGATTTCACTCTCGAGGGGGAAGGATGATTACATCATTGAATACATATTGCTCGGAGCATCTTGTTCCCTTCTATCTGACATCTTTGCTATCTATCTTATCTTTTCATCAATTTATCAACCTTATAACAACTCTTCTTAGATTTTGATGGATAGGTATTGGGATAGTCTAAACCCCAACTCCTGAGGATCAAGCCTCATTCTGGGGTTGATACTATGACTCATGATTGGACCTTGTTATGTTTTTATCAATCTTAGGTATCTTGGTGTTTTATCTGGATTCTTGAAGGTTAAGCTTCGTTTTGGAGATAGTCTTCTAAATGCTTTCAATCTTAGGTATCTAGGTGTTCTATCTAAATCCTTGAAGGTTAATCTTTATTATGGAGATAATCTTCTAAATGCTATCAATTTTAGGTATCTAGATGTTCTGTCTGGATCCTTAAAGATTAAGCTCTGTTCTAGTATTAGTCTTCTAAATGCTTTCAATCTCGAGTATCTAGACATTCTGTTTGGATCCTTAAAGGTTAAACTTTTTTCTTAAGGAAACCTTTAAAATGCTTATCAATTTTAGGTATCTAAGTGCTCTACTTGGATCCCTTAGGATTAAGCTCTATTCTAGAGATGGTCCTTAAAAGCTTATCAATTGGTCTCCATGTCATCACCTTCAGAACCAATCTCATCTTCACATCATGCTTTCTAATTTTCTTTGAATTGAACATGTTGTTGACACATTCATTCAAAGAGGGGCAAAATGTAATACCCCAAAATTGGCTCATTGCGATGATACCAATTCTGGTCTATTTCTGATCAATCTTAAGTCCTATGTCACTATTCGACTACTCATTACTTGACTTAATTGTCAGATGTAGAAAACCCTAATCTTCATTCATCATGTTTATTATTTAATTCCTATAGTATTTACTCATATTAGTCACATTAAACCTATTGATTAATATTTAATTTAATTACTAAGTATTTATACTTTAATTAAATTAAATTATATCCTAACGCTAATGTACTATGGAATTAAATTTATTTAATTTAATAAATGTGCCTATTTTAATTAATTTAACAAAATTATTTAATTAAATGGAGTACTTACTTCTAATTAATTAAAGAAAGTTATTTAATTAAATGGGAAGCCATTCCTAATTAGTTAAATGAAGTTATTTAATTAAATAAGAAAAGTGTCTCTAATTAATTAAAGGATTATTTAATTAAATAGAAAAGATAATTATGAGAGCATATCTCATTTTATTAAATTAAATATCTCACCAAAATCTCTCTTCAGTTCAAAAAAGGAAATTCCCAGTTCACTGTTGATCAAAAAGGAATTAAATCAGTTAACTCCTTATTCTACTCAAATTAAATCAGTTAACTCCCTTTAATTTGGGAATCTTCCTTTATGACTGAACTTCATCTTCAATCTTGACCGTTGATTGAAATCGATCTCAATCATTGATGGATTCTAGGAAAGTATATATAAGAGACCCTCCTCTCTTCATTTCAAAGGAGGATGAATTAGAATTTGCATTGAATTGTTGTTGAAATTCATACTCACATTTTCTCACATTTGCTCACATTTTTGCATACATCTTGCGTTCTTAGTTTAAATTCATTTAGCTTAATATGCATAGGTTAATCTAGTTTTGTTTCAATTGTTCCTAGATTAGAATGCATTTCTCATTCTAGATTAATTTGCACAATCATATAGATTAATTTCATTTCTTAAATCCTTCATTCTTAGAGGGTCTGGTTGCTTAACACCTCAAATCTGAGGATATCTAACAAGAAATTCCCTTTAGATAGAAGACAACAGGTCACCTTGTTGGCTGATTTTTGGATGACCAATCCAATGTTCATTCCAAGACCATGTTGAAGTGTGTGTGTGTGTGTATTAGCATAGGCCGCATTTTCACGCATTTAGGTAGAAGCCATTAACTGTGCTTTTTATATCCAAAACTATGTTCCTCACTGATCCTTGAAGGGAGTTACCCCTTTTGAAGCTTAGAATGGTCAAAAACCATTAGTTAAGAACTTTCAAGTTTTTGGATCTCCTGCATGGGCCCACATTCTTGTAGAGAAATGCAAGGCCTTGAATCCGTAGAGCAAACCTTGCATATTTGTAGGTCATCCTGATGGTGTGAAGGGTTATCAATTACTCCACCCTACTACACATGAGTTGTTCATTAAGAGGAGTGTTCAGTTTGAGGAGGGACCTTCAAGCTCCCTTTCTATCACTTCTCCAACTCCTTCTACTTTGACATTGGAGTCACTTGGAATAAATGATAGATCTTCTGATTAGTTAGATTCACTTGAGTAGTCTTCTACATCCACTTCTAATGTAGAGAGTGATTCAAAGAACTCACCTCCTTCCTCCCCTAGTCATCATTCTTAGGTTGAAGATTCTCCTCTAGATTCTCCATCTTTTGTCCACTTTTGGATAGATAGACCTTGTAGTCTATAGGTGATTGGATTGGGGATCCATTAGACACTAGGTGGACTCATTCACAATTCTAGGATGCTCCACATGTCTTCATTGCTACTACCTTAGATCCACCATTCTTTCATGAGGTTTCTAGTATTCCTGAGTGGGATACAACTATGTAGGAAGAGTATGTTTCCTTGATGAGGAACCACACTTGGGATCTTGTCCCTCTTTTGAAGGTAAGAAAACTTGTTTGATGTAAGTGGATCTATGGGACATAATTTGTGAGCTTTGTTGGGGGTGTGGGATGCTTCATCTTTTTGGGGGGCCTCTTCCTCTCACTTGGAGTCTTGATTTTTTGTGGGAGTCTCTTTTTTCTCTCTCTTCTGGGGGACTTTTATGTACATGGTTACCTCATCAGGCTTGACTTGTTGAGACCCATTTCTACATCCACCTAAGCTTTGCTTATGGGAGGGTGTTAGTGTAGTTTTTTAATTTTCTAGTGGGTTATTTATTTTTCCCCATATTGCTAGGTTTATCCTACACTTTTGATAATCTTTCTTAGGTTAATAAAGCATGTCTTATTTAGAAAGTGGTTGCAAGGTGTCACCTTCCTACATGTGAGCATCCATTAGCTATCTTAGGAAGATACTTTTATATCTTTAGTCAAATAGATGGTTGCTCGTCATTGGTCAGTGTTTCCACTTACTCCCTCTTCCTAGTATATATAAGCATGCTACCTAGGTTGTATTTAAGATCAATTTCTTTTCCATCCTCTTAATGCTATTTTGCTTCAAGAATTTCCATTACTCTCTTGGAGACTAACTATATGTTGCTATTTTGATTTTGTATCATTTGCATTCATAGTTTAGATATCTATTCTTTGCACTAGATTTCTAGGTTATCAATCTTTTTAGATTCTAACAATTTTTAATGAGCCCTAATCCCATATTTATGTTGTCCTCATGATAGTGAACCAACTCTCCAATTTTTGTTTCCCCAAGTGTCAGTCTGACCTATTTTCAAAGCCAAAACTGAATATGATTTATTATTTTCTGGCATGTTTTCGTGCAGACAGTTCTTAACGGGATACTTTGACAGTCAATATCTTTTAACCAGGGATTTGTCATGAGACAAGATTTGACAAGGTAAAAGTATGTAGAACAAAGAATTAGTGCTCCTTATTTTAGAGCCCATCAGGTGTTTTTGTTAGTTTTTAAAGCCAATCAAAAGACCACTTGGCAAGACATTGGTAGTTAGTGAAAAGTTTTAAATTGAGTTAAAAAATGATGGTTCAATGATTAAGTTCAGAATTGATTAGTATTGGATGTTCACCAGAAAATTTTAAAAATTCAGTTGTTTGAAATGCAAATTTTTTTGAGCAGGACCCATTTTGGGTTCGACTATTGAATAAAAGCCAACAATTTCGAGCAATCGATATTGGTTTCAGTTAAGATCTGAGTCCTAGTAGGAATAACCTTCAAAAAAATTGAGCCAAACATCTTTGATAATTTTGTAATAGCCACTTCCCAAAAAGGCTCATCGAGGGCATGGCTCTTTTTAATCCTTGATAAATGAAGTCTTTTTTCAATTTCCATCACTTGACAAGAGACCTATTGCAAAAATAATTCAAGTGCATTAATTGAATCTTCAAATCCTTTTGAGAGGGAATGGTCCCATGCAATGCTAGAATAATATAGCTCTCAAATTCTTCCAATTCAATCTATGGAGCACAAAAGTAGAAAGAACCAATTTCCAACCATTAAATTGTTGGCTTTGTATTGGAATTGAAGTAAATGAATCCATATGCTCTTGTGAGAGGAGAATCCACTGAAAGAAACCTCCTCATTTTTCTCAGAATCTATTATTGAGCAATTTACTTTTCACCTTATCCACCTAGTAGAAATAGTATGAAAGAAGTCAAATGGTATTGTCTAATGTGCCATTTACTCAAATTGAATATTAATGGTAGCTAGAATTACCTTTACTTTTTCATCATTTGGACTAGGATATGAGTGTGAAAATGGGGTCACTACCAATCAAGATGTTAGGAGGAGTAGAGCTGATAGCTTCTAAAAGGAAAGAATGGTGAATGGTGTTGAAAGGGAATGTTGTCTAGAAATAGGACACCTTATGGATAATTTTGAGAGGAAGCTCACTCCAAATGTAAGATGCATGAATATTAGAGCAACATGTTGTGGAAGACATGCATATTGATTCAAGATCAGATGTTCAAAGAAAACCAAATTCAAAAACAAGAGATGAAGAGTATGTAATTGATGACCATGGTTTAGTGCATTTTATAAAAGGGCATAAGTTAAGTTCACATGGGTCACTAGTACTAGCTGGAGGTTATGTCCATCATTTCAAGTCATCAAAAAGTGGCAATAGTAAAATAATTCTAGAAATAGTCAAGCCTATTCTATAGATAGAGGAAATAGTAGGGATTATACTAGAGGATTTACACAAAGACTATTAAGTCTACCCTATTAAAGGATTTACATAATTGATTCACCTGTTAGGATGAAAAAGTGGATCTACTTACAAACTTGATTTGCTGATTAGATCCTTGAAGTATAGATCACCTCTTCTAACTGATGAATCTTTACTGCTCCTTGCAAACCTTGTTGAATACTTTCCTCTACTACTAATTCATTTTCATTCTTCTCAAAGCATTACATGTCTATCATGATACATCATTTTTTGTAAATAATATAATATATTACATATATACCATTCCAATAATTACATTTGCAAGGTCGGCCAAAACACAAGTGAACAAAATATTACTGAGTTGGCCAAATAGTAAATAACTCAGGTTCACTGAACTAACTCAATGACCTTCTGATACTCGACATCCACTGCATTACTCAACATCATCATGCACTTAGTAGAAGTGAAGGCTCAGCCCATACTAATCACTTGACATAGTTTTGAACTCAGTAACCATTGGAGACTTAGTAGATATAGTATCACTTGGTAAACACTGCACTTCCATCACTCGGTAAACACTGTGAAGCTCAGCAAACACTGTAAACTTAGTAGACATTGTTGGATTGCACATTCACTTGGTAGCTTCATGAATGCTCAGTATGAACTTGCTTGACTGCATACTCACTCGATAGCTTCAAGAATGCTCAGTCTGAACTACTTAAGTGATGAACCTACAAGGTAACGACTAAATGCTCGGTATACACTATAGACTGACTTTTGAACTCAGTAATCATTTAGAATCAAGTAAGTGTTGTCACTAATGAGAAATACAATATAATGCCAACAATCTCCCCTTTTGGCATTAGTGACAAAACAATTATGAGCCAAAACATATGTACATAACTTGACTCAATGAATTTTGGTTTTTCAAAATTGATCTTTGTAGAACTATTGCATATACATTTCTATATACCTTCTTGATGACTTATATATGCAAAGATACTTATGTAAACATGCTAACTCTAATGAGTACTAACTCCCCCTATCACTTATAGTGATACCTCTCCTCACTTATTATGTTGAGTCTCTGAATCTCTCCCCCTTTTTGAAAATAATGCCAAAGGACTACATATATACAATTTATATGGCTACACCAAAGTGAGATAGAAATTCTTGATGTACCTTAAGGATGGTTGAAAAAGTACTATCCCAAGTCTATTGTAAAATTTGACATGTGGAGAGAGTAATTTGAACTTCTGCTGATAATTGGATCAAGTGATCAGCCACTGAGAAGTTCTAATCTTCGACCAATGTTTTGCAATGAGCAAGATGTTTTTGCATTGTGTCCATGATAGGAAGGATCACGTTCTAGATGTCTATTAGTGTAGACTGGATCCTTGCTTCCTCTCTCAATAGTCCTGCCTATACATCTGCCAAATATTTGATTTTGGTGTGATGGGAGGTTGTGGAGGAGGAGTCCACCTTTAACTTGGATGCACTTGATTGCATATCAAATTCAATCTTATTTAACTTATCCTTTATTTCTTTAGTGAAACCAGAAACATCACAAAGTTTAGCAAAAAGTGATGCTACATTACTAAAAGAATTTTAAAAATTTCCCAAAAATTTTGACAATTCAACTTGCTTGATTTCTATCTTTTGAGCGATATGCTCTAGCACCTTATTATCAAATTTCTTTTCAACTTTCTCAATAAGTTTCTCCTTTCTAGAAGAATCCTCATTAAATTTCTATATTGCCTCTTCTAATTGAATCAAAATGTGTTGAGTGGAATATACTTCAACACCTATAGCATCTATAATTATATCCTTGGCATTCTCAATTATTTTGTATTCCTTATCCCTTTCTAATCTTAACTATTTTTGCATAGCTTTCATCTCTATGAGTTCACTAGCTAACCTCATCTCTTCAATGGTAGCAATGTCATAGTCAATCTTTGGAATCACTATTTATGTGTCTAGGTCAATGTCCTCTCCAATTTCCTTTCCAATGATCAGAAGTTTTAATGCATGCTTATGTTTGACTTCTGTGATTATTAGTTTGACCTTAGAAATAGACACAAAAGTAGAGATAGAAGGGCTAGCAGTGAAATTTGGGATAGGAATCAAGGATTGAATGCCAATAGAAGTGCTAACTGGATAAAAATCACTTCCTAGAATTGGTGTCATATTTGGTAGAGTACCCATACTAGTATTTGAACTGATGTTGATGGAAACAAAATTGTAGAACTTACTAGAATTGATGAAAACAAAATTGTGGAACTTACTGTTACATTCACTGATGATGAATGAGTTAAGGAGGCTAACTTAGTGGCTGAAGAGGTGATAGAAATATTGGTAGATGAAGTGCTTGACACATCTATTTTAGATACCTAGAGTTGGGAGGTAGCTGGTGAAAATTGAGCAATTGATGTGATTGTTGTGCTCAGAATCTCACTTCTAGAAGCTATCTCCAAAATAGATGTAACAGTCTTTAGTAGAGAGTGAGGAAGGGATGCAATAACTTCTACTACAATTTTCACTAGATCTTCTTCTTTTTCTTCCTCAAGTGCTTCTTCCTCCTTGTATTTTTCCTCTTTTCTTCCATTAGTGCATGCAACTCTCCTAGAGTAATTGTGATGGATGGAGTGCTACCAAAATCATCACTGTCACTGTTGTCATCATCCTTGATTTCAACAAGATCATCATTGGGCTTTTGCAGATGATAGATGTTCTTCCACATATTTTTTGCATCACTTACAACATGCTCAATGTCCTTAATGAAAAGTAAACATGCATGAAATCTAATCATCATTTTACCTTTGTGGTTCTTCATTGCTGCCTTTATTTCTGCTTTAGTGAGAGTTCCTAGAAGATTCTTCAAGGATTTCTCATATATGTCTTTGGCTATTTGGGTGGCTGACTCTCATCTTGGTTGCAATATCTCCAATAGTTCTTTGGAGATTTGAAAGGCAAGCTTGTCTGGGGAGTATTTCCATTTTCCTATCTTATTGAGTACCAATTCCTTAATCTACATTTTCTTTGCATCTATCCTTGTTTCAAATTTTAATGCCTTGAAATTTGTGATGCTAGCTCCCTCTTCCAAATGTTTTCTAAGCCTTTCCTCAATTGTGAGTGGAGGCCTAACAATTACAAGTTCCTACTTGCCTTGTCTGGTTCTTCTGAAAAATACTATAGTAGGCTTCTTTTTAGGTTTGGTGATAATCGCCTTTCCTTTCTTCTTTGGTGGTTCCTCTTATTTTTCAGATTCAAGTTCTTCACCTTCTTCTTCTTCTTCTTCTTCATCCTCACCTTTTCCTTTAGTTAGCATAAGAGGGTCAATTTTAGTTTTCAATTTGGCTTTCTTCCTCTTTCCTTTGCTTATGGCCTGGGGTAGCTTGATTTCAAGCTCAATTCTAGCCTTTGCCTCATCATATGTTTCAAAACTTGGTTTCTTTGTGTATGTACTTGATCCACTTAGTTTAAAAACTTCTTGGCATATGCGAGATATGGGTTAACCCTTTGGTCTCTAGATGCTTATGCTCGGGTTTCAAAGAACCATCAACACTCATTTCTCCTAGGGCATTATCCATCTCTAGTTTTCCAATCTCTTCAACAAAACATTTGAAATGTGTATGAATGTCATTTATGAGAAATTCCTTAGGTGGAATTTGTGATTGAGCTCCATTGGGGTCGAGTGATTCTACAATTGCTGGAACTAGCTTGAAGTTTAGCACCTTCCACTCCACACCTTTAACTAGCATTTCGGAACCTCATTTTTCCTTGGTGCTACTGCTACTCTTGGATTCCATTGTTGCTTAGTAGGTGTAAGAAAATTTTGAACAAATGTTCCACTTGAAAATTACTTGAAATCACTTGGAATTTACTTTGGAATCACTGGAAATTTCTTAGCTTTGTAATCGTGGTGAAAAATGAAATCAAATTCTGCCCTTCTGAATTTTTTTTTACCATTAATGCTTGGTACAAAGGTAGATGAGATGACATAGTGCTTGATAGGCTATCATTCACTTTCTTGGTATAAGCTTTGCAACTCAATGATCGAATAAAACTTTGTTGCTCCAGACCTAGCTTGGTAAGGTCTTCAACGGACTTTCCTTGGTAGATGCAACTCAGCAAAATATACGTTTTCTTTGATCCTTGTGTATTTGGAATATTGATTTGATCATTTTTCTTTCTTTTATTTTGGAACTATTTTAGATATCACTAGAAGATGTAGTTCCATATCCTCCTTTATGAATCTAATTAGATATGGTGGAGTCACCCACTTCTTGAGTGACATTGCCATCATTTGAACTATCTTGCTTGGTAGATTTTAGAATCCACTGTTGCCTCATCTTCTTCTAAATGTTATCAGCTTTAGTTTTCTTTTCATCTTCAACTCTTTCTATGTTCATGCAATTTTTAGCTATATGACCAAGTTTTGTGCATGTATAACACCTTATAGTAGTGTCCTTCTTCCTTAGGTGATGGCTTGCACAATTTATACCAATATGTCCATGTGCTCCACAATAATGACATCTACACCAGGTATTGTAGTCCCATCCAAATATTGATTTAACAAGTTCTTTAGCTGGATTGAATGACTTGGATCTGCATTGGAATGCCTTGTGACCATGCTTCTTGCATTTGTGACAATTTCCTTCAAATTTTGGTTTCTCCTTGCATTCATTAGCTTTATGACCATGCTGACTACAATTGTAGCATTTTCCATTGAATTTACCTTTTCCATTGCTCTAACACTTGTTTGATGTATGACCTATCTTACCACAGTGGTTGCAAGTAGGCCTTTGATTTCTTTGGGCACCTTGTTTGGAGGTTTCAACTTCTTCCTTATAACCAAGTTTAGCTTTACCTTTTTGTCTATGAAGATTTTTCTCACTTAGTTGATTTAATTGAGTCACGTCTTTTTGAGATTTCATCATTCTCTCATTGATTTTCTTTTTAGTGATTAAGTCATTTTCCAAACTTTCATTGATTTGTCTTTCAAATCTCAAGTCACTTTGTAAGCTTTCATTGATTTTTCTTTCAGTAATTAAATCATTCCTCAGGCTTTCATTTTCAGATATCAGATTCATATATTTTTCATTTGCATTAGATAGTTGATCCACAAGATCTTCATGCTGATTGGATTGATTATTTCTTATTTCTAGGTCTTCAGTTGCCTTGTTTCTCTATTCCAAAACATCACATAGCCTGATTGATTGGATTTCTTATTCTCTTTTAAGCTTTCTTACTTCTTCTTGCAAAGAGCCATTCTTTACTAGAAGTTCCTTGATTGCCTCATTAGCTTTATCTAAACTTCTTGATGGTAAAAGGTCTTTAATCTTTTCTTCAAAATACTGATGGTCATTCATTTGTCTTGCAAGTTCCTTCCTTCTTTTCAAGGATTGAGAAAGATGCTCCTTTTCTTCTTTGAGTTGAGTCATGGCCATTTCCAGATCTAGCTTTTCATTTTCAATAGCTTTGTCAAGTCTAAATATCTCCATTGTCTTTGATCTTTGCTCAAGCTATCAAGCTTTGTCCTGAGAACCAGAATGCTCTGATACCAATTGTTGGAAATATTCAAGATATGATAGGTTACTAAGAGGGAAGGGGTAAATCAGTAACTTCAAAAACTTTAAAGCAATTCAACACTTTAATCATATATACTATTCACCGTCCATTTATCTAATCTATTGCATGTATGAGAGATCAAACATTCATAACACATGTACACAGTGATTTGGTGACCCAGAAACCTTCCAAATAGAAAGCAAAATTGGGGTGGGGATGATACCCACAAAACTTTTTTATTGTAGTATGAAGTTGGCTGGTTAATGCTTGCATTGACCACTTCTGGTGATCTACCCTATTAGGAGCACAAAAGACTACTAGGTCCACCTTGTTAGAGAATTTATAAACATACACTAAAGTATGCACTCTATTAGGAGATTTATACAAAGATTATTAAGTCTACCCTATTAAAGGATTTACAAAACTGATTCACCTGTTAGGATGAAATAGTGGATCTACTTACAAACTTGATTTGTTGATTAGATCCTTGAAGTATAGATCACCTCTTTTGACTGATGAATCTTTATTGCTCCTTGTAGGGCTTGCTGAATACTTTTCTCTGTTGCTAATTCACTTTCATTCTTCTTAAAGCATTACATGTATATCTTGATACATCCTTTTTTTTGTAATTGATATAATATATTACATATATACAATTCCAATTATTAAATTTGCAAGGTTAGCCAAAACACAAGTGAACAAAATATTACTGAGTCAGCCAAACAGTAAATAACTCAAGTTCACTGAACTGACTTGGTGACCTTCTAATACTCGGTGACTGCATTACTCAGCATTGTCATGCACTCGATAGAAGTGAAGGCCTGGTCCATACTAATCACTTGACATAGTTCTAAAGTCAATAACCATTGGAGACTCGATAGATATAGTATCACTCAGTAAACACTGTGAAGCTCGGTGAACACTGTAGACTCGATAGACACTGCTAGATTGCACACTCACTCGGTAGCTTCATGAATGCTTGGTATGAACTTACTTGACTGCACACTCACTTGGTAGCTTTAGGAATGCTCGTTATGAACTACTTAAGTGATGAACCTTCAAGGTAACCACTGAATTCTCAGTATACACTGTAGACTGAGTGATGAACTTGATAATCATTTAGAATCAAGTAAGTGTTGTCACTAATGACAAATACAATATAATGCCAATAGGAGGAAGCACCCATGTTAAAGCTATAGGAAGGAGAGGCATGCAAGCCATTTTTCAATTTGAATACTAACCCAAACACTTCATAGATGAGGCAATACTCCAATCACATGCAAGAGATGTTTGTGAAGAATTAATTCAGCATATGGGGCATCTGTGGTGTCAAAGCCTAGGAGATCCATATTTTTTGAGGTGGATAGAAATTTTATTTTACAATTCCTTTTGTATTTTAGAAGCTAATAGAGAATGGATGGAGTTTCATTTGAGGTTGTGATCATCTCAGCCTAGGATTTGAAATTTGTGACAAGTTTCAGAATGCCAATGCAAAGTTGTGTAATTGTAAGTAGTGATTCCACCATAGAAATTAGCCCCACATGCCATATTGAAAGGTAAAGATGACTTTCCCAAACAACATGAGTAGAAATAAAGCTCCACATTAGTAACAAATATTCTTGTGTTCCTACTTGGGTGTCTTATAGAGGTAAGAGGTAGATCTACTCCCCATGTTAAGTCAAATTTGCAGTCAAAGTTAGACAGTGTAAAAAATGTTATTCCACATTCATTGTGGAGGCTCTTTTTCAAATGCTTAAATACAACAATGCTCACATACTAAATTTCTAAAAAGACACCACTACAGGGGCCTATCATGGCTAGTGGAAATGAAATCAAACAAATTTTGACTCAAGGAACACTCACCAAAAAATGAAGAATCATTTGAAAAATGTGCTAGATTTTGGTGGTCACCATGTTGCCTCTAGAAAATGGTAGGATTCACTAGTGGAGACATAGTGACCTCTAAGAAAAATAGAAAAGTAGTGAGAGTTTTAGGAGATACCATTGGCTATTGGGGAAATCAAAACATGCCATGTGGAATATATTTGGTTCCCGAGTGGACTTAGGAGAGGACTTAAAGGTCAATAAAAAATTATTTTTAATATTTTATTCAAATTTTTTGAAATGGACATTCATGATAAAAGAATCAAAGTTATAATTTTAAAAAACCTATAGTTTATGCTATAGTATTTTTTCAAAAAAATTCAATATTAATGCATTTTAATGTGAAAATCTATGAAGGAAGGGGGTATTTTTTCCCAAAATATAGACTCCATAAACAAGAGATGAACTTTCTAATTCTAGAGTTTTTTTTGGTATAGGTGATCACTAGTGAATGCTACAAGGGGGGTTTTGTATTTTTAATGTGATACTCAGTTGTAGGGAATGATTTCATCAGTGTAGTTATAGAATTTAGTTATGATAAACTTGATATGTTTGGTTGGTTTAGTATGTTCAAAATTTGGTGCATAATGATGTATTTTTCCTCTAGTGTTTTGCAAATTGTATGTTTTTTGATGGAATTTTTCAAAAAAAAATTTCTTTTGCAATCAATTATGTTTTTCCATCATGTGCCAAATACATTTTATTATTTTGGGAGGAAAATTGAGTGAGGATTTGATTTACTAGCTATTGGGAGAGATTAGAGAGAGGTTTTTAACTTCTTGGGGAAGCTTTCAAAGTGGACACATGGTGGTTGCAGAGCAGATCTAGGAATTCCTTCCTCCTATATCTTTCTTTCTATCATTCATTGTAAGGGTGGGAAATTTTGTCTATGAAGCCAGTAGGGTTTTAGTTTTTACTAGGAGACCAAGTTGTTGTTGGTATTACTTCCTATCTATTGAGTAGAGCTCTAGTTGTGAAGGCCACACATCCACTCTTTTCTAGGTTTCTAGTTTCATTTCTTCTCTTGTTTATCTAAGATAATGAAAATTGATGATGGATCACATGACATATCTTGAGTTTCATTTAGTGTTACTAGTTAATGTATTTAATCTTTCCAAGGATAAATACAAAAGGGGATTTATAATGAATTATTTGTGTTTTCATATTCTATCTCCTAATTCTTCATATGCTATTAACATTGTAATTGAATGAATAAGGTTCACTTGATTTAAGACAACTTGGATGAGTTTTCTATTATATTTGTTGTTTCTTTTAATTCAAGGAGTTAAGTAAATTCTTCAATGATTTGATAGGGTTTCTAGGTGTATGGGGGGATACTAGTAAGAATGAAGTTTGAGGATTTTAGTTGATAAACTTAATTGTAAGGCAATCAAGTTAGGTCATCCTACTGGTAATGACCTTATGTTGCAATGGATAAGGCATTGATCACTAAAATCAGATAAAAATTGAGATGAAGGTTATTTGCACAAATCTTTTTAATTAAATTAGTTCAGTTCTTTATGTTTTGTAGTGGGATGAAAGGAATTAACTTTCACTTAGCTTATGTGTTCATAGATTATGATTTGTAGCTATTTCATTCCTATGTTATTGCATAAGCATCAGAAGATTATAAGGGTTTCATCTATTGTTCATAGATTTAGATTATATATTTATTTTCTCTGGTACCATATATTAGAACCTCAAGGTACACCCACCTAGGTCTTGTAGAGCCTGAAGTAGAAGAAGGGTCTAGCCTTATAGTTGGCCCAAGATTGTAGTCAAGTGCATCCATCGTAAGAATTTTCTAACCTTGTATATATTGGTTTGGTTCCTTGGTTATTTGTAAATTTTTTAAATAAGGAGGCAACAGTAGCAATTAGAACCAAAGGGGAAACAATTCCAACCCTTTTCATGATCAGAATAATAGAGATTAGAGTGGAAGAGGCAAAGGATAAGGATCTATAAGAGGAGGCTTCTATGGGAAATGTTTTCACTATAGAGAAGAAGGGCATGGAGCATTTGAATGTTCCTAGTGCCAAGGAAAGATAGATTAAAGAATTGAAGGCTAGGCCAGAGTTACACATGTTCATAAAGATGGTAGAATAAGAATAGTCCTACTGAGTGGTTAGAATGAACTTGATCAAAGAAGGAGATTTTTTTGTACAAGGTGCAAATCTGAAGATAAGTGTTGTGATGTGATCATTGATGGTGGAAGTACTAATAATCTGGTGTTAGAAATAATGGTTACCAAGTTGAAACTAAAGAGATAGAAACACATGCATTCATACCATATTGCTTGGGTGCAGGATGACCACAAGGTCATGTTTAATGAGTAGTGCTCAATGAAATTCATTTTTGGAAGCTACTAGGATGAGGTACTATGTGATATCATACCTATGGAGATATGTCATATCTTTCTAGGTAGGCTAGGAAAGTTTGACAAACATTTTGTACACAATGGGCAAGAAAATACGTACAATCTCACCAAGGATGGAGTGAAACATAAGTTGAAACCATTGAAGGATAAAGAAGAAAAGGTATGTAGTGTTGCCAGAATATGTTTTGTTGATGGAAAAGAGTTCCTCAAAGGTATGAAGCATGAGCATGTGTGTTTTTCTATAATTCCAAATGATAGTAAAGAAAAAATAGAGAAGGTACCTGCAAAAGTTACATATATTTTGGGAGAATTTTTTGATATTGTATCAGATAATGTACCTAATGGATTGCCCCCAATGAGGAAGATTAGTAACAAGATGGATTTGATTCTTAGATCCAATTTTCCAAACAAGACATTGCATAGAATGACACCAAAAAAAAGTGAAGATTTGAATAGACAAGTTCATTAGTTGTTGTAGAAGGGGTTGATTTGAGAGACTCTGAATCCATGTACTGTACTAGTTCTATTAGCACCAATGAAGAATAAAAAATTGAGAACGTGTATAGATTCTCACACTATCAATAAGATCAAAATGAAGTATAGATTTCCATTACCAAGGATGGATTATATTATGGATTGTTTGAGTAAAGATACGTATTTAAAAAAGATAGATTTGAAGAGTGGGTACCATCAGATTCGTATCAGAGAAGGTGATGAGTGGAAGATTACTTTCAAGATAAAAGAAAGACTGTATGAGTGGTTAGTCATTCCTTTTTTGGGCCAACCAATGCACCAAGCACTTTCATGAGGCTCATGAATGAGGTACTGAAGGAGTTTTTGGGTAAGTTTGTTATTGTTAACCTAGATGATATTTTGATCTTTAGTAAGACATTAGAGGAACATTTGACCCATATTTGCAAGGTGTTTGATAAGTTGAGAGAAGAAAAGTTGTTGATAAACTTGAAAAAGTGCAATTTTATAAAGAAGGAGTTATTTTACTTGAGATTTTTAGTCTCAACAAAAGATCTAAAAATGGACCCAGAGAAAGTGAAGGCTATCCTTGAATGGCCTACTCCAAGGAGTGTGATAGAGGTAAGATCTTTTTATGAACTAGCTAGTTTTTAGTTCATAATAGGTTTTAGTAGTATTTGTGGACCCTTGACTAATACAATGAGAGGGGATAGGAAAGAACTTAAGTGGACTATAGGAGTAGATAAGTGTTTTAATCTATTGAAATAGAAAGTTACTAAGAAACCTATTTTAGCACTTCTTGATTTTAACAAGGTGTTTCAAATAGATTGTGATGCTAGTGGTACAACAATAGGAGCTTTTATGAGCCAAGAAGGTAGACCTATTGTTTATTTTAGTGAGAAGTTGAATGATGCAAAAATTAAATATTCTATTTATGATTAGGAATTTTATGCTATAGTTCAAGCATTGAAGAAGTGGAGACACTATCTTTTTCCTAAGGAGTTTTTTTTTGTATATTGATCATCAAGCTTTGAAATATTTAAATAGTTAAGGGAAATTGAACCAAAGGCATTTGAAGTGGGTTGAGTTATTGCAGAGTTATACATTTTTTTTCAAACATAGGAGTGGGAAGTCTAACAAAGTTGCATATGCTCTTAGTAGAAGAAAACTTTTGCTGACAAAAATGAGGATAGAGGTTGTTGGGTTCAAGGAACTCAGTACTTTGTATCTAGATGATCCTAATCTTGGTGAAGCATGGAAGACTTGTATAGAACCTATTACACTTGATACGATGATGTGGTTGTCTATCATGATCAAAGATAGTATGTTTTTGAAAGGAAGCCAAATGTACATTCCAAAAAATTCAATGAGATAGAATCTCATCAAAGAGAAGCATAGTGGAGGATTGGCTAGAAATTTTGGCAGAGATAAGATTGTTGCTTTGGTTATTGAGAATTATTATTTTCCATAGTTGTAGCAAGATGTGAAGAAGTTTGTACAAAGTTGCAAAGTATGTCAAATAGAAAAAGGAGTGAAGTAGAATACAAGGCTATATCAGCCATTACCTATACCAGAGAATCCATGGGAGGATGTAAACATGGATTTTGTTCTTGGATTAATGAGGAATCAGTGTGGGTATGATTCTTTTTTATGTTGGTTGACAAGTTTTGAAAGATAACACATTTTTTTCCTTACAAGAAGAATAGTGATGCTATTCATGTGGCAGAGTTGTTTTTTAGAGTAGTGATGAGAATAAATGGCCTACCAAAGAGTATAGTTTCGGATTGAGATAGAAAATTTCTTGGGTATTTCTAGTGTACATTATGGAAGAAGTTGAAGATAGATTTAAAGTTTAGTTCATCACATCATCCACAAATTGATGGATAGACAGAAGCTATGAATTGTAGTTTGGGAAACTTATTGAGATGCTTGGTTAGAGATAAAACAAAAGGATGTGATATAATTTTACCATAGGAAAAATTTGCATATAATAATTCTTTCAATAGGAGTACTAGTAAATCACCATTCTAGAATGTATATGTGAGTAGTCCTAGAAATGCTTTTGAAATGAGGTAGTTGGATAAAGGAGAGATAAGTGGTATTGAAGTAGAAGATTTTGATGAATATTTGAAGAACATCCATGAGAAGGTGAGGAAGAACATCATTTGAGAAAGGAGCATTTTCCAGTGGATACATAGAATAAGTTGAAGATGAAGAAGTTTGGATAATGCAAGATAGTGAAAAGGCATGATTTTGGAAATGCATATGAAGTGGAGTTTCCTGGTGAATTGAATACTTTACCATTATTTAATATTTTAGATTTAATAGAGTATTATGGAGGAGGTGATGGAGATGAAGCTATAGAAGCACAGTGGAGTATTCCAGCAACTAGTTTGGCTAGAAAGGAGATTAAGGAGATACTGGAAAGTCATATTGGAAAAAGTACTACGAACAACACTTATGGAGAATATCTAGTCAAATGGAAAGGGAGGCCAATTGAGGATTCATCATGACTAGAAAAGGAGGAGGTTAACCATCTTGGTTTTCCTATAAACACCTAAGATGTGATAGGGTAACTTCTCAAATTATCATAGGTGTTTGATATAGGAGCATCCTAGGTGTAAGAGCAATCTTGCATCACCCAAAAATATTTTCTTTTCAGTCTTTTCTATTTTAATAAGGACTAGTAGATAGGGTGGTTATTATTTATAAGAACTTGTTATTTTTAGTAAGTTTTTCATATCAGCTCAAGATGTTCTTATTTTCTACAGGAAGGTTAATTTTAGATTTATAAGCCTACCATAAAAAATATGACTACTCTAGCTTAAGTATTAGATAAGCTATTGTAGATTTTCAGTGAGATAATTTGTAGAAAAATCTTTAGGCTCACTTTTGGAGGCCTTAGAATGTGAAAATTAGGTCCAAAAACTTGATAGAAGAGCACTTGCATGGTTTCAAGCTTATAGATCAGGAGCTAGCATTTTTAAAAAGTGGCTATAGTAGCCAATCAAAGCAACAATTTGAGAGTTCTGGCCTTCCAAAGTTGGGCTACCCAAAATACCTAAAATAATTGTCAAAGATGTATTTGGCCAACTATCTATATATATTTCTAGGGTTTGTTAGCCCTAGGTATTAAGTTTCATTTTCTAGAACCTTCCTAGTGGCATAAAATTGCCTATTTAAGAAAGGCCTAAACATTGCCTAGAACAACTCTGGGTGGTAGTTTGTAGCTTAGTCTTGTAGATTACTGTAATGAAGGTGCCCATGTGGGTTAGCATAGTGTACTTGTGAATTTTGTAATTCTACATTTTTGGTGAAAATAAGAAGTCCATATTTTGTTCTCACATTTTCTATTGTTTTTTAAAATTTTTGTTATGTGTTTATGGTATTAAGGGGAGCACCCTTCATCAAATATTGTCACAAAAATTTGACAATATGAAAAGTTGATGTAAAGGGGAATGCCAAGAGTCATAGGAGGTATCCAAGAGTTGGAGGAATTGAAAATACAATACAATATCATGTAATGGTTGTGATTTATAGAGGGGAATGATTGTAAATATTTTTGAGAAGAATAGAAATGAAAGGAGTTTTATTTTTTTCAAGTTTTATGTTATATTTTTGTGTAATTTTCCAAAAACCTAATTGTTGTTTCTATTGGTATAAATTCATAAAAAATGATATAGAAATTAAACTTATATTTTTGAAAATTTATTTAAGTAAGATTTCTTTTGGTTTTGGTTTGGTCAAATTTCATTATGATTTGAAGAAATTATGAGCATTTGAGTGCAGACTAGTTTGAACCTAATTTTTATGTGAGTAGTTTCAGAAGAAGAGTAATACATTTTACTATAGTTATCATTTTAAGATATAAATTTGGAAAAAATGTGTTTAAATGATATTTATACTCTCTCATAAAAGGAATTATTTTTATCTCTTCATTTTTGAAAGTTATGATCATCTCTTCTCAAGTGGAAAATTTTGTCCTATTTTATTGATTTGGTTATAAGTTTGCAAAATGTGCAATATTATTTTCATAAGTTATGTAATTGTGATAATGTGATTTTGTGAATCATTTTACACTTGCATTAGATTTAGAGCTTGGTGAGCTAGTGTTCCTACAATTTCTTCTTCTTGAGCAATAGATACCCCTCTAATTAGTTTAGCTCTTTATTCTTCATCCTCAAGAACCTAACTACCCTACAAGTATTGTTCATTGTTATTCCTACTATTCCAAGCTAGGGTATTAAGATCAGAAATAGTTTCTTCTTGAGTATGGTCAAACTCTAGACTAGGTTTAAGAACTAGGAAAATGTCTTGATGAGGTAGGACCAATATTAATCAAATATCATGATTTTCCCTAGAAAGGTCATGAAAAACTATTAGTGAATAGATTTTCATCCCAATTATTTGAATTTATATCAACAAGGATAAAAAGATTCATGACAAATGAGTCTTGATAACTTGCATAGACTCTTTATGTTTCAAAGGCACAACTCCCATCTACAATAATTTATTAGTACAAGTCTTATTGTAAATAAATTATAATAGTCATTCTTTTGACCTCAATGAACTTAAGGAAAATGAAAACATCCTCTTATAACCACAAAAGAATGCTACCATCATTTCTTTTAGACACCCCACCTCTTTTAGCAGTTTAGAGCATTCTTCTAATCCTTGTTCCATCACTATGTTCCTCCATTCTAGGCTATATCTGTAGACACCTAAAAATCCTTTAGAAAATAAAGTATTTTTATTTTTTGAAAAAATCCCTAATGACATCATCATTTATTAATTAATTATTTAATTAATTTTTATGCCATTAAATCCCTTTATCTTAATTAAAAATATTTAATTAAGGAATTCCTCCCAAAAATGTTTAAATCTTATTTAAACATTATTTCCTTATTTATTAATTATTTAATTAATAAATTGGCCAAAAATCCTAAAATAAATAAAAAATTTATTTTTTGCCCAAAACTTGGCCAATCTTCTTGAGACCAATAACCTCTTCCAAAATCTTCTAATCCTTCTTTAATTTCGATTAAAGGCTAATCCCATCATTTCCTACCCCTAATCCCAACTCAAAATATTTAATCAAGATTAAATATTAATCCTCATGTTTATTAAAAATATTTTAATAAATATCTCCTCAACCCAAACCCTTGAAATAAATAAAACTTTATTTATGTCATAAAATCTTATCCTAGGAAGTTCTAGACTCTTCTAGAAAGTCTTCATCCTCATCCAAAGCCTAGACTCTTATAGAAGATGTCTTTAACCCTAATCCTAATCCCCTCCTAACCTTGTCACATTCCCTAAACATGGGTTAAGACTTGATAACTCAAGCCAAAGTTAACAAATATCTCCTCCTTCACCCACCCTCATTAATTGCAATCCACTTGCCATCCACTTGCCTAGTCCTAAGCCATCTCTAACCCTTCCTCTAATCATTTTTACAACCCTAAGCAAGCTTAAAACCCCCCTAAACCCTCAAATTCGAATTTCATGGTATCTCTCACAAATATCTTCAACCACAAAACTTTATAAAGACCACAAAGTCATAAATGTTCTTACAAAGCACTTATGAAGGGTCTTTATGAAGATTTTATCTCTTGAACCTCCTTTGTTGACTCATCCTTGCCCTTTCCTCCATCCTCTCACCCTGTGACATGTGTCACTCCCTGATTGGTTGTAAGGAAGCACAATCCATGTGCTCTCCTCTCATGCAATCTAAGCCCTCCATGAGTTTTTCCCCATCCTTGCATCTTAGCCCTCAATCCCTCAAGCCTCTTGCCTATAAATTGGATCCTTCCCCCTTTGTAAAATAACACAATCCATGAAATAAAGTCATAATGCCATTTTGAGAAGCCATTTTACATCAAAACCATACACTCACACCCAAATTCCAACTCCATTTGAAGCCCTTTTTGAAGAATAATCTTGAGCATACATCCTATCTATTTAGACAAAGCCACTCAACAAGAGAGATTCTCATTGAGAGAGTCCATTAATGGCTCATATTCTCAATTGAGAGTTCATCTTAGTCTATCTTGAAGTTTATGAATTTTGTCTAGTTTGTAGAAGCTTTATTTAAATTTAGTTTCTATTAGCATACTAACATTGCTCATATACAATATCTAGCAATAGAAAATCAACATAAAACTTGACTTCTAAATTTTTATTCAAGAATCTATCTGTGCCATATTCTTGATACTCTATAATTTCAATAAAATACTCATCCAATTTAATATTTTTAGATTCCCAGTCATTCATCTCTGATTCTATGGAAGTCATCAATTTATCAAATCTTGCATTGGTATTTGTAAAGTGAGATAAATAACTAGTTTCTTGGGCACGAAATACATTCAAACATTCACCATCGGCTTGGGAAATGGAACAATCTCTTTTGACTTGCTCAATAAAACTCTTATTTAGGGGATATTCAACATCAATTATAGAAATGGTAGTAGGCAGAGCTTTTCCATTTGGGTTTTGAATTTCATGAATTTATGAATGGACATTTTTCTTAGTGATTGCCTTAGCTAATGCTTATGCCTCTAATCTTTCCATATGCACTAGGAAATCCTAGAGTTCTAGTGCTCCGTATCTTCATATATGTTGCTCTAGAGGTAGGGCCAAGGAAGGATTTCTCAACTATATAATCTTGGGGTTATATTTCATCTATAATTTTCTTAGTCATTATCTTAATCACTTCTTCTACCTACTATCCTCTATTCTAATTAGTATTCAATATAGTTTCAATCATTTTCTTTTTCGGTTTAGGATTCTTCACAAGACATTTTCTTACCATATCACCTATTGGGAGAGTTTCCGACACTATGCTCCTTTTCTTTCTCACTAATAACTTCAACCAATTAGGGATAGAAGGATTATATTTAGGAGGAGGAGTTTGTAGCATAGGTGATGAACTAAGTGCCATTGCACTCAAAGTCTTAGTCCCTTCTATTACTTGTTGATTCTCCTATTCCATTTCACCAATTGGGGTTTCAACAAATATTTCTTTGCTTAAATCAAGATCAATTGTTAATGATTTATCACAAGTATTATTCAAGCTACTCATATGGTCCTAGTTCTCCCTTCTATGAGAATGAGTCTACTTTATGCGAGGAGGAAGATGAATTGAACCTTGATTATAGTGTTTAGGTTCAACACTTAACTTTAATTTTTCAATAGAAGGAGAAGGAAAAACTTCATTAGTACTAATAACAACTAAAGGTGAACTAGAACTAGCATGAATATTTTACACACTATGAGCCACTAATTTTGGCTATCCTTTCTTATGAGCCATTGTTATATTCTAGTTAGGATAGGTAGGGTTCTTGTATGTAGTTCATCATCCTCTAGTATTGTCCAGTCAATTTTTGGCAATGGGTAAGCTTCCACTTGCATAGTTTACATTGTTGATCTTTACTATAACTATGACTACTCAGTAATGACTGAGATTTTTCCAAACGACTTGGTAGCAACTATAGAACTCAGTGACAATTGAAATACTTGGCAAACACTAATAGCTATATAAAGAGCTCAATAGCTATATACAATCTAAATAAGTGTGCGTCACTAATAACAAACTTGACTAATATGTCAAAAATATTCCTCTTTGGAATTAGTGACAAAAACACTTATCAGCCAAAACTAAATTCAAAATTTTTGCTAAATACCTTTTATCCATCACCTTGAGGTACTAGCTCAGTAGAGTATATTGTTTTTGAGATTTTTCAAAATTGATTTTGTAAGGGATATATCTATACATGATAAGGTTCTTTCATATAGTATACTATACATCTTATTGCTATATACAACATATCTCTCTATACATAACTTATGCCTCCATTGATTTTTCAATTTATTACATGATCTCCCCCATAACATATGTCTTTCTCCATACATGTATCTTTCTCCCCCTTTTTGACATTAATGTCGAAGATTTATTTTATTTATTTACATAGTAACACCGAATTGAGATAAAAAAAAATTGAATGTACCTTAGGAATGATTGCTAAGGCATTATCCCAATTGTCTTGTAGGACCTTGCATATGTGATGTGCAATTTGGACTTTTGCTAACAATTCTATCATATGATCCGCAATGGAGAAGTTATTATCATAGATGAAATTTTTGAATGTACAATATGTTTTTGTAGTGCATCCATGATGGGAAGAATCATATTTTGTATATCTATCAATGTGGATCTAATCCTTGCTTCTTCTACAAGAAATTCTACTTGCATATCTGACAAAAAACTTATCCTTCAAAAATGTGCAGAGCTTGAACTAGGGTCATGTTATAGGTGTTGAGCACTAGCTTTCAAATCTTTAGCTATTTTGGAAAATTTGTCCTTTATTTCTTTAGTAAACTCAGAAACATCACATAGCTTTCCAAAAAGTGATGAAACATTTGTACAAGATGCTTCTAAATTGCTTGAAATTGTAGAAAGTTTTACTTGATAAATGGCTATCTACAAAGCAATGTGCTCCAACACTTCATTATCAAACTTCTTTTCTGCTTTTTGCACTAACTTATCTTGTCCCTTAGTATCTTCATTAAATTTTTGTACTACCTCTGCTAGCTGATACAAAATTGACTAAGAAGAGTCAACCTCAATACCTATGGCCTATACTAAAATGTTCTTTTCATCTTCAATTATTTTAAATTCCTTATCTCTCTCCTTTCTTAGTATTTTCTATTTAACCTTCTTCTAGAGGAGTTCACCAAATGATTGCATTTGGTCTAGAGTAAGCTTGGAAATTTCCTAATTTGGGATTACAATTTCCTTATCTAAATAAATTTCTTCCTCCAACTCTTTTCCTTTGCTCAAAATTTTTGTGCTCAGTTGAACCATGGGCTCAACTATCCTTACACTTATTGCTTTTGTACTCGAAATAGAAATAATAGTAGACATGGTAGGACTAGCTGTAAAAAATGATACTATGCTTATTGAATGAATATTTGTAGAAATATCTAAAGAATCCAAAATTGATGTACTCAAAACTAAAGCACTCAAAACTGGAGTACTCAACTTAGTTGATGAAGGAAGATTTTGTAGCTCAATAGATGAACTGGAAGTCACTTATGTCAATGATGTATTGAGCTGAGTAGGAGTAAAGAATGATTGGACATTTGGATTGGCACTAGTGATCATAATCAAACTTATTGGGGTTATCTTCATGCTTGGTGTTGTCACTAGTTTTCTTAGAGAGTGATGAAGTGAGGAAATGACTATTGTAGCTATCTTAACTAGATTAGTCTCCTCATCATCTTTATTTTCTTCCTTAGTAGCCTCTTGTCCTTGATCCTCTTCATCTTCTTCATTTCCAAAATGAGTTTCTTCTTCAATATTCTCTTCTTCATCTTTCTCCTTATCTTCTTCTTCATCATCATCTTTAACATCAATTGGAAAATCACTTCATTTATGTAATAGATAGATATTCTTTCAAGTTTTTGTTGTATTCCTTACAACATGTTCAATATCCTTCATCAAAATTAGATAGGTATTAAACTTTAGAGTCAATTTTTCTTCATTTTTCTTTAGTGACTCTTTTACCTCTGCATCTGATATGCTTGGTGATAATTGTCTCAAAGTTTTTCCATTTATGTCTTTGATAGTTTTCATGGAAAATTCCCATCTTGGCTTTATCTTTTCCAAAAAAAATTAGGAATTTGAGAAGCAAGCTGGTTTGGTGAGTATTTCCATTTTCCTTTCTTATCCATCATTAGGTCTTCAATCTACTTTTTCTCCTATACTATCCTAATTTTATATTTTAATGATTTGAAATATGTTATTCTAGCTCTTGCTTCTAGATATTTTAATATATCTTGGAAGGTGGGTAGAGGTTTTTTGAATACAATGTCTCCTCCTTCCTTGTCAGATTTCTTCCTTGAAGATCTCCTTGTGAATACTGTAGTGGATGTCTTTTGGGGCTAGGTGATAATCACCTTGTCTTTCTTCCTTAATGGATCTTCTTCCTTAGATTCTACCTCATCCTTTACTTCCACATCCTCTACTTCCTCATCTTCACCTTTTCCTTCAATAAACAAAAGGGTTGAATTGGATTTGAGTTTTACAATTCTCTTCTTTCCTTTTTTCACCACCCGAGGGAGCTTTATTTCAAGTTCAATCTTGGATTTTACTTCATCATATGTTCCAAAAATATGTAGCCTTAGGATCAATTGTCTCATTCACAAGAGCTTCAATGATATTTTTAGTTTCATCAATACACTAGTGCAAAAACAACAATATATTACTAAATAAACTACTAAAAATTGTAGACATGTGACTAATTTTGATCATGTGACCAATGGTAGTTTATTGCCACATTTATCTCCAAACCAAATTTATAACTAAACTATTTTAATCATTGATTAGATCATTGATTTAGTCATTTATTGTTGTTACTTGGTAGTTTATATGGTCACTTATTTGTTAATTTTGGTAGTTTATTTGGTAATTTTTTGGGTAGTATATATAGTAGTATATTTGGTAGTTTTTTGGGTAGTATATATGGTAGTATATTTGCTAGCTGATTTGGTAGTATATTTGGTAATATATGTTGGAGTTGATGAAAACCAACTCCAAAGATACCCAAGATCACCTGCATGCAAAAATCTGTCAAAGAGAAGCCAAGGAGAGGAAGAGCATGGAGCAAGGGAAAAACCCTAAATGGACATGAGAGACCACAAGATATTGAAACAAAATGAAAATGTATTTACAATAAGAAGTGATGTGTTGTGATACAATGAGGGAGCCCTAGGAATCTTCTAGAACAAGCTAGAAGATGCTAGGAGATAAGTGTGACAACTAAGCATACATCCACTTGAGGTGGAAAGTCCTCAAACAATGTGAGAGGATAAGTATGACTTAGGAGAGAACAAACTCCCATGTTTTCAACAACTTATAACTAAGTCCTAGACTACAACTAATAAATGAAATGCATTTACCTAAGTAAGCTTAAGTAATAGAATAAATAATTACTAAATTAATTATTTACTCTAACACCTCCCCCCCCCCTTAAGTGCAACTTAGGGAAATGCCTTAAGCTCACAAAACTAAGATGAATGCAGAATGGGTCCCGACAACAAGGCCATGCTAGGTACCCAAGTACAATGCAACAAAATGCAACCTCTAAAAATAGGGAAAGAGAGAAAACCACGTGGTAAAAACCCTCCCCCAAAAAGAGGTAACCTAGTGAAGAACTGAAGAGGTCTCCAACTAGGGAAATTTGTCCCCTAAAATAGGAACAAGAAGTGATCATGAAGAAGCATCACTAAAGCATGAAAAAGTCACAAATCTACCAAATTGCTGATTTGAAGAACCTCCATGGAAGAAGAAGGAACAAACTGAGCATGTCTATATGGTAGATGAACCATCTCACCGAAATGCATAGGTAGCTAGCCACTGCAATCGCCTTGTATATAGGATCAACCACTGAATACATAGTTCACACTATCAAACCATTGAACCAAAAATGCATTAGAACAATAGTATAACCCCCCCTTAATGCAGATGGGGTGTGATGATAGGCAATTGAGAAGGTGGGCCAAAGTCTCTTGCAAATGAAACAAGAACGATGAGAGAGGGAAGAGGTACAGACACCTATAAAGACACGATCAAACTGACTCTACATGGGGCTAATGTCATGGAAGGGACACTCACTTGACAAAGAGAGAATGCCTAAAACAACAAACAACTAACCCCCCCATGGTGCTTTATGAAAATAGTGCATGTACAACTGACTCAAAATAACAGTCATGACTCCCAGAATGAAAAAGTGTCACTTTATCTAAGTGCGATACAAAAAAGTGCTTTAAAATGATAGCTACAATGACCAAAACTAAAAACAAGCTTATACAAAATAAAGTATAGCTCAAAACAAAGGAAACTATGCCAGAAAAATGATCCTCGGGCCTAGAACAATCAAAATATCCACCATATAGCCAAAATGCTAAAACTATGATAGAAAGAGCATGGGCCAAAAATTAAGAAAAATGATCACATTTTTGAAAAGGTGACAGAACCAGCTTTCCAAAAATATAAAGTTTTCAAAAAAGGGCATGGGACATAAAAGATATGCTTGTCGGAGTCAAAAAAGGACTTCAAACTTTGACTAAAAAAAAAGGTAACAAAAATGCATCAAAGCCTAAAAATATATACACCAATGTCTCCATCTCGAAACTAGCTTTTCGGTGCTTCTTTTGGATCAGAAAAATACCTCTGTATGCTCAAGTTATGGCCAAAAAACTACAAGTAGGTCCAAAATGACCCTGGAGAGGAGAAAGCAAGGATGATTATGTCATGCTGATGTCAAAAAATTGTGGAAAAAATTGATGGTCCATCAGCCATCATAGCAAAAATAGATGCCACATGGCAAAAAGGCTGACGTGGCAAGGTCCATGTGGAAAAGTGCCATGTGGCACCCCTACCATGTGTAACACAGTGACAGGTGTTGACGCAACAAAAAATTCCATGTGTCATTGACAGAGCATGCTAAGTCGACCAAAGGAGTAGGGGTGGTGTGTTGGCAAAAAAATGTCGACGGAGCAGAGGAGGCTAGGGATACTGCCCAGCTGTGGTGGAAGGTGGGTGGCCTACCGGCAACTACTCTACTACGGTGGCGTGGCCACTATAGGCTGCGCGCGGGCGGGGCCATGGTGGCGCAACGGCAGCCGCTGGGTGGCACGGTAGTGACCACCTGGCAGTGCACTTAAAAAATGAATTTTGTTATTTTTTAATGTGAAAAAATTTGTATGATCTGTACGAAAATGGCCTGCAACAAAAAAAATTTTCCTTCTGGAGCTCTGTCTCCAAATTCGACAAGCTTTATATAAATCCTAATTGCAAATAGCCTTTCAGATCTAATGGCAATGCCTGTTTGGGTTGAAAGTGCTCCGAAATTTTTTGATCCCCTAATTTGAAGAAAAAATGCACAAAAAAACTAGGGTTTGTGACTTCAAATCATGGATTCAAAATTTTTTCAACCAAGCAACAACAAGAAGGCTCTGATACCATGTTGGAGTTGAAGAAAGCCAACTTCAAAGATGCCCAAGATCACCTACATGCAAAAACCTGTCAAAGAGAAGCCAATGAGAGGAAGAGCATGGAGCAAGGGAAAAACCCTAAATGGACATGAGAAACCACAAGATATTGAAACACAATGAAAATGTATTTACAACAAGAAGTGATGTGTTGTGATACAATGAGGGAGCCCAAATATAAAGAGCTCTAGGAATCTTCTAGAACAAGCTAGAAGATGCTAGGAGATAAGTGTGACAACTAAGAATACATCCACTTGAGGTGGAAAGTCCTCGAAAAATGTGAGAGGATAAGTATGACTTAGGAGAGAACAAACTCCCGTATTGTCAACAACTTATAACTAACTCCTAGACTACAACTAATAAATGAAATGCATTTACCTAAGTAAGCTTAAGTAATAGAATAAATAATTAGTAAATTAATTATTTACTCTAATACTATATTTGGTAATTTATTTGGTAGTTTATTTAATCATTAATTTAGTCATATTAGGGCATGATGGGATTGAACCACCATCCTCCTACTTATAAAGCAGGTGCTCTTCCATTGAGCTAGTACCCTTTAAAGAATAATGCAAAAAAATGACAAAGTTGTCTTCCCAACATTAGATCTACCATGATCATGGTCACTGTAACATGATATACTCTTCTCAAAGAACACACATTTTAGTTATTATGAAAAAAAACAATCTAAATCTTTATCAATAACAATTCAACAATTTTAAATTCTTCTGTTCAAACATTTTAAAATTATATTTCATGTCAATTACACTTCTCTACATTCTTGTAGTGATAGACTCTTATAAAATATAATTTGGAGCACTTTGGCCACACACAAGTATTGTTTCTTGTGCTAACTTCTCAGAAAAAGATACAAATGATTATGCAATTTATGTCAAGTAATTAGAACTTTGCATTAAATAAAAACATCAAACTCCATTAAAAATTCACATCTATTAAAAACTACGAAACACAATCAATTGAAATACTCACTTTTTAACATATGGAGGTGTCAAAGGATGAAATATTTCCTCTTCATTATGTTCAAGTGGGTGCTAAAAGTGTTTATTACACTTGATGTTGGAATTTATTGAACCTTAGTCTACAAACAACACAAATATAGGAATTTGATAAAAATAAGAGCTCTGAAAGAGTGTGAGTCCCTGCATTATGTAAAAGTCAGAATGTAAATGAAACAAGTATTAGTTGTAATTTAATAATCAGAAACTATTTTTAATTATAGCACGCTTCATGCGTGTGTAAATTGTGTCTTTACAAATAGTTTTTAAGTCAAAATAAATTATAATAGTAATATAATAAAGACTATTTATTATTTTTATAAATATGTAATTTTTCTTTGTTAATATATTTTTGAGATTATATATTTGATAAGAATTGATGAAAACATATAAGAATACATGTTATTGTTATTGTGAACTTTTTACAAAAATTAAAACTTTAGAATCATTGCTCTTGTAACAACTAAAAGCTTAAAAATAAAAATAAAAATATGATTTATATATGACTTTAAGCTTCCAATAAAATAATAAATAAAGATAAATGATTGATTTAATCAACCCATTAGAAATAAACTTTTGCATAAGTTCAAAGGCAACACTCTAAAGAAAAAATGTCAAATTAAAACTTGAAATGAGTTCATTGAAATATTTAATTTAATTTTTAAATAAAAAATGGAAATCTTTAAGAAAGAAATGTGACTCCAAGATAATTTCCAGATATTTCTAATATAAAATTAAAATTGGATAAGTCATGTTCATGAATTATATGCAAAGAGGGAAATAGTATTAAGTTATTTATTTATTTATATTTGCACAAATAAAAGTTTACATATTAATTTTTAATTAGAAAAAACTAAAGAGAAAGATTTAACTCTTCCTCTTTGTATCAAATATAAATAATAATAAATAATATAGTATCCAACAAAATATAAATTTAATTGGACAAAACTGAAATTTTAAATCTTTATATGCAATACTTGTGATGCATAGATTACAAAATGACTTTCATTATCTCTACAATTGACTACAAATATAAAAGTTTAATAGTCCTTTTAACCTCCAAATTTAGAAAACTCAGCTTTGAGGTAGTCAACAACACTTAATATTGGTGAAATTACATCTAATTAGGTCCTTCCTTGTGATAAACCTTTTAAAATGTCCCAGTTAAAATTCTACACCCTTTGCCAACATACTTTTTGCTCGTGCCAGAATGACAACTTTGGAAGAGGGTATGGACATTACTATTGTTCTGACATGCATGCAAAAAGTGGAAGCATAAAAAAAAATGTTTGAAAAAATGCTTGAAAGAAATGATCGTGTAGAAGTAGAATTTCTAGCCGAATCATCTTGAGCAACTTCTGCAATGTTTTCTCAATTTGCACCAACACCACATTTTTTAAGATCTTCACATAATTTGGGAAAATATCTCAAAATTATAGGTTTTTGTTTCCCATTTAGACCTCGCCTCAATGATAGTCAAGGCCAAATCCACCATGAATACAAGGTCCAAGAGCTCTATCATAATTTTCTCAATGTTGGGAGAAATAGGTTTTTTCTTCAATGGAGAATCAACAAATTATCAGCCAGAGCAATCTTGTCTTTGTTGGCGGCCTTTGACAACTTGCTCACAACTTTGATGCCATGCAAATGAATTGAGCAACTATGGAGTTATTGGCAACGAGGGTTTTGGGGTGGTGAGAATGCATCCAGTAGCCATTGATCAGATTTGTCCCTTCCTCAGACCCCTCACAATTGACAGACCAGCTTCAGAGTAGTGAGTTGGGGTTTGATTATATGCAACTACCTGGAAGTTGTGTCATCCTTTCTACCTCAAGGTTCTAGAATTTTGCACCAACAAGAGAGATGACTAGAAGTTTCCAAGGAATTTTTGATATTCTTTTAATTTAAAAATTTATAAACCGCCAGCAAAATTGGAATCAGCCAATGAGAAAATTGAGATTTGTATTAAGAAATTAATTTTTAAATAAAAGAATTTCAAACTTTAGGTTTTAGATTTTTTTGGTTCCCAAAAAATTAATTGCGGAACATTAGTTCTCTGCCTTATGATTTATAATATATGACTTGAAACGTATACATTTTGAGAGAAAATATCAATTGATAGCTTTGCTAAGATTTATTTTTATCAAGTTTCACACTTTATTTATGGTGTTTGTATCCATTCTACCATCTACCTTTATTATTGACATGAAGAACCATGCATTCACCAATAACTTAACATCATATCCATATTCCCTATGTTGTAGTTGCATTTTCTAAGAGCATCATGTTCTTCTATGATTATAATGGTCTAAGCTTGCATGTGTATCTTTGATGACATTGATCATATTGAATGATTTTCTAACCTTTGAGGACCCAATTTTGAAATAAGTGTACCCATGTGCCCTTTGAGCATTAAAAATAATAATTTATGTGCCACAACATCCAACATGTCTCCACCTAAATTCCCATTTGGAAAACTGATTAAATACCCATCTGATCGAACACTTTGCATGTTTACTTTGTTGAGCTTTTGCAAGTTCTATTCTTTATAAAAGTTCTTCAATAATTTCCTAAAGATAATTTTAAAATTTCCACTATGGCTTCAGCTTGTAGGATTAAATAAATATCATATTTGATATGTGCAATGTTTCATGGGCTTGATACTTGCATCTATATCTGTGATCATTGCATTCATCAATCTGCATATTATAGAGGGATGATAGTTGGAAATTTTGTTGGGCTCAACTCATAACTAGCCACTTGAAAATATTCCATAAAAAAAACTCTAAAATATATTTGCACATTACATATCCTATGTAACTATAGCCATATCATCTAGTGAAATTACTCTTTCATGACACCTCACATACAATGTCTAATGATCTGACTGTGCATGAATAAATCAAAGGTGGTAGACTGACACTTAGTTACACATATGCATGTGACACGTCTTCATTTGTGACAAGCTAACCCCATTACTTTGTCATTTATACCTTCTTTATTCTTCAAGCATCTATACTCAAGAGTCGAAGGTTCTTCATTTCTTTGGTTAAGTCAATTGTAGTAGGTGAACAATATTTTAATATGTCTAGCACTGCTATGTACAATATTACTTCAAAGTAATATGTGTCACCCACTTGCTACTCACTATTTTTTCATTTTTGTTTGAAATGGTCATTTTTCACATAAATCTGATAACCCTACAACAATGGTGATATTGTCCTTTAAATCAATCTTGGTCAACTTGCTACTGCATGTCAATATTTGTAGTAGTGTGTTATGGATTCCTATTTATTTCATCAATGATCTACAAACTATATATACCTTCAATGGAATCATCCTCTATTCATCACTATTGACTATTACTGCTGCTCCTTGCTATATATTCTTCTTTCACAAGATGATCTATAATACTTTTGTTGCACTTATCCAATCTATAAATTCTTTTACAAGAATTTTCCTTTGATTCCACTCAATCAAAATGAGCATCAACTCTAATTTTATTTCTCTGCACAATAATCTACATTATACACACTATGCTTGACACTATAGTATCAAGTTTTATTACCTACATACTATGTCCTTTCTATATTCATTTCTTTTTTACATCTCATTAACTAATGGAAGTACATCACAGACATAAAGCAACACACCGCACAATAGCAGCTAGGTCAGAAATCATTGCAAATGACATAAGGGAGAACATGTTGCAATCCATCTTCATCATCAATGCAGTATGAAGAGTTTAGCAATAGCAGTACAGCTCCTCTCCTTGACCATGTAAGTGTACCACTTCAAACACATGTACATAATAATGATGCAATTGACACCATTCCTTCACACTTATCCACTCTATCTCAGAGTACAAGAACTAGGTCCACATTTGTTTACATCCCAACCACTAAAGTGACTGAATCTTTATTCTTTTTCATGTGTTCATAATTTGGTTGCAACAAGCCTTGTCTGTAAAGTATCACTATCACCAAGTGACCCTAAATATGAACTTTCACCCTTATTTTTCAAATGGAGACCTAGAATTTTGTAAAAATATAAAGGCTCCATCAATTGAATTATTGGTTATGTACAATTTGGGATATGTGTAGTTATAATGCTAATAAAGGTTAGTGGACTTGGTTCTACACCTTCTAATAAATGGTCTAAAGGATTATCAACAAGTCTGGTTTGAGAGAATCCAACAATGATTACAATCCTTGAGACATCATTCCAATGAGGTTCTCATTAAAAAGCTTCAAAGCCTTATCAAGAGCTCCAATATCAACATATCATGTAATCAATGTATTCCATGAGACTACATCAAGGTTATGCATTGTGTTGAATAATTTGTGTCCCCTTTCTATATATGCACATTTCATGCACATGTCCAGGAGAGAAGTCACAAGTACAACATCCCACAAATGTTCTCTCACTTATTTTTTAGTTGATCTCCATACCTTGTTCAAAAGCTCCCATTTTAGCACAAGATGTGAGGATGCTCCCATTTTGTGCATATCAAGCAACGATTAAAGTCCATGAGACTACATTCAGCTAAGGTATTTCATTGAAAAGCATAAAAGCCTCATCAAGAAAACTCTATTTGGCATAGCCTATTAGCAAAATTATAGGTGGGAGTCCTAGGCTATTAAATATTCAAACTATAAAAGTGTTGTACTTACCACCAACCTACAGTTGGACATAAATTATCAGGCCTTATGTTTGAGAATTTGGCACATTATTGATATTTGGTGTTCATCTATGGTTATCAACTAGCTTATAGTGTGTGGGAGAATATTGAGTCATATTATGAGCTTGGAAATTAATTATTCCTATGAATTAAAACACTTCCTGTTAGAAAACATTACTTAAAATAAAGGATTCATTCATCTATTCTTCCCACAATGAGATATTAATTGAAATATTGATGTCAAATATTATTGGGATTATTTATTGTTTGAGGAATTAATGAGAAGGACTGAGCTTCTTAGAAGATATATAGAGGCAGATCATTAAGACTCTCCCCGTGAAGACATTCAAGAAAAAGAGACATTCAGAATACAAATGGTATGTCACTGCCTATTAAATTTTTAGAATACACTGACACAAAGAAATCAGTTTGGGAACATTAATTAATAAGCTTACTAGAAATTTGGAAGCAATACTGAGAAAGAGAAAAAAAAACATCTTCAGCACCAGCAGAAGCAGATATTGCCATTGCAAAATTTTATAGAGGTTCTGGAAAAAGAGAATTTGAAAACTAGAATAGAAACAAAAGAAGAATAAGAAATGGTTTACATCCTCCTACAATTCAAGAAGAAATGCCTCTGGCATTTATAGGGTAAGTAATTCAATCATTTCCATCACCCTATCTCTTCATTTTTCAGGGTTAGCAGAGTTGTGAAGGAATAAAATCTACTTCAATGTTGAACCATGGGTGTTTCGAACTAAGTCTTCTTGGAGATCAAAATTTCTAGTTGTAACAGTGGTACACCAAGAATTAACATTTAGATGGATTTTGAGCACATGACTTCTAGCCCATAATTGCTGCAATGTAGCCATATTAAGAATTCATATTTTGGAAGTGATTTGAAAATAGATGTGTGATAACAGTAAGGAATTTAAAATAGCTGAGGCAACATTTAGTTCAAGTGAATTATCATGTCTCATAGAAAAAAACTAATTGAGGAAATCTTGCTGTGAGGTTTAATGCAGGATATAATATGATATTTGGCATTTCATAGGGGGATATCATAGATATTTGGAAGCTACAACACAAATTTTTATAAGAAGAATATGGTTACCCACATATATATTTACCAACAATTATAGTTCAAGACTACTAAAGTCTTAAAGTTAATCAATGTCTTCAACAGGAGAATATTTTTAGGTGGGACATGAGTCTTTGGCATGAAGAAGAAATCATCCACAAGCTACCTACTAAGAGAGTTGTTTAATCTATGAAATTATGAGCATTCTCTTTCATTATTGTGGGTCTTATTATAGAAGACCAAACTCAGAAGAAAAAATCTAACATACTGAAGAAGAGTTCAGTGAGTCAATATGAAGTTATTGCATGGTGGTTGCCTGATTGCTTGTAACATTATGTATCATTCAATTGTTTACAAGAATCCAATATTGGAATGCAAGTCTAGATAAAACTAAATCAATTACTAAGGATATTCAGACCTTGCCATCTACATTGAAGATAACAGTAAGGAATTTAAAGTAGCTGAGGCAACATTTAGTTCAAGTGAATTATCATGTCTCATAGAAAAAAACTAATTGAGGAAATCTTGCTGTGAGGTTTAATGCAGGATATAATATGATATTTGGCATTTCATAGGGGGATATCATAGATATTTGGAAGCTACAACACAAATTTTTATAAGAAGAATATGGTTACCCACATATATATTTACCAACAATTATAGTTCAAGACTACTAAAGTCTTAAAGTTAATCAATGTCTTCAACAGGAGAATATTTTTAGGTGGGACATGAGTCTTTGGCATGAAGAAGAAATCATCCACAAGCTACCTACTAAGAGAGTTGTTTAATCTATGAAATTATGAGCATTCTCTTTCATTATTGTGGGTCTTATTATAGAAGACCAAACTCAGAAGAAAAAATCTAACATACTGAAGAAGAGTTCAGTGAGTCAATATGAAGTTATTGCATGGTGGTTGCCTGATTGCTTGTAACATTATGTATCATTCAATTGTTTACAAGAATCCAATATTGGAATGCAAGTCTAGATAAAACTAAATCAATTACTAAGGATATTCAGACCTTGCCATCTACATTGAAGATAACAAGAAGTGGGAGTATGATCACAAACTCTTAGTCGTGGAAAATGGATTATGAAATAAATGATGGATTTCTAGTTTAAGTAATGTACTTTTCAGAAAATATAATCTTTTCTAAGTGTCATTTTTGAATCTTTTGGTAGTTTTCTTTCCTTGGTTGAATTGCATTTGTGTTTTTATTTCCTAGAGGTTAGCTGAGTCATCCTAGTTGTAGATATGTTGTATTAAAAACATAGCTTTCTTGGGAGAATTTTTAAATTATTTTTCCCTTGAACACTGACTCTCGAGAGCTTATAAATAGGTTTTCCTGAACACATTTTTAATAATAATTGATGTTGGATTTATGCTCTAGAAATTTTTAGTCAAATTAATTTATTTTTGTCAAAGTGTATGAATGTTGATGAAAGACATGATTATGCTACATAAATCATTTCTCGTGTAGCTATGATTCCATGTTTTTAATTGAATAAAGAAAATTAGAAGTAGATTGGTTTAATTAACATTTTTTATGGTGAAATATGTTTATAATTTCCTATTTTAATCCCTACGTGCAATTTTGATGCAGTGTCTTGCAAACTAAAACTCAATTTAGATATTTTAATTAATAACATATCATATTTTGATTGCAAATAACCACAATATTCTCTTAAACTCATACTTGTGGATTTAATCCTTCTTTCAGTTGTTTCACATCCTTCATAGATGTACCCTTTTGTTGTCATTATGAAGTAAGGATTAGAAAAAATATAGCCAAGAATAATCTAAAGAAGATGATTGTATTCAAGTATGCAGCTTGATAAATATCATGAACAAAACTTATGCCTCAAGATGAAATTTGATCAGAGATCAATAGTTTGGGTTCTACATGTGTAGTATAATAATTCATAATTAGAGAATTTGGCTAGAAGCATTCTCTTACTGATAGACCTCCTCTTTCCTTGATATTTTCTTCCTCTTGACAATTGCTTCTCTATAGTTCATGATCCCCTTTAAAGAAGTGTGAACTTTTTGTTGAATTTGGTGGACAAACTTACCAATGAATTATCTAAAATTATCTATTTACCCAAATTATTCTTCTTAGCCTACATAATAGGTGATTTTACCTAAGAATCATCCAATTCTCATTCTATATGGGCAAGATACATGGGAATATTTGACAATCCAAAGACCTAGGTTCTTAAATCTCCCTGTGGTTGTTGTTTAGAAGAGTGTGTGCCAAGAATGGGATGATTATTCCTAGAGTGGAATTTTTTAGATGATTATTCCTTTCAACTACCAGTTCTTATTAATTATTTAAAAATTTTGTATAGTAGTTAATCAGATTTTGGTAATGATTAATTACCAGGAAAATTGCTTGTTTGTTGTACTTTTTGACCTTGAGGAATTTTGCATTGCCTCCCAAGTGCTAAGTTGTATCACACTTGAGCCCTAGTTGGGAAGTGGAAATATATCCCAACCCCTACTTGAACAGTCATAGAGGACACAATTATTTGTCTCCTTTTTCAAAAAAAGTTTAATCATATTTTCAACTTCACCACTAAATCAAATCCTGAGAAGATGACCTACCTCATTAGTTACTTCATCAAGTTTTCAAACAGTCCCCATATTTATTTTAGAAGTAATCGATCCTTGTGGTTCTTCACACTACATCAAAATTGATTAATTATTATTGAAGTAATTGGAGATTAATGAATATGCTTGAGGTCTCTTTTGCACATCATGGATACCCTTAATATTTTCAATGAAAAATTGATATATATTGTGATTTCATATTTTAGAATGGAAAACATTTCAATTAAAGAAGATTTTCAAAATGGAAAAGAATGCATACCTAAACCAATTATTCCTTTCAAATGAAAATCCATTCTTTGTACCTAAATTGCAAAACTTGAAGGTGAAAAAAGACACAAAGATGAAGGAATTTTGCATTCTATGGCCTCCTTGATCCTCCTGAGTGCAAATAAGAAACACAACATTTAATTCCAGTGTAATAATCCCCATGCGATACAACTTGCACTCTGATCTCCCTGTTGAACGGAATTTTGACATACACAATAGGGAATTAATTCAAAATAAACTAGAAATTGAAGTAACCAACCAAAAACCTATGATAATTTTAATAAAAGAAAAAAATTTGCAGTCCTGCATCATTTACAAATCTCTCTCTAAATTGATTCAACAATGGATGTCCGAAATTGAGTACTGAATCCTCATTAGATTTTTTATCTCACCAATAATTGGTATTCATCCCATACAATCCATATTTATTATTCCCCTCATGTGTAGACTATCATGAAAAATCAAGCACAAAAGCCCTAATTTAAGCACCATGTTTTTATTTGCGAAATAGTTTGCATATGTCAAATTTGTTGAAGTACTTCTATTTTAATTGGAGGATATCATACTAAAGGTTCTAAATTTTTCATGTGAGAGCTAAGGTTTTTAGCCACAAATCATCATTTTACTCACTTGTAAGGAGCGATGAACATTTGAAAAGCTTTGAAGAGACATAACATTTAACTTTACTTTCCTTCCAAATATAAAGATGCTAACTTCCAATATGGAGAATATGTGTTCTTTAGTACATTTTCAATTGTTTTTCTTAAAAAAAAAATGATGGATATTTCCCATCCCACATTATTAAAATAAAACTTTTTGTATGAAAGTCACAATAGATAACACAATTAACAAAGAAATGGTAATTGTAATGATTCACTTTCTACTATTCATTTACTCTTTACTATCTAATGTTTGTTTCATCTTAATATTTTATTTAATAGAGTTATAATAGTTTTAATTTTTAATTTAAAATAATTGAAATCATAAATATGTATTTAAGAAAAAATATCAATTTTATCTTTAAAAATATTTTACACTACCTTCTTATGTAATAGTGAATGCTATATGCCTATGTCTCCTATCATCTTACTCTTGACACTGAGAATTTTGAATTACTTTCAAAATTACTACATAGAGCATCTTCAAAATTGAATTTTTTGTAGAGGGTCTTTCCAACTTCAAATTCATTACTCTAAATTCCTTGCACGCCTTTTCAAAACTTACCAAATCCTATCCAAAAATATTTATTTCTTATGCAAATAGTTTTTATATATGCATGTTGAAGACCAAATGCCTAATCCCATCTAATTAGTACAAAAATCCTCTCTAGTCCTCTTAACTCATAAAAATTAATACAAACTCATTTTTTTTATAGAGGAGTAATCCTTCATTAGTGAAGATAATTTCATAAAATTACTCTTTAAAACATGATTTGATACCATACCCATTGTTTCTTTCATTAAATCTTGAGTGGCTAAAAATATTCTCAAATTTTTTTATTGTAAAATACCACCATTAGATAGGATTAAAAAATGAGTTGTTTTCATCCCTAGAAATAATCCTTTGTCTTTTATTGGAAGCCAACAATTCACTAGAGGCATCTCTTTCAATTATAGCTCTCACTCTTGCACACTTCAGAGAGGGGTTTTCTTGATCTTCTCTAGAGATTTTGTCATTGGTGATTATCATGCATGATAAACATATTTTTCATTTCCACCAAGTGTAGAAATCACTATCATGACACTTTTTAAAGTCACGAGAGTGAACTAAAGATCACTCTTTTACAAATAATAATATTTAAGGGAAAAATAACTTCACAATTGAATTACACTATGACTGGTACTCTAATCACCTAACAAGTTTGGGTATGAATGAATAAGAAAGAGGTTGGGTCCACTCAAGGCATTGAAAACAACTTGGTACTAAAATTCATTAAAAAAATGGATGATAAATAACAATCCTTTAAGAGAAAAACTACATTTTGTAACCCATTGGGACTCTAATCAACTAACAATTTGGGTGGGTAAAGAGATTCAATCAATTCAAGTGAAGAAAAACCATAAATATTGATGTTTCATGCATCTAATAGTTACACATACAAGAATGAGAAATAGCATAAACCATAAAGGTTAATTCTATAGACATGGTTAACAAGTTTATAAGGTAATATGTACTATGCCAATATTGAAAAGTATCTTGATAAAAATATCAGTATGTTAAAAAAAAAATTATTTTGAAATGCCCAAAATGAAATAAAGAGAAGGGGAAATGGTGAAATGCCCAAATGGGGTGTTATAAGATAATGTAGTAGTAATAAAATAATCTTATATTTTATAAATATGGTTATTACACAATGTTGATGTGATTAATAGAAATTATATGTTGAGATTATAAAATATTTGTAATTGATAATTAATCTTGTTGATATGTAGAGATAAACATAGAGTTTTCTTTTGAGCGCATGGAACATTTTGTCTTCTTCAGGAGTTTACAAATAAATTTTCAAGAGTTTGAGTGTAGATTAGGGTGATTTTTACTTCATATCTTGTTCAATGTCAATTGAGAGGAGATTTAAGGAAGTTAACTGATAATGATGTATTGATAGGACAAAAACTTAATTTGTGAGCAATAAAAGTTATTAAAATTTGAAGCATGGATTAATATGATTAAAAAATTCATCGATCATTCATTTATTATATGTTTGGGTGACTAATTTTTTAGTCATTTATTTGATCATTTATTGAGTCACATATCTTATTCTAACCTTGTAATTTCACTTAATGACCAAATTAGTGATTCATTCAGTTACTTATACTTATAAATTGTGAAACATTACTAGAATTTGATCACTTTTAGTCATGTGACTAAAAAATTTAGTCTTGTGACTAAATATTTTAGTCACATAGTCATTTATTTACCAATATTCCACTAGTGATATTAACCTCATAAATAAGAGGTTTTACCCATGCAATTCTAGGCTTAACTACCTAAATGCAAACTTTGTCACAATCCACCATGAAACATACATCATCCTTATAATTCTCAACTAGTTTCTTGGGGATTTAGAACGTATTATTCATTTTCTCATTGAATGTATCAAAATAATTATCCATAATACTATTATAATTTTCACCCATTTCAGCAATAAACTCATTTATGTGATATAATATAGGCACATCTTTTCTCCACACAATGATGCCTTTTGAAGGAAAGAATTTTTAAACATAAAAGAATATACAAGTTAACAAGGAACCAAACTTGCATGAGTTATTCTTTGATGTCCTTATGCTTTCCATGTTTTTGTTGAATTATCTCAATAATAATTGAGCAAGGTCAAATGAAAAATTATTCTTTACCACCTCGTATGCCAAATCCATAGCTTTACATAACACACTATTCAACCTACTAGAGCTATGTATCTTATGTGCAATGATGTGAAATACAAAACTTCAATTATATATTAGAAACACTACTAATTTTCATTCCTCTTCCATCCCATTCTACTAGGGTTTTCTTTTCTAATTCTACCCGAGCTAGGGTTTTTTTTATTTTGGCCTTGGCTAGCATTGGGAGGCAAGTGATTTGATAAATCATCCTCTTTGTGATCAACATTAATTATTCCAACCACAACTAACCATTATGCACCTAACTAAAAATAAACCTAATCCATTTAACTTGAAATTCATTGGGCATGTGAGGGATATGAGTTAAACCTTTGGTTTCTAGGAGTTGGTGGTAGGGTTTCAAAACTTCACTTACACACAGTTGGCATAGGGCATCATCCATTTCTAATTTGTACCAATATCTTGAATAACACATTTGAAATAAGTGTGAATATCATTTATTAGAAGTACCTTTGGAGGGATTTGAGATTGTGCTCCACTCAGATCTAGGGTTTTGACAATTATAGGAGTGAGCTTAAAATTTGGTGCTTTTCATTCCACTCTATGAATCAAGATGTTAGATCCTCGCTTAACCTTGCTGCTTCTAGATGCCATCTTTAGTCAGTAGGATTTGAGGAAATTCAAAAAAATTCACTGGAAATTTTCTCAAATAGCTTGGAAGCTCTGAAGATCACACTTTCGCAATAGCATTCAAAATTTTATGATAAGAAATGATTTTAATTTCATTATTTTTATTAAAATTATTCCATAAATGCTCAGTGTGGAAGGTAGATATACTGACATCATGTTGAAAAACTATCATCAACTATGCTTAGATTGAACTCTTGGAAAATTCTTTGTGAATCGGTAAGCATATGCATCTTTTATACTCCTGACCTTGCTCGTTAGAGTCTATGAGCCAACCTCATTTGATAGAGAAGATAACTCAGTAGACACTTGTACTCGGTGATCCCTTTGTATCCTAAATACTTATTTGGATCATTTTTCTCTTTCAATCTAGAACTATTTTGGATGTCTTCTTTGATAGCATAGTTCTAGTTTCTCCTTTGAGAACTCAAGTAGAAATGACAGAGTTACCCAATTCTTGAGTGACTTGATCATCATTACTTGGACTTGTATCCTCTGTAGACTTAGGAACCCATTGCTATCTCATCTATTTTTGGATGTTATCAGCCTTTACCTTTTTCTCATCTTCAATTCTACTAGTATTCATGTAGTTCTTGGCAAGATGACCATGTTTTATACAAATGAAACATCTTTTAGTAGTCTCTCTTTTCCTAAAATGATGCTTTACACAATTTATTCCAATGTGTCCAAATTCTCCACATTAATGACATCTATACCATGTGTTGTAGTCCCAACCAAATATTGCTTTCACAATTTTCTTTGTTGGATTCAATACCTTGGTTTTGCATTTTGATGACTTGTGTCCATGTTTCTTACATTTGTGACATTTTCCTTCAAATCTTGGTTTCTCACTCATTAGCCTTATGACCATGCTGATTGCAATTGTAGCATTTTCTATTGAATTATACTTTTCTATTGCTCCAATATTTGTTTGATGTATGACATATCTTACCATAGTGATTAGAAGTAGGTTTTTGATTTTGTTGACCTTCTTGTTTGGATGATTCTCCTTCTTCTATATATCCAATTCCTACTTTCCCTTTTTTCCTATAGAGGTTTTGATCATTCAATTGATTCATGTATGCTTAGGATTTCATCTTTCTTTCATTGATTTTCTTCTCAAAGTTTAGATCATTATGTAATCTTTCATTGATTTTCCTTTTAGAATTTAGATCATTTTTCATTCTTTCATTGATTTTCTTTTTCAAATTTAAATAATTTCTCATTCTTTCATTTTTGAATCTTAGGCTCATTATTTCTTCATTTTCTTTATAGAGTTGATTAATAAGGTCTACTTGTTGAATGGATTGGTTTTGAATTTCATTATTCCTTCCATCTATCTCTTCTTTTATCTTATTTTTCTATTCCATGACTTCACGCAACCTTACTGCCTAAATTTCTTACTCTCTTTAAAGTTTTCTTAGCTTTTCTTGTAGGGAACCATTCTTTTCTAGGAGTTCTTTGGTTGCTTCATGACTTGATCTAAATTTCTTGAATGAAGGTCTTCAATTCTTTCTTCAATATAGAGATGATCATTCATTTGAATTGCAAGTTTTTTTCTTCTTTTCAAAGATTGAGAGAGTTGCTCCTTTGCTTTCTTGAGTTGGGCAATGGTGATTTCCAAATATAGTTTCTCATTGTCAATAGCTTTGTCAAGTCTAAATATCTCCATGGCCTTGATCTTTTCTCAAGCTATTAAACTTTCTCCTGAGAACCACAAAGATCTGATAACAATTGTTGCAAATATTTAAGACTATGCTAAGTTACTAAGAGGGAAGGGGTGATTTAGTAACTTCTAAAACTTCAACAATTTCAACTCTTAATACAATAATCCAATTATCATATAGTCCATCACATATAATCTAATATAATTGCATGCATAAGAAACTAAAAAAATAAAAGTATTCATAACATTGTGACACAAAGATTTAGTGACCTAGAAACCTTCCAAATAGAAATTAAAACTGGAGTGGGGATGATACCCACAAATTTTAGTACTGCAATATAAAGTTAGCCTATTAAAGCTTACATTGATCACTTCTGATGATCTACCTTTTTAGGAGCAATGAGGACTACTAAATCCACCTTGTGAAAGGATTTACAAACATATAATTAAGTATGCACTCAGTAAAGAGATTTAAAAAAGACTATTAGGTCTACCTTGTTAAAGGATTTGACTGATCTACTTGTTAGGATGAAATAGTAGATGATCTTTGATTTGCAACTTGGTTTATTGAATGAGATTCCTTTATATACTAATCACCTTGCTATGATAAATACGACTTTTCTGCTCCTTATACTACTGTAGCATTTGTAATTTTCTCTTTTTTCTTTTCTTTGATTAATTCCATACACACATACACACTTGGATATGAAACAATGAATTACATATATATCAATCCAATTATACAAATTACAAAGTTGGCCACAATACAAGTTAACACAAATATTACAAAGTCAACCCACATGAAGACACTCGAGTTTGAAAGATTAATTCAGTGAAGTTCTGATATTTGGAATCCACTAAAAATGCTTGAAATTGTCATGTACTTAGTAGACAAAGAAGCTTGGTCCATATTGATAATTTCCAAGTTGTCTTGAACTCATTTTGTACCGGTGACTTAGTAGATACTATGAAACTCATCATATAAATTGAATCACTTGTTTACCATGACATGAATTGTTAAACACTCTCACCTCGAGCTCAATATAAATCAAGTCACTTGGTTAACACTAAGTATCTCAGTGAACACTGGACTCGAATGACATACACTGCAAACTTGGTGAACATTGCATAGCTTGGCTTGCACTAGTAAGCTTGACATACACTAAGGTGCACTGTTTACATTGTTGTTCATTATTGTAATTGTGACTACTCAATAACCACTGAGATTTGTCCAAAGGACTCAATAGCAACTGTAGAACTTGGTGACAACTAAACTACTTGGCAAACACTGATAGCTATACAATGAGCTCGGTAGCTATATACAAATTGAATAAGTGTGTATCACTAATAACAAACTTGACTGATATGTCAACACTCATATTGCTACTCAACTTCTATATGCTTGGCATACACTAGTTTACTCAACATTAATTAACTTAACATATGCTCGATCTCTTTAGTTTTACTCAAAATGTATGTTGACTCAGTCTTTACTGGGGTGCTTGAAAACCTTTGACTTTTTTGACATATGAAGAAATATAAACAAGTCCTCTGTATCTTGACCTTCTCTAGATGTCTCGGTCATAATGATGACTGCCCAATACTTTGCTAGAAATGACTAAGTGTTAGACACTAATAGAAAACTTGGGCTTAGAGATTAACAATCTCCCCCTTTGACATTAGTGTCAAAATCACTTTGTCATGATGTAGCTATCCATGCAAAAATAATTTATCCCCTAAGACTATAACTCAGTCTAAAACTTAATCTTTGTTATATAGTGTATACATATTTGTTCACTTTGATGTTTACTCAACTGATAATATTATTTCTAATTTTTGTCTCCCCCTTTTTCTCTGGCATGATTGGATTTACACCTTGTTAGAATATTACCCCCTTTAATGTATGTAATGAAAAAATTTCCCCCTTATTTTTATCACTTATGGCTTGGGGTTTGTAAGGGTTAGCTTGTATTTATCCAAAAATGTTTGATGACTTACCAAAATTTCTTCAAGTCCTTTATTATCTATCTCTTGCTAATTCCATGACTTGAATATGAATCTCTAGTTGAGAAGCTAGATCAATGAGGCTCTCTAATGTTGAAAGATATGGATCTTTCCTTGTTAAATTTTGAGCCACAAATAATTCCCTCTAAATTATCTCCAAATCAGGTAGAAGCATGAATTGAATAGAAATAAATTTATTCCTTATGCTACTATCTCTAGTCATTAACTCAGCTAATCTCTTTTGATCAAATGTCAACTTATTAAATGAAGGTGATCTTGAACTTGCATTTTTTCTCAATGAAATTTTACATGCCATCATATCTACCAGTATCAAATCAATAGAGTATTGATTATCCAATGTGAAGAACTCAACATCACAAAGTTTCATATACAAAGAATGAATGGATTTCAAAATTCCTTTTAGCTAAGTGGTAAGGTTAGAAAGCTCAACCTGCCTAATTCTAGGTTCTATTGATACTTTCTTCAAAACTTTGTGCTTAAACTTATTTTCAAACCATCATATCAATTCATCACTAGTCTCAATATATTTAGTTTGAACCTTATCAACTATATACACTAGTTGATCCAAAATTTGATGTTGCTAATTAACATCAAAAATATCAAATGCATAAAAAAAATTCTTTATATTATGTAAAACTTTTTTCTTTTTGTGTTCTCTTCTTAACTCTCCTTGCTTTGTCTTGTGACTTAGTAAGGTTTGCAATTCTTTCATCTATTTGTAATGTCATTTTTTTTAAGTCATACATAGGTGTTAGCATCTTCAATCAAGGATATCCAATTATGTAATCTTATCCTTTTTGTATGTGTATCACCTATAAAAGTAGATTTTAAATCTTTCCAAATCAGATGAGATGTTTGTAGTGACTTAATCTAGCTATATTCATTCTCACAAAGAGCTAATAGTAAGGCTTCTCTGGCTCTCATATTGCACATGATCAAATCTCTTTCTACTTCACTACATTCTTCAAGCTTGCTTTCTTCCACAATTATTTTCTTATCCTTTTTCAAAAGCCAATATCCTAGACCTATACATTGCATAATTCTTTATCTTCTCTTTCCAATTCTCATAGTTAAACCCATCAAACTTAGGGATACCTTTTTTGAAATGACTCACCATTGATCTTCCAAAGCTTTTAAGATTTCCCTTCAAGGACTTGATGGACTAATACCAATTGTTAGAATAAATAGTCCACCAATATAACTGGGTGGTGGGGGGGGGGGGGGGAGTGTATTAGGTATCCAACTATTAAAAAACATATCAACCTTAATATATATTAAGCATATGAGAAATATAATTAGCAACAATAACAACTATTAAAAAACTTATCAACCTTAATATAACTTAACTGTATGAGAAATATAATTAGCAACAATAACAAGATACTGATTCACAATAATACCAAATATGTTAACTTGGAAAACTCTTGATTAGAGGGAAAAACCTAGTGGAGATGGTACCCACAAGATGGCATAGTAATCTAAATATTCCTTATTAGAGGATGGATCTTGTTAGGAGTCTAAGAAACACATTTAGTACATATTAGTCCCTATTAGGAGATTCCAACTCTATTAGGAGTTGTATAAGGCAGATGGACCCACTATCCAAATAATCTTTGTATTATTCCTTGTAGAATAATATAATTGAACTAAACTTGTTCTTCCTCTTTCTCTATCATGTCAACCCAACTTCTTCTCTTTCTGATCTTGATACCAGATTAGAGACTTCACATCCAATAATCCCTTGAGTCACTTACTCACATTTACCAAACACTTTTCTCTTGTTCACATACTTCATACTTGATTCACATCCAAATCACATTATACAATCAAGCAAAATACTTCCTTTATACCAAGTCCTCAAAAAAATTCTTTGAGTTGACCTTGAGGTTTTCCCAATTAATTATAATAGGACCACAGTAAGTTAATTAATTATTTTAAATCACATAAAATTGTCATCTTAGAGTGTATAAAAATTCTCAGATATGCAACATTATGACTTGTGCATTAACTAATATTATAATTAGATTGTTCTGTATCACTTTATAACTTCATGTACCTTGATTATATATCTATTAGGAGACACAATTCAATCATCAAAAACTACTTATCATTTACTCTATCTCTACACTACTCTCTATAAATCATGTATATCTTCCTTATTTCTTTGACTTATCTTATACGCACTTAGCCTCATCATCAGGATACAATATGGAACATGTCCTTAATTGTGCATCACCTAAACATCAAAAATCTATCTGTATGACCACGATCTATGTCTGCTACTTTGCTAGTCTTTATAGAAACCATACTGTGTTGTCATCAATGACAAATACAATCATGAATGCAACATGTCATTCATGCTAGATGCTCTCCAATGCTTAGGATACTCCTACAAAGTAATATCATCAGCATTCATGCTAATAATCTTCCCCTTTGGCATTGATGGAAACATAGATGAAAAATATCTAGGTTCCAAGAATACCAAATAGTACTCTATTGCAACTGTTACTATTCTCATCTTTTCAAATCCTCTTCATTAATCAAATCTAAAATCCTTTAGAGCACTTCTCTATTTTGCATCTCTTAGGATTGGCATCATCTATTTACCCACTAAAAACTCTTAGCTTCTCCCCAATACATCATAACTCTTTATGTTGTATATCTCCCTCCATAGAGATATTCCTTCTCCTTACTTGCATGAATATTTCTAAATCTCCTAATAAAGTAGAGATGTTTTTCTATGCACACTGCTATTCTCCCCTATTCATACTTAGGAGATGGTTTTCATGCACACTTTTGATGGAGGAGTAACCTAGGTGTGAGGGAAATCTTGCATCACCCAAAAATATTTATATAATTAGCCTTTTCTATTTTAATAAAGACTAGTAGACAGGGGGTTGCTATTTCTAAGAACTTTCTATTTTTAGTACATTTTTCATATGAGCTTGGAATGTTATTATTATTTTTAGATGAAGGTTCATTTTAGAATTATAAGCCTACCAAAAAACCTCATTGCTCCAACTTAAGCATCAGAGAAGTTATTGTGGATTTTTTGTGGAAAATTTAGGAGAAAAATCTTTAGGCTCATCGTTGGAGGCCTTAGAGTGCCTGAATGAGGTCCAGAAACTTGATGGAAGGGTGCTTGTGAAATATTGGGCCTATAGATCAAGAGTTGGCACTTTTGAAAAGTGGTTATTACAGCCAATCAGAGCAATAGTTTGAGAGTTATGGCCTTCCAAAGTTGGGCTTCCAAAATTTCTAAAATAATTTGTCAAAGATGTATTTAGCCAACTCTATATGTATTGTTAGTGTCTGTCAGCCCTAGGTATTAATTTTGAGCATCAAGAACCTTCCTAGGTGGCATAAAATTTCCTATTTAAGAAAGGCTTGAACATTGTCTAGAACAACTCTAGGTGATAGTTCACATGTTAGTCTTGCAAATTACTATAATGAAGGTCCCCATGTGGGTTAACATATTGTACTTGTGAATTCTATAATTCTACATTTTTCTTGAAAATAATAAGTCCATATTCTCATCTCGCATTTACTCTTGTTTTTTGTCTATGTTATGTGTTTATGGTATTAAGGGGAGTAGCCTTCATCAAGTGGTATCAGAGATAGGTTTCTTGAGTGTGTGGATAGATCGCTGACTGTAAGGAGTTTACACTAGGATTATGCTTTGAGCTAAGTATGTAGACAAAACACCAATTGTGAGGTAATTTGCACTAGGATTTTAATGAAAGTGGAAAATGCCTCCATGAAGAGAGTGTGGTGAAGAGGTGTAGGTGTTACACCTAGTGGTTTTAGAGCCCTTGAAAGAAAAAAGCAAGCATTGGAAGAAAAAATTCATAGAGGAATAAATATTCTCATAAGTGATGAAAGTGAGGATGAGGATGAAGTAGAAGAAAATGTCAAAGTAGAAGCAGTTCTAAACCCAAAGGAATAGAAGCTTCTTAAGGCCATCACTAAGATTGGAAAAAGACCTAATTTTGAGGTCCCACATTTTTTGGTAATCTTAACCTAGGGAGTTGATTGATTGGATTGATGAACTAGAGGAGTACTTTGAGTATGAAGATATTGAGGATCCTGATAGGGTCAAGTTTGTGAAGGCAAAACTGAATGGACATGTGAAAATCTAGTGGCAGGAGTTTTACTTGGGGAAAAATAGAAAAGGAAAGGACAAATTCACTAAATGGGATCAGATGATAGCTAAACTAAAGTAACAATTCATTCTTGTGGATTATGAGCTTGATCTATTGAAGAAAATGAAAGGGTTGAAGAAAGCAGGAAAACCTATTCAAGAGTATACCAAAGAGTTCTACTGAGTTCTCATTAGAACTAACCATGTAGAAGATAATAAGGAAAAAGTGACCCATTATCTTAATGGGTTAAAGCCAAGTATTTAGGATGAGTCAAGTCTTGTTTAAATGAACAATATTGAGGAGGCATAACATTTTTCCCTAAGAGAGGAGAAATTGAGCAAGAAGTTAGATAATACGAATAGTGGAAGAGGTCACAATGGAAGATTTGGTGGATGTTCATATGAATGATGTAATGATGATCAAAAGAACAAGGATGAGGTTGGAAGTAGCTGTTAGAACCAAAGGAGAAATAATTCCAATAATTTTCATGAACAAAATAATAGAGATAAGAGAGAAAGGGGTAGATGACAAGGATTTGGAAGAGGAGGCTTTTGTGGAAAATGTTTTCATTCTAGAGAAGAAGGGCATGGAGTATTTGAATGTTAATAGCACCAAGGAATGATAGATAAAAGAATAGAAGGCTAGGCCAGAGTTACACATGTGATGAAGATCCTAGATCTTCACATTCAAAAGATGCTAAAAGAGGAGAAGTCATAGTTAACAAAAGAGTCCTGTTGAGTGGCGAGAATGAACTTGATCAAAGAAGGAGCTTGTTTTTCACAAGGTGTAGATGTAAAGATAAGTGTTATGATGTGATAATTGATGGTGGAAGTATTAATAATTTAGTTTCACAAATGATGGTAACAAAGTTGAAGTTGAAGAGATAGAAACACCCACATCCATACCATATTGCTTGGGTGCAAGATGACCATAAGGTCATGTTCAATGAGAAGTGCTTAGTGAAGTTCAAGATTGGAAGTTACCAAGATAAAGTACTTCGTGATATCATACCTATCAACATATATCATATGTTTTTGGGTAGGTCATGGAAGCTTGCTAGGCATGATGTACATGATTTGTAAGCAAATACCCACACTCTAACCAAGGATGGAGTGAGGCGTAAGTTGAAACCACTGAAGGACAAAGAAGATAAGGCATGTAGTGCTACTAGAATATGTTTTGTTGATGAAAAGAGTTTCTCAAAGGTATAAAGCATGAGCATATGCATTTTTCTATAATTCCAAACGATGGTAAATAAGAAGTAGAGGAGGTACCTGCAAAAGTTGTAGATATATTGGGAGAGTTTTTTGATATTGTATTAGATAATGTACTTGATGGATTATCGCCAATGAGGAAGAATAGTAACCAGATGGATTTAGTTCTAGGAGCCAATTTTCTGAACAAGACAACACATAGAATAACATTAGTAGAAAGTGAAGAGTTGAACAAACAAGTTCATGAGTTTTTGCAAAAAGGGTCATTTCCAAAGAGTTTGAGTCCATGTGATGTACTAGAAATATTAACACCAAAGAAGAATGGAGAATGGAGGATGTACATAGATTCTCGTGCTATCAACAAGATCACAAACAAGTATAGATCTCCATTGCTAAGGGTGTATGATATTATGGATTGTTTGAGTGGGGTTGAGTATTTCACAAAGATGGATTTGAAGAGTGGGTACCATCATATTCATATCAGAGAAGGTGATGAGTGGAAGACTATTTTCAAGACAAAAGAAGGACTATATGAGTGGTTAATCACGCCTTTTGGGCTAAACAATCCACCAAGCATTTTAATACAGCTCATGAATGAGGTACTGAAGGAGTTTTTGGGTAAGTTTTTCATTGTTTACCTAGATGATATTTTGATATTTAGTAAGACATTGAAGGAGAATTTGATCTATATTTGCAAGTTGTTTGATAGATTGAGGGAAGAAAAGTTAATGATAAACTTGAAGAATTGCAATTTTATGTAAAGGAGTTGGTGTACCTAAGATTTGTATTCTTAGTAGAAGGTCTAAATATGGACCTAGAAAAAGCAGGCTATCCTTGAATGACCTACTCCAAAGAGTGCAATAGAGGTAAGATCTTTTCATGGACTGGCTAGTTTTTATAGTATTTGTGTACCATTGACTAAAAAAATGAGAGGGGATAAGAAAGAATTTAAGTGGAGTGTAGGACCAAATAAGAGTATTACTTTGTTGAAATAGAAAGTTACTAAGTAACCTATTTTAACACTTCTAGATTTTAACAAGGTGTTTCAAGTAGACTGTGATGCTAGTGGTGTTGCAATAGGAGGTATTTTGAGCCAATAAGGTAGACATGTTGCTTACTTTAATGAGAAGTTGAATAATGCAAAAAGAAAATATTATGTTTATGAAAGAATTTTATGCTATAGTTCAAGTATTGAAGAAATGGAACCACTTTCTTCTCCCTAAGGAGTTTATTTTGTACATTGATCATCAAGGTTTGCAATATTTGAATAGTCAAGGAAAATTAAACCAAAGACATTTTAAGTGGGTTGAGTTTTTGCAAAGTTATACATTTATTTTTTAAAAAAGGAGTGAGAAGCCTAATAGAGTTGCATATGCTCTTAGCAAAAGACAACTTTTTCTAATAGAAATATGGATAGAGGTGGTTGGATTAAAGAGAGAATTGTATATAACCTATTACACTTGATAGGACAAAGTGGTTGGATTTCATGATCCATGATAATATGTTGTTCAAAGGAAGCCAATTATGCATTCCAAGAAGTTCAATGAGAGATAATCTCATCAAGGAGAAGCATTGTAGAGGATTGGCTAGATATTTTGGTAGAGATAAAACCATAGCTTTGGTTGTTGAGAATTATTACTTGCCACAATTGTAAAAAGATGTGAAGAAGTTTGTACAAAGTTGCAGAGTAAGTTAGATGACAAAAGGAGTGAAGCATAATATAGAGTTGTATCAACTATTACCTATACTAGAGAAGCCATGGGAGGATGTTAGTATGGATTTTATTCTTGAATTACCAAGGATGCATTGTGGGTATGATTCTATTTTTGTGGTGGTTGACAGGTTTTCAAAAATGGCACATTTCAATCCTTTTAAGAAGACTAGTGATGTTGTTCATGTGATAGAGTTGTTTTCTAGAGAAGTAATGATACTACATGGTTTGCCAAAGAATATAGTTTTAGATCAAGATACCAAATTTGTTGGGTATTTCTAGTGTACATAAAGGAAGAAGTTGAAGAGAGATTTGAAGTTCAATTCATCACATCATCCATAGACTGATGGACATATAGAAGTTGTGAATTGTAGTTTAGAAAACTTATTGAGATGTTTCGTTGAAGACAAGCCAAAGGGATGGGATTTGATTTTACCATAAGAAAAATTTTCATATAATAATTCTATCAATAAGAGTACTAGTAAATCACCATTCTAAATTGTATATGAGAGTAGTCCCAGAAATGCTTTTGAATTAGCAATTGGATAAAGGAGAGATAAGTAGTGTTGAAGCAAAATATTTTGCTAAAAACTTGAAGGACATCCATAAGGAGGTGAAGAAGCACATCATAAAGATGAATACACACTATAAGGCTGAGGTAGATGTGAAAAGGAGGTATAAGGAATTTTGGATTGGAGATGAAGTCATGGTTCCTTTGATAAATGATCATTTTCTAATGGGTACATATAATAAGTTGAAGATGAAGAAGTTTGGATCATGCAAGATATTGAAAAGGTATGATTCTAGAAATGAAAATGAAGTAGAATTGCTTGCTGAATTGAGTATTTCACCAATATTTAATATTTCAGATTTGACATAGTATTATGAAGGAGAAGATGGAGATGATGTTAACAATTGGCTACATGTAGTGATGCAATTATTGTCATGAATAAAAACACATGATGTACTTACTTGTAGAAAACTTTAGTAATAAAGATACTTAGCATTTGGTACGCAAAAAATTGTCTAAGTATGAAATTAGTTTACAACAATACATTGTTTTAGATGTAAAATATTTCTAATGTCATATTATGACTAGTGAAGATAGATGAAGACAATATACATATTGATGGTGATGTGTACAACCTTAGACATTAGTATAGATAGTACAAAAATAGATATTCACAATTTACCAACTAAAATGGAACAACAAAATTAAACAAAAAGGAATTATTTTTTTTACAAAATAATTACTTGATCGATTAGGGCCAACATCCTAGATGTTTACTATAAGCTTGAAAAGTATATTATGGTCTTAGCTAACCTAGTAGAAATTTGTGAAAAGACATGATATTTATACAAAGAATATCTTGCAAGAAGTGTGTAATTGTAATATGAAAAGTGATATGCTAACTTTTTGTGAAGTGATATATGTGAAGTTTTTGAGAACCTAATTTTGTGATCTGAGATTAAGTTGAGGTAACCGATTAGTCAAGGGAGAAAATACATCATCTATATGGTTGAGGATTAATTACTTGTTTGGATAGTGAGCTATTCTTATAATTAGAAGTGCATGTTTTGGCAGTGAGCTCTTTTTGCATCCATTGCACTACAAATCCTAACAGGGTTGGAATCTCCTAACATGGATTCAAAGTCTCCTAATAGGGACTCTCTATACTAAATTTTTTTATTGACTCCTAACAGGGTCCATCCTCTAATAATGAACATATATATATATCAATATATTATCTAGTGGGTATCATCCCAACCAAGGTTTTCCCTTGGCCAATATTTCCCTAGTTAACAAAATATGGTGTTATGAGTTCTTTTTATGCATGATTATTATTATTATTCAACATTAATTATTTACTTTATTATGAATCGTTCAAAGTAATTAATAATATCCAATTGGTGACAAAAGTTTGTAGAATGCTGATTCGCCCCCTCTCAGCATTCCCTATTTCTAACAATTGGTATCAGAGCATAGTTACTTAGAAGAGGCTTAACAACTTAAGTAACATCCCTATGGATATGGAATAGTTGATGAAGAACCTTGAAGAGTCACTTGAACAAATTGATCTCCTTACTAAACAAAGAGATAAGATGAAGGATAGATATGAAGACTCCAAAGAATACATTAGAGAACTAAAGGACAAGGTTGAACATCTCAAATTGAAGCCTAAATCTACTAAATCTAGTAGTGATGATGAAAATTCAAAACTGAAAACAAGATACAAGATATTGAAGCATGAACTAAAGATTACCAATTCAAAGTTGAGTTTGAAGAATGATCCTAGCAAAATTGAATCTAATTTGGAGACTAAAAATTTAGATCTTAGAGTGAGTCTAGTGACTTGAAGACATCTAAATTTGAAATATTGAAAGAATATCATGAAGATCTTCCTAAGTAAAACACTATTGTGAAAGGTGAATTAACTTAGTGCAAGAAACAACTTGAAAAGCTTTACACTAGTAGGGAAAATCTTGACGAGCCAATGTCAATACTGATAAGACTAGTCTTGGTTATCTATTTAACATGATAAATCAGATGATAAGATTAGAATCCATTCAATCTTCTAATAAATCTAAGGAAGTTGGACAAGAGAAGGAAACCAAGAAATTGGACGAACCTAAGCAAGTGGAATCTCCTAAAGAAACCAGGCATGAATTTAGAGGTAAATATTTTTCATGTAATGAAATAGGTCATATGAAAAGAGATTGTACAAATATGTCATTTAATCATGTTAAAAAATTTTATTTTCATAATTGTCATGGTATTGGTAATAATACAATTAATTGTAGGAAACCTAAATATGATAATGATAGAAGAAATAGTATGTCTAGAAACACTAACCCTATAGATAGAAGAAGATCTAATGAAATAACATCAAGAGAAAGTAGACCTTATGAAGAAAGGAAGTAGATCATGTGTTATAAGTGTAACAACTTTGGACACATAGCCCAAAATTGTCAATTACCTATTGATCACTAGAATTCTAGAAGTAGAACCTCGGTATGTCAATTATGTAAAAAATTTAGACATATAGAATGGACAGAGGTAATAATTAAAGGAACTTTAGAAATAACAAAAGAAATCATGGAAGAAATTTTGGAAATAGAAGCAACAATGGGAGGAACTTCAAAAATGATAGAAGGAATCATGAAAGTAACTCTAGAACTAAGAAAGACAATAAAAAAAAAAATGTAGTTAATGAACTTTGAGAAGAACTTAATGAGAAATTTGTAAAGGGATTATATATTTTAGTGGAAAAGTTAGATGATTGTGAGATAGGAAAATTGAAGTTAGTAATTGAGTTCGATTCAACTGAGTTGAATTAAGCTTGTTCACATCACCAGAATTGGAAACTTCATTTAGAGACCAAGTTGTGAGTAGCAAGGTTGAGAGAAGATGCATAGTGATGAGTTTGGAATGTAGTTAAGCTCGCTTGCAATTTGGAGATTATTGAAACAAGTTACAAAGAAAATAAGAGTTACTATTATAACAAAGAAAGTTTACTCTGTGATAGAAATGAAATCTATGTTTCTACAACAAATTTCCTAAAGTGAATTTTTGTGGGGCATTGTCATGATGAAAAGAAGCTATGGGGAAACTTAGCTAGCATTTAAAGAATAGACACTTGATCTTGAGTAGATATTTTATTTTAGAGGAACTAAACAACTTTTTTTGATTTAGAAAAGTATGCAATTAATACAAGTTCCAGATAAATAATTAAAGTACAAACTTGATTATTTCTACATTGTGATCATCTCAAAAGTTTAGAGCACCTAGAAGAAATTTGGCAAAAGTGATTTCGAGAAAAACCCTACTCTAAAAAATGTATTTTATCATTCTCCACACAGAAATTCTTCAATTTTTTTTTTTTTTTTTTTTGTAATCATGGATATGTCAGTTGTTTTGAATGTTGAAAATTTTGAGAGACACAAATTAAAGGTTGTTCCTATGAAACTACTAGAGGAAAACCCTAATTCAACTTTATCAAATACTTCAAGAAACATAGTTTTCTTGGAAGATGTAGGGAGCTACCTATGTAGTAAGTTTGAAATCATTGGAAGTGAGTTTATGAACAAAGATATGGAAACTATTTTCAATCATGATATGACTATTAAGCCTAGATATGAGCATCTAAAAGATTTAGACTTAGTCAGATATCATTTTTACCAAAAAATTGATACAAAAGATTGGACTCAGATCATATTGAGCAAAATTATAATGGAAAGATTTGGATGGGAAATAATCTAGTTGACATCTCTGTCGACCTTATTCATGAAGTCATTGGTCTTAGCAAATAAGGGAGTGTACCTATTGGTGAGAAACTAGTTCTAAAAAAGGTTGAAAGTTATACTAAGGTAGTTTACAATGGTAAAGAAATGGCGATCAACACCATTAGATAGCATGATGTAAGATTCTTGAGAAGAATCATTGCATATTCTATATGTGCAAGTTCTAAGAATGATGAGTTGTCAGAAAGTTTCATTTATGGAACTTATAAGATATGTGTTGAGAAAGTACAAGTGAATTTACATGAGAGTTTGAGAGTACAACTTCTTGAGAATTTGGAGAAAATTAAGAGAACTAAGAATCTAATATATTCTAATTCTAGTCTCTGATTAAACACATTTTCTTTCATGTACTTAAGAGATTTCCATTTTTATTAGTTACTAATATTATGAGAAGTGAAAGATGCACTAGGGAAAAGATAACAGATGTGTGCAGAAGGCATCTAGTAGAGAAAATCTTAGATAGCAAAAATTTGATTATGAGGACATTTTAGAATAAGATGAAACATAGATTTAGAATATCCCTTGAAATTTTTGATAGATTCAAGAATGATATATATTTTATGGTGGATATTAACCTAACCTGTATTGAACTAGTAAAACCTCAAGAAAAATATCTTGAGCCCCTAGGTTATGAATTGAGTGATGATATAGCTATTAGTAATATTGATTTCATGTTGAAATCCAATATAGATCAAGCATCATATAGATTTGGAAAATTTGACTAGATAACCTAGTCATCCTACCATGCATCATTAGAAAAGGCATCTCATAAGAAGATTGCATCTTTAATGAAGAAAACACTATTTGAGGCCAGTATGTTAGAAGAAGAATCTCAAGCAGTTCAATAGATAATCTCTAGACTGAAGCAAATTGGTGAACAAGGTGTAATGAATGTGATACCTCTATTAGTTGGCCAAGCATCTAGTGTGTCTATTGCAAAAAATCCTACAAAATAGAGCATTCCATATGCTGCAATATCAACTAAGAAACCAAGTGAACCTAAGAGAAAGTTTGAAAGGTTGGTAGAGACTCACAAGTCTAAAAGAGTCAAGCAACAAGCTACTAGACCATAGAAAAGAAAGAAGAAATTGTTGACAATTGAAGACTCTAGTGATGATGAAGAAGAAGAGGAATAGGAAGAACAAAAACTAGAGAAAGTCATTATTTCCAAGAAGCCAGTAGGTAAAACATGGCAATCCTAGAAACCAAAGATAGAGAAGATTAACACAACCATTGTTAGTGAAGGGAACTTTGTACAGATGAATAAGTTTTATGATTTGTACAATGATATAGAGAAAGAATAGATTGATATCTCTGCTATGAGATATATGATTCTCAATACCTTGAAACTTGAGAGTATCAAAGGCATGATGAATCCAAAGGTCTATGAAAAACTTGTAGTTAAGAAGACACCAGTTCATGAAAAAGACATGGAACTTCAGAAGTTAATGCTTAGAACTATGTGCAAGATAGGTGATGAAGAATAAATTAAGAAATTGATAAAAAAATAGCACCTTAATTTCAAAGTAAGATGAGGCCATTTTTATTCATGGGAGGAGAAAATAATGTTATAAGAAGTGAAACTATAGCAACCATTAATCAAATGATGAGTGAGTTAAAGGAAGAACCTTAAACTTTAGAGAAAGCTTCATAAGTATTAGTAAGTGATGATGGTTATTAGAAGTATGAGTGCTGATGATATTCCTATGGGGAAATATTGTAGATGATGATATGTTACATTCATGATTGAGTTTGTCATTAATGTCAACAAAATAATTTTCTATGGTATGATAGAAGAATAATGAAAAGATCAAGTTGTTAAGGATGACTAGTTGAGTATTCTCACTATCTAAACTTATGGGAAATACTAATGAGTATCTAGTATATGTAATTAATGTCAGGTGAAGAAATATTAAGTTTGGAAGAAGTTATGTAAGTTTTGGTGATGTCTATTCTAAGATAGAGTTTACAAAGGCATGTTTTGGTAAAATTTTTATATCTCTTAGTAGAATTATAATTCTGAGAATTGAGGTTGAGGATATGCAGAAGAAATGTTTATGATGATGTAGCTAAGCTCACCCATCATAATAGTGCATGTACAGAAAGTTATTTAAGTTGCAAGGCAAAAGATTAATGTTATCACTAAGCATAACATGTTCTTAATGTGGTCCTATAATAATTAATTGAGAAGGTGTAAAAGTTGAATTAGGGAATTATTTTATGGATTTGGTATAAGGGAAGGAGACTTTCCTTTATCACAAGTATTGAAGAAAAGAAATTGTAAGTAGAATGAAGAGAAAAATGTGAAGTTGAGTAGAGCAGAGTGGAAGTGAAGGAAACTTTATTGTCAATGTTTTATTAAGTGACCCAAAGTTGGATACTTGGGTCTAAGGTTTATGACCTAGCCTACAAGGTCTGATAGTGATTGGTCTAGTTGATAGGATAGAGGAGAGAAGATAAAGTTCAGTACACACAATTATTCTGCAAGGAATAGTTGAGAGATCATTTGAATAGTGGGTCCTTCTATATTTTACAATTCCTAACAGGGTTGAAATCTTCTAACAAGGATTCAAAGTATCCTAATAGGGTTAATCCTCTAACAAGGAATATTTATATTAGTACATCATCCCGTGGGCATCATTCCCACTAGGATTTTCACTTTGATTAAGGGTTTCCCTAGTTAAGATATTTGGTGCAATTCTCTAAGTGCATCTTGTTATGGTTGTTATTTACTTTGGTTGAATGGATAATATTGTTTAAGGTTGATAAATATTTTAATTTTTGGATAAATAATTTACCCACCCTCCCCCCTCTTAGTTATCTTGGTGAACTATTATTCCTAATAATAATATGTAGATTGATCAGACAAATGTTACTGTTAATATTGATGAAGACTTGTTCAATCAGCCTGAGCCCTTTTTTGATGATACTTAGGATTAGTTGAGACTAATTAAAGAAGAGAAAACAAAACTAGAAGAAGAAAAAAATAATATTGAAGAAGCCAAGCTGAAACTAATTGAAGAGGAAAATAAGTAGAAAGAAGATAAAATGAGGAAAGAAAAAGAAAAAGAGAAAAAGTTGGAAATAGAAAAGGAAGAAAGAGAAAAGAAAGAAAGAGAAGAGAAGAAAGAAGAATAAAGTAAATCAAAGAAGATAGTAGAGAAGAAACTAAAGGAAGATGAGGTGAAACCATATAGCTCATCCTCTCTCATATCTCTTACTAACCTTACAAGTGATGATGATAATCAATCTAACTTGATCTCATCCTCAACAAAATTATTTAGGAAGAACAAAAAGCTCAAAAGTCTATAAAGAGCATTAATGGAGGTGACTGATAGATTGCATAGCACCCTCTTAGCTAAACATGCTGAAGCAAACCCCAAATAGAGAGAACAAAAGTAGTAAAATCATTTGATGATGAGTTTACAAATTTGTCGAATGTTTTCGAGTCTAAGGCTCAAATTTCACATGATGCTAATCTTTTTAGACCATTGTCAGAATATTCAAGATGATTTGCTATGTCTTGATACTTGTATCAAGGAACTCCAAAGATGCCAACAAGTTAGCAAGGTACTATACATTAATTTTACATTATCTCATAAGTTGACCAAATATTTGGATAGAAAGATTTATGGGAAGCTGAGTGAGCTGGAAGCTTTAACTAGTCAGATACAACAAGCCTCTTACAAAGTTGATGAATTGGAAGGACAAGTTGTTGATGTTCACATAGACATCAAAAAGAACTAATTTTGTGAAAACTATTAGAATTCATAAAGTCTATTTCTTTGAAGATGTCAATTTTTTAAAGATAGTTTGAAGAATTTGTTAAAGCAAAAGACATTTATGCAAATTTCACCTACTTTGACCTTAATGCAGTTGAGATTGCATCATATGCCTTATGTGTAATTCTCACTACTACCAAAGAAGCAAAGGACACATGAGAGAAAGGTATAAATAGTTTGAAGGAAAATTTTGATGATTGTATGAAGATATTAGCATCTTGAGGTAGCAAGACAATGTTTGACAATAGACATACAAATTTTTTGCCAATTTTTGGACTTTTGTCATTGACGTCAAGGGGGAGAAGTTGTAGAAGAAAATTGTATAGTAAGTTATGTATGTAGAAATCATATCCAAAGGGGAAGAAATTTAGTAATTGAGAATTTTTAATGTAATAGTATTAGTGTTCTAAGTTTTGTTAAGATTTTGTCACTTAGCCAATTTTTCTTACTTTGTTGCCATCAATGCAAAAGGAGGAGATTATTGATAATTGGCTATATATAGTGATTTAATTATTGTTATTAATGGAAACACATGATGTACTTGTAGAAAACCTTGATATTAAAGATACTTAGCATTTGGTACTTCAAATTTTTTTTAAGTATGAAATTGGTTTACAATAGTACATTTTTTTGTATGTAAAATGTTTCTAATGGCATATTATGACTAGCGAAGATAGATAGAGACAATATACATTTTGATGATGACATGTATAACCTTAGAAATTAGTATGGATAGTATGTAAAAGAGATATTCATGATTTACCAAGTGAAATAAAATAATGAAATTAAAGTAAAAGGAATTATTTTGTTGACAAAATAATTACTTGATTAATTACCTATCTGGATAGTGAGCTTTTTTTGTAATTAGAAGTGCGTGTTTGGACAATGAGCTCTTTTTGCATCCACTATACTACAACTCCTAATAGGGTTGGAATCTCCTAACAAGGATTCAAAGTCTCCTAATAGGCATTCTCTATACTAAATTTTCTTATTGACTCCTAACAAGGTCCATCCTCTAACAAGGAACATACATATTAGTATATTATCTAGTGGGTATCATTGCCACTAGGGTTTTCCCTTGGCTAGGGTTTCACTAGTTAGCAAAATATGTTGTTATAAGTTCTCTTTATGAATGGTTATTATTACTATTTAGCATTACTTTTTTACTTTCTTATTCATGGTTCAAAGTAATTAATAATATCTAGTTGAAAAAAAAAGTTTGTAGAATTTGATTCACCCCCCTTCAATATTCCCTATTTATAATAGTTGAAGTTACAGGAGTGTAGTAGAGTATTCTAGGAGCTAGTTTGATTACAAAGGAGATTGAGGAGATACTAGACAATCATGTTGGAAAAAGTACAAGGAACAAAACTTATGGGGAATACTTGGTCAAATAGAAAGGGAGGCCAGTAGAGGATTCATCATGGCTAGCAAGGGAGGAGGTTAATCATCCTAGTTTTCATATGAACACTTGAGACATGATAGAGTCACTTCTCAAATTACCCTGACTATCTAATGTAGGAGCATCCTGGGTATTAGGGCAATCTTGCATCACCCAAAAATATTTTTATTTTCATCCTTTTCTATTTTGATAAGGACTAGTAGATAGGGTGTTATTATTTTTAGGAACTTGCATTTTTTAGTTAGTTTTTCATATGAGCTCAAAATGTTCTCATTTTCTACATGAAGGTTCATTTTATAATTATAAGCCTACCATAAAAATCTTATTGCTTCAACTTAAATATAGAAGAAGTTATTATGGATTTTCTATGGAAAATTTAGGAAGAAAATCTTTAGGCTCACCATTGGAGGCATTAGAGTGGCTAGATGAGGTGCAAAAAATTGACAAAAGGGCATTTATGCATTTCCAATAATGTAGATCAAGAGCTAGCATTTCTAGAAAGTGGTTATAATAGCCAATCAAATTAACTATTTGAGATTTGTCACCTTCTGAAGTTGGGCTACCCAAAATTTCTAAAATCATTTGTCAAAGATATATTTAGCCAACTCTATATGTATTTTTAGGGTCTGTTGGCCCTAGGTATTAAGTTTGAGTATCTAGAACCTTCTTGGGCATCATAAAATTTTCTTTTTAAGAAATGCCCAAACATTGTCTAGAACAACTCTAGGTGATAGTTCACAGCTTAGTCTTGCAGATTACTATAATGAAGGCACCCATGTGGGTTAGCATATTGTACTTGTTAATTCTACAATTCTACATTTGTGACAAAAATAAGAATTCCATATTTTGATCTCACATTTGATGTTGTTTCTTTGTTTTTGTTATGTGTTTATGGTATTAAGGGGAGCATCCTTCATCAAATTCCCTCCCCCATTGACATCAATGACAAATACCTCATTATGCCAATCCTCTAGTCCAAGTCTTCAACCAACTCAAGTGTCCAAAGAAAGTATTCAAGACCAATTTCCAAGATTCTTTAAGGACTCTACTAATCACAAATACTCCCCCATGCAGGAAGCATCAACATTCAGTACTATCAAATGATAATGCTCTATACCACTAGATTGATTAAATATATGTATCATCTACTCTAAATTAGGTAGGGGCATAGCACTAAGCATACCTCTCAAGTACTCACATGTATCCTTAGGCAAGGGTTTTGTAAAGATATCTACAATCTCATCTTTAGTATTGACATACTCTAATCTGATCTCTTCTTCTACTACCTTCTCTCTCAAAACATGGTACTTAATGGATACATGCTTAGTCTTAGAATGCAATATATGATTCTTAGACATACTTGCTATAATTTTGTTATCACAATATATGATAAAGGTTCTAAAATTTCTATCCCAATATCATTCAAAATCTGCTTCATCCACATGACCTGATTACAATTATTTGATGCTGCTACATATCTATCTCAGTTCTACTATATGAAATGCAATCTTTTTTTCTTTCTTAGCCAAGAAAAAAATCTTCCCCCAAGAAAGAATTCTCCACCATTGGTCCTTTTTCTATCATCCATACTTTTTTTTAGTCTGCATTTGTATAAGCACATAGAGTAAAATCACTAGATTTGTAATACCATATTCTATAATTAGATGTTCCCTTCAAATATATGAATATCCTCTTTATTTTTGCATAAGCCAAGAATATTCTCACTACTACCATTTTTATTAAAGGGGCATATGTCTCCTCATAATCCATTCCTTCTTTTTTTTAAGAGGATGTGAGTCGATTGGTGAAAAACATCTCATAAGTATGAATGGGGGTGAATAGAAGTGTGCATGGAGAAGCATCTCTACTTTATTAGGGAGATTTAGAAAGGTTCAGGTAAGTAAGGAGATGAAATAATTACTTAATCATGTTGGGCTAACATCCTAGATGTTTACTCAAAGTTATTTTATATTTGATCAAACATGTGAAAGCATCAAGGCTGACTAAGTAGAGATTTATTAATTTGCGAGATATAAGTAAAGTGTTGGATACAATTGTTCAATTGTGTGTTTTCTTTGATTTTACAAAAATGTCATATCAATTATTAAATAGAGTCTACATAGCTTATTTTGTCAGCAAATAAAATTCCAGAGTCTACCGAGTGTTCCTGAAAAATACTCTGTGGAAATAGTTTTTACTAAGCTTGCTCGGGCATCGAAGGTTTCTATGGAAAATGTCAATTTCTATCAAGCTCACAAGGTCAGTGAAGGAAAGTCAGTGTTTACCAAGTTCACTCAGTCTCCAAAGGATTTTTTAGAGTTTGCAATGTTCACCGATCTTCAGTTGGTTAACACTAGAAATCATTTTTGGAGCAGAGATTACCGAGTAGGGTCAGCCAATGAAGGATTTCATTATTTTAGAAAATAAAGTTTAATTGTTTCATTAGATGATTGTAGCTAACTGATGTAATGATTATTGATAATTATAACTTGTAATTGAGCTAACTTGACAATTTGTAATGTATAAATAAAAGGTCAAGTGGTGAATTCTAAAGTGAGATGAGTGAGCATGCAAGTGTGTTGATTGTGTAAGTGTGAGCAAATTTTGAAGAAGGATCAGATATCCTTGAGGAGTAGCAAAGATTTATTTGATCAGTGAGGATATAGTGAAGTAGAACAAAGATCTGTATTAGCAATTTAGTTGCATCTCATTTAGGTCAACTCATATTTACTTTCTCACCATTATAGAAATGATTTCTAAATCTCTTAATAGAGTTGGTTTAACAACCATTTTGTAAATCCTCTAACAAGGTGACAGTTCTATTGAATTTTTTTAAAGTCCTCTAGCAAGGCCACTCCTAGTAGGGTGATTAAATTCTTTAACAAGGTCACACCTAACAATGTGTTTTGTAACCTTTAATAGGGCTGGTTCCTAATAGGGCTCACTTAAAAAGAGTGAAATCCAATAGCTAATTACTTGGTGGTTTTTCTCATATTGGGTTTCCACATTAAATTTGGTATCTCTTGTGTTCATGTTATTTCTTTTATGCATGCATATTAATCACTATGAATGATTAAGTTCTATTAAAGATAACATACACTACATCTACTAAGTTACAACATCTTTTTGTATGGCTACCGAGCGATAGCAGTAACTAGTTTTATAAGACATCTAAGGGATTTGTGGATTTTTTTTTGTGGGAACTGATTCACCCCCCACTCTTAGTTACTCCATATATATTTCCAACAATTGGTATCAGAGCTTTTGGTGCTTGCAGGAAGGATTTCAAGGATCTAAGCTAAATATTAGGATGTCTTAAAAGAGGGAAATTCCAAGGCTTAACAGGGATAAGTTTTTAGCATGGCAAGGTCTCATGAGACTCCATCTAGCTTCCATTGGAGATATAGGATTGAAATATCTTGATGAAGAATCTGTAACTCCTTATGGTAAACTATTTGTCAATGACATTGCTAAGAAGAAGACTCATAACACCATGATGATAGACATTGTATCAGCCCTAAGCTATGAAGAATTTGATGATATCAAGGAGTACAAAACTACCTTTGAAATGTGGAACAAGTTGAAGGATATCTATGGAGGTGATGACAATGTGAGAAGAGCCAAAGTAGAAATTCTAAGAGGACAAGTTGATCAGATGAAGATGAGAGAGGATGAGAACATTGCTAAATATGTTGAAAGAGTCAAAGAAAGCATCAATGCAATCAAGGCTTCTAGAGGAGATATCAAAGAGGAAACAATTCTTAGTAAAGTTGTTAAAACATTGCTTCTTATTTAAGCAATTAGAGTTTCTGTAATTTAGGAAGGAAGATGTGAAGCAAATCATAAGATAAATTTAGCGGCCATAGTAGGAAGATTGACTACATTTGAGCTAGATAACTATGACAACTACATTCTAGCTTCCAAGCACATTGAATCAGCTTTTGAAGCCAAGCTTTCACTCAAAGAAAAGGGCAAGAAGATAAAGGATTCTCAGTGAGAAAGTGAAGAAGAATCAAAGAAGAGTTCTGACAGTGATCTTGAGGTGGTTAAAGCTCTACTTGCAAGAAAATATTCTAGAGGCAAAAGAAAATACAAAGGTGAGGTTTCTCTAATCTATTTTTTCATGTGAGGAAATTGGTCATATTGCTGCTAGGTGCCCAAACAAGCAAAACAAGGATGAGAAGAAAGGTCAAAATGTAATGGCAAGAAATAATTCAAATCATTCAAGGAAAAAGGCAAGAAAACATGTTTTGTGGCTAGGAATTCTTACAATAGTGAAGATGAAATTGTTTACATTGCAGTGAAAGATGAATCTGATAACGATGAGAAAGATAAAATGGCACTTATCTCTCATGTAAGAAAAAATGATACATGGATCATAGATAGTGGTTGCTCTCATTATATGACTAGTGACAAAACTAAGTCTGAACATTTTGAAGACTATGATGGTGGTAATGTGAGGTTTGGTAATAATGAACCTTGTTGCATAAAAGGAAGAGGAAGAATCTCACTAACCAAAGAGCTTGTATGTGATAATGCCTATTGGGTTGAAGGACTAAAAAAAAATCCGTTGAGTGTGGCACAACTAATTAATATTGGATTTAAGGTGGAATTCATGCATGGAAAAGAAAGACTACTAGATGACAAAGGAAAGTTGATTGGATTAGGCATATAGACAAAAGGTAACTTGTTTTATCTTGAACTTGGTGAATGTATCATGTTTTATTTTTCAAGTTGAAGAAAGTTGGTTATGGCACATAAGGTTATGTTATGTGAATTTTGATAACCTAGAGAAAATAAAAAATTTTAGGAAAGTAGGAGGCATTCTTAGTATAAAAAAACCTGATGTTGGTCTATGCAAGAATTGTCAAATTGGTAAGATGGGAAAGACTAGCTTTAAAAGTAAAACCTATCAGTCTGAAGAAATGTTGGAAATTGTGCATACTAATTTGTGTGGACCTATTGAAATTGAGAGCTATACTAGAGAAAAGTTTTTCATTTTTTTTTGTTGATGATTACTCTAGAATGATGACTATCATGTATCTAAGATAGAAATTAGAAGCATTTGAGAAGGTCAAATGGTATTTGGCCAAAGTAGAGAAGGAAATAGGAAAAAGATTGAAATGTTTGAGGTGGTGAATTCAATAACTTTTACATTGAAAGAGGAATCAAAAGACATGTATCAACCCCTAGAACTCTTGAGCATAATGGAATAGCTGAAAGGAGGAATAGATCTATCATGGATTGTGAAAGAATTCTAATGATTGAAAACAACATTTCTATCAAATACTGGAAGGAAGCTATCAACACTATAGTTCATACCTTGAACTGAGTATAGTTGAGGAAATACTCATTCAAAACTCCCTATGAGTTATGGCATGGCTATAAACCTAATGTAAGTTACCTAAAAGTATTTGGAAGCAAATGTTATATTTTGAAAGAATATAGTAAAGGAAAATTTGATGTGAAGGGTGAAGAAGTCATATTTTTGGGATACTCTTGCAAAAGTAAGGCATATAGATGTTTGAATTTATCTACTCACAAAGTCATAGAAAGTGCACATGTGAAAGTTGATGAGTTTGTAGAAAGGACTGAAGAAGAAAGCAAAAAGGAACTAGAAGACTATAGGAGATTTATTTTCATTAAACCTGATACAGTGTCAGATACATCTGTCAATCAAGAAACTTCTACTCTTGAGTCTTTACTCACCAAGCTACAAGAATTTCAAACCGAGTTGTAGGAACCTGAGTCTCATTTAGATGCTACCAATCTAGTGCCTACCAAGTCTAAAGGACCTGAGTAGTAGCTAGATCAACCAAAGCCAAAAATTGAAATTCAAAATGAAGATAGTGGAACTTAGTCAAAAGGAAAGGAACCTGTATTGGCCAAGTATGTTAGGAGACATCATGCACTAGATCATATTATTAAAGACAAATATGAAGGTATTATGACAAGAAGTAAGCTAAATAGTACTATTTTTACTTGCTGATTTTGAACCTAGAAATGTCAAGGATGCATTAGAAAATGAAAGTTAGATTGAGGCTATGAATGAAGAGATAGAGAAAATAAAAAAGAACAAAACATGGACTCTTGTACCTAGGTCTAAAGACAAAAATGTGATTGGAACTAAGTGGGTATTCAAAAATAAGTTGAATGAAGATGGTAAGGTATCAAAAAACAAAGCTATATTGGTATGTAAAGGCTACACTCAAGAAGAAAGAATAGACTATGGAGAGAGTTTTTCTCCTATTGAAAGACTAGAAGGTGTTAGGACCTTACTTGCATATACTGCATACAAAGAATTTAAGGTATATCAAATGGATGTCAAATCAACATTTCTCAATGGTATTCTAGATTAAGAAGTCTACATTAAGAAACTTGAAGGTTTTGTTGATGCAGACAAGAAGGACATGGTCTACAAATTACACAAAGCATTATATGGTCTGAAAAAAGCCCATAGAGCATGGTATGAAAAATTACATAACTATCTTATTCAGATTGATTTTTAGAGAACTAATGATAACAATAACTTGTACATCAAGGAAGGACTAGATAACAAGATTGTTTTGGTAGAAATATTTGTGGATGATACTTTGTTTATAGGGAATGATGATTTATGCAAAGATTTTTCAAAACAAATGAACAAGGAATTTGAGATGTCAATGTTTGGTGAGATTAAATTCTTTGTTGGTCTTCAAATTTAGTAGAGCAAGAATGGTATCTACATCACTCAATCTAAATATATCAAGGAGATACTCAAGAAATTTGGTATGAAATATTTTAAACCAATTGGAACTCCCATGTGTACTGGACTAAAGCTTACTAAGAATGATGAATCAAAAGAGGTAGATCAGACCTTATATAGATCAATGATTGGAAAGTTGTAGTATGTAGTTCATATAAGGCTAGATATTGCTCTTGTAGTTGGTATTTTGGCAAGATTTTCAGCAAAACCAAGAGAAAATCATGTGATGGCAATCAAGAGGATCTTGAGATACTTGAAAGGCACTAAAAATTATGGATTATCGTACAAATTTGGAGGTAATATGGACTTGAAAGTGTTTACTAATGCAGATTGGGTAGGAAACATTGATGACATAAAGAGTACAAGTGGTGGAGCATTCTTTCTTGAAAAGAGGTTGGTTTCTTGGAAAAGTAAAAAGAAAAATTGTACATTCCAATCTACAACAGAAGTAGAGTATGTTGCAGCAATAGTGAATTGTTCTAACATTGTTTGGTTTAAATAGTTATTGGAAGACATGAAGGTAGAAATCAAAGAACTAGTTGTTATGTTTTGTGATAATACAAGTGCAATCAACATATCTAAAAACCTAGTAATGCATTCCAAAATCAAGCACATTGCAATAAAGTATCACTTTGTTAGAAAATTGGTGTAGGATAAGGATATCAGATTAGAATATGTCCATACAAATGAACAGATTGTTGACATATTCACCAAGCCATTAACTAAGGATACATTCTTGTATCTAAGAGGTAAGCTAGGGGCCATTCCCCTATTTGAAGCTTACTAAAATGAAGTATTAGTGATGCATCAACAAGAACCAAATCGAAGATCTATCAATTGATGTAGCATAGTCATGAAAATATTGCATATGAATCAGTACTTAAGGTACATTATTACTCATTTGATATGTGTTTTCTTTGGCATGTGTTGTCAAAGAGGGAGAGTTTACTATCATATCTTTTTAAAATTTGAATTTGTTTGTGAAGAGTTTTTTGTTTGAAAAGAAGCTATGTAATTCCTTCATAGAGGGAGATTACAGTATTAGAGAAGATTGTGGCATAACATCTAAGAGGGAGAAATGTTCTGTCAAAAAAGACTTGTTCTAAAATTTCATTTTGCTATGACATGTTGTGTTACCATCAATGCCAAAGAGGGAGATTGTTGGATACAATTATTCAATTATGTGTTGTCTTGATGTTACACAAATGTCATATCAGTTATCGGATAGAGTTTATCGAGCTCAATTGGTCAGCAAAGCAAAATCTGGAGTCTACTAAGCATTCCTAAAAAATACTCTGTAGAAACATTTTCTACCAAGCTCACTCAGGCATCGAAGGTTTCTATGGTAGAAGTCTATTTCTACCAAGCTCATAGGGTCAGTGAAGCAAAGTCAGTGTTCGCCAAGTTCACTCAATTTTCAAAGGATTTTCTAGAGTTTGCAACATTCGTCGATCTTCAATTGGTTAACACTAGAAATCATTTATAGAGTAGTTTTTACCGAGTAGGGTCAACCAATGAAGGATTTCATTATTTTGGAAAACAAATTTTAATTGTTTCATGTAATGATTGTAGCTGATTGATGTAATGATTATTAATAATTGTAACTTGCAATTGAGCCGACTTGGCAATTTGTAAGGTATAAATAAAAGGTCAAGTTATGAATTCTAAAGTGAGATGAGCGAGCGTGCAAGTGTGTTGATTGTGTAAGTGTGAGAAAATTTTGAAGAAGGATCAGATATCCTTGAGTAGTAGCAAAGATGTATTCGACCAGTGGGGATCTAGTGAAGTAGAACAGAGATCTATATCAACAATTTAGTTGCATCTTATTTAGGTCAACTCATTTTTATTTTCTCAACATTATAGAAATGATTTCTAAATCTCTTAATAGAGTTGGTTTAACAGTCATTTTGTAAATCCTCTAACAAGGTGAAAACTCTATTAAATTGTTCTAAAGTCCTTTAGCAAGGCCACTCCTAGCAGGGTGATTAAATCCTTTAACAAGGTCACACCTAATAGTGTGTTTTGTAACCTTTAACATGGTTGGATCCTAATAGGGCTCACTTTAGAAGAGTGAAAATTAGTAGCTAGTTACTTGGTGATTTTTCCCATATTGGGTTTCCATGTTAAATCTAGTGTCTCTTGTGTTCATATTATTTCTTTAATGCATGAATGTTAATCACTATGAATGATTAAGTTCTGTTAAAGATAACATAGATTGCATCTACTAAGTTACAACATTTTTCTATATGGTTACCGAGTGACAACAGTAACTAGTTTTATAAGACATCTAAGGAATCTATGGTTATTTTTTGTGGTAACTAATTCGCCCCCCCTTGGTTACTCCATCTATATTTCCAACATAAAGATCATATCTTGCACAAATAATGGGAAGTATGAATGTGATGTGATTTATATGTAAAGGAAGATTAAATGATATGTGATCCTTATGTGATGTGAAATCTGATGTTTAATTAGAGAAAGTGTGAGATATAATAGTAAGACAATATTGTATGTCTATATATTCTTGTGAAGAAACTTAATTCTATATTGCATATTATGGTAGTGGGCTCTTCTTGCATACATTGTATTTGATTTAAAAAATCCTAACAGTGTTGAAGTAACTCCTAATAGGGTTGAGGCTTTTAAAAGGGCCTAGTCCTCTAACAAGGACTCAAGACACTATATGTATTTCATAGACTCCTAACAGGGCAATATCCTTAACATGATTCTTTTGTTTAGTGGATCATCTTGTGGGTATAATCCCCACTATGGTTTTCTCTTGGCTAGGATTCCCTAGTTAAAAAATAATGGTGTTATGAGTTCTCTTTGTGTATGGTTATATTTACTATTCAACATTGTTTTTTAACTTTCATATGCAAGTTATAAAATAATTAACAATATTTAGTTGTGGGCAAAATTTTGTAGAGTATTGAATTACCCCCCTCTCAATATTACCTATTCCTAATAATTGATATCAAAGAATAATTAGTTTGAAGAGGCTTAAAAACTTGAGTCAGATCCCTATCGATATGGAACAGTTGAAGAGAAACTTCAAAGAAGATCTTGAGCAAATTGATCTTCTTATTGAAGAAAGAGATAACATGAAAGATAAGTATGAGGATGCAAAAGTTTACATTGGGAAGTTAAAAGATAAGATTGATGATATGGAATTCAAAAATAAATCAAATAAGTACATTAGTGACAATAATGAAGTAGGAATTCTCAACAAAAAAAATGAGATCTTGAAGCATGAGTTGAATTTTTTTGAACTTAAGTCTTAAGAAAGATGATAGAAAATTTGACCCTGATCTAAGATATGAGAATGGAGACCTTAGATCCTAGTTAATTCAAGCGACATCTAAATTAGACTTCATTAAAATAGAACATGATGAGTTAAAAAAATTCAACACTATTGTGAAAGGAGAATTGACACAAACTAAACAATAGTTATGATAGCCCTTAGTTTCACTAAGCTAAATTTGCAAATTATATGGCGAAAATGTTTTAGAAAGTTTGTTGTGATGTTAGGGTTCATGTTTTATTTGTTTTCATTTTCAAAGGATGGTCCTAAAATAATTTTTTCCCCCTAATCTATTATTAAATTCCCTTGCCCTTGTGTCAAAAATGATACCCTAAATTGTGTCTACATCTTTCTCATGAAAACTTTCATAAAAATCACAATCTAGTCCTTACCCTAGGTTTTATATCTAGGAGGGAGATTATTTGTCTTTGAATTCATCCCTTACAATATTATGGTCAAAGGGTTTGTCAAGTGGTCATAGGGTTAAAAGTTGAGTTTCCTGATCTTATGTTTTCTTTGAGTCATATTTGTTGACAATTGGCAAATAGTGATATGTAATAACTATCATTTATGGCAACACATGATGTACATGCTTACAAGAAACCTCAAAAATAAAGATACTTAGCATTTGGTAATTAGAAAATCATCTGAGTATGGAATTTGGTTTACAATAGTATATTGTTTTTTTTATAACTCATTGTAGATAATATTGTTTGAAGTGAATTAGGATAGTAGAATTAAAGGAAAGGATTATTTTTCTTACAAGATAATTAGTTGTCAAATTAGGACCGACATCCTAGATGTTTACTTTAAGTTGGAAAAGTGGATTGTGGTCTTAGCCGACCCAACAAAAATTTGTGTAAAGCATGGTATTTATGCAAAGGACATTTTTCAATAAGAAGTGTAAAGCACGAAGTGCAAATTGTAATTGTGATTATATGCAAACTTTTGTGAAATTGATATATGCAAAGTTTTATATGAGCCATTTGGTTATCCAAGATTAAGCTAAAGATCAGATATTAGTCAAGGAAGAAGATACAATATCTATTACAAAAGTCTGATTACTTGTTTGGGTAGTGAGCTCTTCTTGTAATTAGAAATGCACATTTGGGTAGTGGGCTTATCTTGCATTTACTGTACAACAAATTCTAAAAGTGTTGAAATATCTTAAAAGGGATTCAAAGTCTCATAATAGGGACTCCTTATGCTGAATCTTCTCATTGACTCCTAATAAGGTACATCCTCTAACAAGGAACTTATATATCAATATATTATCTACAACATATGGTGTTATGAGTTATCTTTGTGTATTGTTATTGTTATTGTTCAACATTACTTTATTGCTTTGTTATGCATAGTTTAAAGTAAGAAATAATATATAGTTGGAAACTAAAGTTTTTAGAATACTAATTCACGCCCCTCTTAGTAATCCCTTTTTCTTACAATTGGTATTAGAGTGTAGTTACTTTGAAACGGATTAACAACTTGAGTAAGATTGTTATGGATATGTAACAATTGATGAAGAACCTTGAAGAAGCTATTGAAAAAATTGATCTCCTTACTGAAGAAAGACATAAGCTAAAGGATAGATATGAAGACTCCAAAGTATACATTGGTCAATTGAAGGAAAAGATTGAACATCTCAAATCCAAGCCTGAATTTACTAAATCTAGAACTAGTGATGATAATTATTCAAAGTTGAAGACAAAGTAAAATATCTTGAAGTATGAATTGAAAATTACATATCTGAATTTGACTTTGAGAAATGATCCTAGCAAAACTGAATCTAATTTAAAGATTGAAAATGTAGATTTGAGATCAAGTCTAGCAAAGAAAACATCTGAGTTTGAAACATTGAAAGAAGATCATGAAGAACTCCATAAGTACAACACTATTGTAAAAGGTGAATTAACTCAGTGCAAACAGTAGCTTGAGAAGCTTTATTCTAGTAGAGAAAAGATTGACAATTCAATGTCAATATAGAGACCTACTTATGATAAAATAGGTCTTTGTTATCTAATTAACATGTTCGTCAAGAAACCTAAGATTATATTACATCCAAAAGAAAAAGACAAGTTTGAAGATAAGATTGAATCTAATCAATCTTGTAATAAACCTAAAGAAATTAGACAAGACAAGGAAGTTAAAGTTTTGGATGAACCAAAGCAAGTGAAATATCCTAAGGAAACCAAGTATGAATTTAGAGGTAAGTGTTTTTTATGTAATAAAATATGTCATATGAAAAGAGATTGTACAAATAAGTCATGTAATCATGTTAAGGACCTTTATTGTCATAATTTTCATGGTATGGGTCATAATGCAATTGATTGTAGGAAGCCTAAGTATGATAATGATAGAAGATATAGTAGAATTTCTAGAAATACTAACCTTGTGGATAGAAGAAGATCTAGTGAAAGGACATTGAGAGAAGGTAGATCTTATGAAGACAAAAGATAGATCATGTGTTATAAGTGTAACAACTTAGGACACATTGCTTGAAATTATCATGCACTTGATGATCATCAAAATCCTAGAAGTAGAACATCAGTATCTTAGTTATGCAACAAATTTAGACACACAAAAAAGTACTATAGAATAGAAAAAAACTTCAAAGATAGAAGGAACAATTGAAGAAACTTTGGGAACAAAAGGAATGATGGAAAGAACATGAACCATGAAAGGAACTCTAGAACTAACAAAGACATTATTAGTGAACTTTGAGGAGAACTTAATGAGGCATTTGTAAAAGGAGTAGATATCTCAAAAAAAAAGCTAGATGATGATAAGACATGAAGATTGAAGTCAATTATTGAGTTTGATTCAACTAAGTTGAATTAAGCTTGTTCACAACATCAAAGTTTGAGAACTTCATCTAGAGCTTGAATTAGAGGTAGAAAAGTTGGAAAGAGGTGTATCTAATTATGCTTAGATGGTACCTAAGGTTGCTTGCAATTTGGAGCTTATCTAAACAAGTTATGAAGGAACTCAGAGTTACTAGTATTATAGTAAAGGCTAATTCTATAACAACAAATGAAAAGTATGTTTTTGTGGAGGATTTTATGACGTGAATTATTGAGGAGGTTTTTCATGATGAAAGGAGGCTATAGTAAACCTTAGGTGACATTTGAAGATCAGATAGATGATCTTGAGTAGTTATTTGATTCCATAATGAAATTGATAGCTTTTTCATGTTTGTAAAGTACATAATTAATGCAAGTTCAATTTGATGGAATAAATGGAATAAAAAATTGATTTTCACTTCATCACAAACATATCCAAAGTGAAGAGCACTCAAAAGTGACTTGTTAAGGTGATTTTGAGCAAACCCTAGTTTTGAAAAGAGGTATTTTATCATTTTTCCAAAACAATTTTGGTAAAAGTTCTTGTTTGATAGAATCATGGATATGTTAGTAGTGCATAATGTTGAGAACAAGGATAGAACTAAGTTGAAGGTTGTTTCTATAAAACCTACTAAAGGAAACCCAAACTCAGTGTTGTCTATCACTCCAAACAATGTAGTATATCTTGAAGATGTAGGAAGTTATCATAATAGAAAGTTTACAAGTTTGAGTCTATTGGTAGTAAATTCATGAACAAAGATATGGAATTGGTTTTCAATCACAACATGACTATGAAGCTTAGATTTGAACATCTAAAGGAATTATACTTGTTTAAATATCACTTCTACCATGAGTTAGACACAAATGAGTGGACACATATCATATTGAGTAGGATGTACATGATGCTAAATTAATGATGCAAGACAATGTAGTTGATATTTCTGCCAACCTTATTCATGAGGTAATAGGTCTTAGTAAACAAGGTAGTGTACCAATAGGTGAGAAAATGGTGAAGAATAAAGTTGAGAGTTATACTAAAGCAATGTATAATGGAAAGGCTATGATGATAAACACTGTCAAACAAGATGATGTAAGATTCTTGAGTAGAATTATTGCCTATTCTATTTGTGCAAGTTCAAAGATTGATGAACTTTTAGTAGGATTCATCTATGTAGCATATAAGACATGTGTAGAGAAAAAACAAGTGAATCTTAGTGAAATACTGAGAATGAAACTCTTAGAGAACTTAGATTCTAGTTATTGATCAAAATTACATATTCTTTCATGTACTTAAAAGATTTCCTTACTTATTAGTCACAAACATAATGAGTAGTGAAAGATGCACAATGGAGAAGATTACAAAAGTATGAAGAAGAAATCTTGCGAATAAGATATTGGATAGTGGCAGCCTAATAATGAGAACATTTTAGAATGAAATGAAACAAAGATTCATAATTTCACCTGAAATTGTTGATAGATTTAATGAAGACATTTGTATTTTGGTTGATACAGATCATACCTATATTAAATTAGTGAAATCTTAGGAAAAATTTCTTGATCCCTTGAGTTATGATTTAAATGATGATGTAGTAGTTGGTTATATTGGTTTTTTGTTAAATTGAGATAGAGACAAAGAAGAATACAAATTTGGTACATATGATGAGATCACACAGTTAGCTCATCAAGCAACCTTAGAGAAGGGATCACATAAGAAGATTGAGTCTATAATGAAGAAGGCACTATCAAAGGTCAAAATGATAAAGAGTGAATCTAGGGATGTAAGACAAATGATGAAGCAAGAAATACTAAAGATTCAACCTTTTTCATTATCTATTGTAGAAACATCTTTAGAATAGATAATTCCATATGTAGTAGTGTTAGATGTTAAGCCTAGTGAATCAAAAAGAAAATTTGAACAATTGGTGGATTAGTAATTACTTAAAAAAAAGAGTAAAAAAACAAGCCACTAGACTAGGAAAAAGACAAAAAATATTATTAACCATTGTTGAGTCAAGTGATGAAGAAGATGAGGAAAAACAGATCAAGCAAATAGAGAAAGTGACTACATCAAAGTGAGCAACAAGAAAAGCTCAACAACCTTGGAAGCCAAAGATAGAGAAGGTCAACACAACTATTGCTAATGAAGATAACTTTGTTCAAATGAACAAATTTTTATGATTTAGATAATAGTTTTGAAGAGGATTAGATTGATATATCTACTATGAGATATATTACATCTATGCTTAGAACCATTTGAAATAATGATGATGCAAAAGAAATCAAAAGATTGTTGAAGAACCTCACACCATATTTGAGGAATAAATTAATACCATTTCTATTTATGGTTGGTGAAAAGGATAAAGTAAGAAGTGAGATTGTGATAACTATTAGTTAGATGTTGATAGAGTCAAAGGCAACATCTCCTACAACACCTAGAACCTTGGAAGTGTTAGTGAGTAGTGACACTATGCAAACTGATCAAACCAATGTTACCATTAATATTGATGATACCAATCCATTTGATGGTTTTGAACCTAATGAACTAGACACTGAGGATATTGAGGACAAGTTGAGATAGATTGAAGAAGAGAAAAGGTTACTTGAAGAAGAAAAGAATAAAATAGAGGAATCCAAGTAGAAATTGCTTAAAGAAGAAAAGAAAAGAAAGGAAGAAGAGGAAGAGAGAAGTATTGTAGAAGAATAGATGAGAAAGAAAACTAAGGAAGATGAGAAGAAAATATTGAAATAGAAGAGAGTAAAGGAAAGAGAGGAAAGAGAAAATAAAGAAGAAGAAGAAGAGAGAAAAAAAGAGAAACTAAGAAACAAAAGAAGGATGATATTAAACCATATAGTTAATCCACTCTGCTCTCTCTTGCCAGTTTAGATATTGATGATGATGCTTAAATAGATTTGATCTCATCCCTATCCAAGCTTATTGAGAAGAATAGGAAAGTGAAAAACTTATAAAGAACCTTAATGGAAGTTACTGACAAACTACACAGTACCTTGGTAGTACAACACACTAAATTAGATCTTGAATAGAGCACACAAGTAGTGCTGAAATCATTTGATGAAGAGTTTACCAATTTATTCAATGTTGTAGAGGCAAAGGCATTGATTTCCCATGATGCTAACTTGTTTAGCACCATTTGTCAAAACATCAAGAATGATTTGATTAATCTTGATATTTGCATAAAGGAACTTCATAAATGCCAACAAGATGGGAAAACTCTATATCTTAAGTGTACCTTATCATACAAACTGACTAAAGACATTGATAGTTAGATAGAAGTAAAGATGAGTGAGTTAGAGGCTTTATCCAGCCAGATCCAACATGCACCTTGCAAAGTAGATGATATTGAAGGACAAGCGACCAATATTCACAATGATATCAAGAAACTAGAACTTTAGAAGGAACAAATCTTGAAGAGGATATCAGATTTCAAAGAATCTATTGCTCTAAAATTATCTTTCATTGATAAACAATCAGAGGAATGTGTTAAGGCCAAGGACAATATTCCAAATTTTTGTATTTAGGTCTTAATGTAGTTGAGTTTGTATCATATGCTCTATGTGCAATACTCACCTTAGCTGAGTCCACCAAGGAAACATGGACTAAGGGTATGGATAGTCTGAAAGAAAACTTTGATGATTGTATGAAGATCATATCACCATAAGGAAGGACAACATTTTTGGATATATTTATGACATTTTGACCTTTGTCATTGATGTCAAAGAGGGAGAAATTGTAGAAAATTGAATTTTCAAAATGGGGGAATATTGTAAAGTATATTGTAAGGGGGAGCATATGTAAAGTTAGACAAATTGTAATAGATATTATGTAAGGTGTTATTTTTTTTTTTTATGTTCAGTTTTGTCACTTAGCCAATTTTACCTATTTTGTTGCCATCAATGCCAAAGGGGGAGATTGTTGACAACTAGAAAATAGTGATATACAATTATTATAATTTATGGAAACACATGATGTACATGCTTAGAGGAAACCTTGGAAATAAAGATACTTAGTGTTTGGTAATCAAAATGTTGTCTAAGTATAGAATTTGGCTTACATTAGTGTATTCTTTTGTTTAAACTCATTTTTGGTGTCATATTATGACTAGTGAAGTTAGATGGAGATAGTATACATGTTGACGATGATGTATATAACTTCACAAGTTAATATGGACTATATAGAACAAAGATAATCTTGTTTGAAGTGAATTAGGATAGTGAAATTGAAGGAAAAGATTATTTGTTTACAAGATAATTACTTGTCCAATGAGGGCCAACATCCCAGATGTTTACACTAAGTTGGAAAGGTGGATTTTGGTCCTAGCCAACCCAGCAACAACTTATGTAAAGACATGGTATTTCTATAAAGGACATTTTGCAATAAGAAGTAGAAAGCAAGAAGTGTGAATTGTTATTGTGATTATATGAAAAATTTGTTAGATTAGGTGAAAAACTAATCTCCCAAGAACACTTGCATGCATAACTCTTTCACATGGAAAAAGCACAGAGCAAAAGAAAGAAAAAATCATGGGGGCCAAAAGGCTGGAGACATCTTATAAACATGCAAAGAGAAATCTCTATTATGATCCAATAAGTAAATGACAAAATACAAAGAGGTGAATCTTATAAAAGGAATCATGAAACCCTAACTAGGTTTGCACATTGTAATTAATATAAAATATTAATTATATGCACCTAAAAGAAAGCTTAAGAACTAGAGTAATAAACCACTCAATTAACTAAATCAAGATGATCTAATTAATAAGTGAAACAAAATAATTACTCTAACACCCCTCCTTAAGCAAAGCTCAGAAGGAAGGTAACCTAGCAAATCTATGAAAGCAAGAAAATGGGTCTCGACAACAAGGCCTGATTAGGTACCTAATACAAGGAAAACTCTACAAAGCAAGGAAATAGAGAAAACCCAATGGGAAAAAATCTACCCCAAAAAGAGATGAACTAGATGAAGGAAGCAAAGCCTCCAATCTAGGGAATGTCCCAAAGAAAGGAACAAGAAAGAGCATGAAAGAGCAATGAAGCATCTCTAAAGCATGAAGCCATAAACACTGTCAAAAGAAACTGCTAGAACCCCCATTGAAATAGTGCATGACCAGGTAGAGAAGAAAAAGTTTGAAGAGCTGATCAATCGAAGAGGTGACCTCCAAAAGTAGGAATGAATGAGTGTCTATATAGCAGATGAACCATCTCACTAAAATGCATAGGTGCCTAGCCATTGCATCTGCCTAGTGCATAGGAACAAAAAATAAACATGTATATTAGTCAACCAAACCAAGGAAGCAATAGAGCCAATAGGTGAACCCCCCAGAATGCTAAACAGGGAGAGGGGTCACAGGAACACTGAAATGCAATGCTAGAAACATCTGCAAGAAGAAGAATCAAGAACACCAATAATGCAATAGAAGTACAAATAGGATAAAGGGCAATTTTATTAACACACAGCATGGGCTAATGTCGTGGAAGAAACATTCACTTGACAAAGGTGGATGAGCACAAAATGGAAAAACATCATGACCCCCCATGGAACTTTATAACTAAGTGCGAGTACAAACAAACACAAGGGTATCATTCGTACTAGGGTTCTTCACTGGCCATGATTTCCCTAGTAAAAAAAATATGGTGTTATGAGTTATATCTTTGCATTGTTACTATTACTATTTAGCATTACTTTATTGCTTTGTTATGCATGGTTTAAAGTAGGAAATAATATCTAGTTGGAAACTAAAGTTTGTAGATTATTGATTCACCCCCCCTCTAAGTAATCCCTATTTCTAACAGTATTATCGTAAGTGTTGATGGAAGGGTTTCTAAACCAAGGTATAAGATGTTATGATAGATGGGTGATCAAAGGATCATAGAGGTAGAAAAGAAGGGCCATAACCTTATGATAACTAATTTATCATAGGATCGTAGAAGCATGAAATACAAAGAAGTAGCTAAGGCTCTTCGATGTTACGATAAGGCCCACATCATAGGATCATGTGAGAAATTTTTGAGGTGTCTGATGGAATGATAAAGAGATGACCATAGGATTGTATGGGTTAGTTTGATAAAGCAACATAGGGCTATGTGATCAAGTAGAAAGATTTTTTTGACACATGGATGGTCATCCCCTCAGATCTTATTGTAAAAAGTAGATCATAAGATTTCAAAAGAAATTTCAAGCCTTTTATATGATGCTATGAACTAATGGGTATCGTAATGTCATAAAGTTGTAAGGAAGAAGTTTTAAGCTTACAATGTCATGGAGGGCTTTAGATTGTAAGATTGTAAGGTTACAAACAACAAAATATGGCAGTTTAGTGTTAGAAAAGTGATGTGTGTTCTATGTTGATTTGTCAATTATGCATTGTATACAAGGTGGATGCCAAGTTGGATTAGTGGGGAAAAAATCTTATTTTGCATAAGTTTATTTCAATATAACATATTGCAATCTCCAATATTATGATAAATAGTGTATCATATGATCTCAAGGACAAAGATAAAGTGTTATGATGCTACAAGGCAAGTGTGTCATGACATAGTAAAGTTAAAAGATAATGTCAGCTTGCTATGATGGAAAAGGCTAATGGTTTATTGTAATATCATAAGGGTTTGAAGGGTAACTATTGAATTTATGAAATTATAGATAAACTATGATTGTAAGATCATAAGGCAAAGAAAATAGAAATAAAATGCTACATTATTTAGTGTAAACCGCTTGTCATAAGATGATAAAGAATTTAAATGGTAAGCTTTGATGTCATGATAACTAGTGTATCGTGAGATTGTAAATGATTTTCTCAAGTTTTACAATTGTGAAATAAGGGTTTGATTTAAAGGTAGCACAAGATTGTAGATACTCTTTTTCCATCATAAGATAATATGAGAGATCTCTTTCTTTAGTAACAATCATAAGATTGTAGAGCCATTGATCCCTACCTAAGATACTACAAAGGGTGTTGACTTCTATGACAATAACATGATTATAAATGCTAAGTTTGACATGATATGTAATTTTCACTCTTAATGAGCTAAAAATGATAAAGGACTCTTGACCAATAGGATTTGAGTATGTACAAAAAGGTGTAACACTAGACAATAATGACAATGCTCTCCTGAGGTGATAGAAGAAACTAATTTTATGGCTTGAGCATGCTAAAAATCAACGAGAAATGAACATTGATGTTGTGCACTAAACTGTAAAAATATCCTAATGATCAAGTAAAGATTAGCACTCACAAAGAAAAAATAATTCAAGATATTGTAGAGTTTTCTATGCATGTAGATTGTTTCTTTTAGTGCCTAAGTATAGTTTTTGCCTACTATTTTCCAACATTATAGTTAGTATGTCTAAGAAGGAGGTTGAAGAGATTTAGACATTAGACATGGAAGTTCCAAAGACCTCAACATCCAAGAGAGGGAAAACAAGATAGATAAAGCCTAATCAGTTTGTTGAAGAGTGGATAAAGTTGTTTTTAGGAACCTCAAATGAAAATGTAGTAGATGATCATGCTTTTGTCGACCCCTGTGCCTTGTGTAGAGATGCTACATGCCCTATAGTTATAGGTTCTAAGATTTTTAAATATTTCTACCATAACAAAGAGAAGATGATCACTATTTGCAATCCTAGGAAGAAGAATCTGACAAAGTTAATCTTTCTAGAGGTCTTTATGGACATTGATTTAGTGAAGGCTTTGATTAAATTGTATAACCTAGCCACTAAGTCATTCCACAAGTGGGATGGAATTTTTCTATGGACACTTGACCATGCCTCTTTTATTGATACATTTGGATTGGATGGTACTATAAGCAAGCGAGTAGACCTAGTTGATCTATAGACACCAAGGAATACTCAAGGAAATCAATGCTACAAAATATTCCCATGGACCTAAAGAATGTGGGTGAATACCCTAAGAAGGTGGAGAAGATGATGCCTTTGGACAAATTTAAGAATTATTTTTTGAAAATAGTATATGGTGTCCAAAAGGTGGTGGGCAAAGATGGAATAGACATGGTGTATGGATCTAAATTTATTGTTGCCACAGATGTGCGAGACTCCTACCATGGTGGAGAATATGATTGTGTAGAGTATATTTTGGATGTGATGAAGGAGAACATTGCACAGGCCCACAGTGAGGAGATGAAATATTTTAAATTCCAACATTACTCACTACAAATGCACCTAATCCTATACAAGAATGTGGGGTATATAAGCCCAGATTTCATTGATCACACTTCTAATGCAAATGGAGAGCTACTAGTTCAACTATGGACATGGGTATGGGATAATTCCTACCATTACTCTGATTTTATCTCATTTTAAAATAATTTTAGTGTTGTTATAATGAAAATGCTAGATCCAGGTCACTTATTTTCACAATTGGCTAATGGAGATATGTAATTGTTGTCATTTATGGAAACACATGATGTACATGGTTAAAGAAAACCTCAAAAATAAAGATTCTTAGCTTTTGGTACTCAAAGAATTGTCTTGAGTATGAATTTTGTATATGATAGTGTATTATTTTTTTATAACTTGTTGTTGATGTCATATTATGAATAGAAAAGTTAGATGGAGATTGTATAAATGTTGATGATGATGTGTATTGTAGGATTTGAGCAAAAGCACATAACAAATCCATGAAGCCCAAGAAAACTTGCATGCAGAAAACCAATCATAGAGAAGAAAAAGACAAGAAGAGGCAAGGGTTTGATCTGAAAAACTCAGATGAAGAAAATATTATACAATAGATCTTCATAAATAAAAAATACAACAAGATCAATCCTTATAAAAGGGTAACCTAAAGCCTAAAAAAGCTAGGTTGCACAATATAATTAATAAAATATTAATTATATGCACCTACAAGATAGCTTAAGAAAACTAGAGTAATAGGCAACTTATTTAATTAAATCAAAGTGATTTAATTAATAAGTGAAAACAACTAATTACTCTAACACCTCCCCTTAAGAAAATCTTAGGAGGTAAGCTAACATAGCATAGCTATGAAAGTAGAAAAGTGGGTCCCAGTAACAAGGCCTAATCAAGTACCCAATACAAGGAAATCTCTGTAAACTAGAGATAAAGGAGAAAACCCAGTGGGAAAAACTCCTCTCTAAAAAGAGATAGCAAAGAATGTTCTAGAAGATAGGAATAAAGAGAGATCATGAAGAGAACCACTGAAGCATGAAAAGCTACAAAACTCTATCAAAAGGTGTTGATCTGAAGAACCTCCATGGAAATAGAAGGCACAAACCAAGTGTGTCTATATGGTAGATGATCCATCTCATCGAAATGCATAGGTAGCTAGCCACTACAATTGTCTAGTATGTAGGATCAGGTACTAAATACATAGCTCCCACTAATGAACCATCAAACCAAGGAAGCATAGAATAACAATATAACCCCCCCTTAATGTAGATAAGCTGAGGGATAGGCAATTGAAAAGATGGGCCAAAAGTCTCCTACAACACAGGTACCAAACACATCAAGAGTGAGGTACCGACACCTATAAAGGCACGTGTCATTGACACATCATGGGGATAATGTCATGGAAGGGACACTCACATGACAAAGGAAGAGGGCCTAAATGGAAATCAACCATCCCCCCATGGCACTTTATGAAATAGTACGAGTACAATAAATCACAATGATGAAAAGGACCCCAAAATGCAAGAGTGGCACTTTATCTTAGTGCGTTTGCATAAAGATGCTTACAATGTATATCAACAATGATAAAAAAAGAAGACTAGTACAATAGAAAGTACAAGCCAAAACAAAGCATCTAAAGCAACAAAATCAATCCCTGAAACTGAAACAACCAAGATATCCACCAGCATGCAAAAATGCAAAAGGCTAAATAAAATATGCCTACAGAAAAATCTAGAACAACAACCAACATCACTGAAAAGAGCATAGAAAGAGCTTTCCAATGATATAAAGAAGTCCAAAATTAGAGATTAGATGCTCAAGAAATGCTCGTTGTAGTCAAAAAAAGAACTTTGGAATTTAACTACAAAAATAGGAAACTAAACTACATTAAAAATAGAAAATTCCTACACCACTATCTTTGTCTCAGAACTAGCTTTCCAACACTTCTTTTGGATTGAAAAAAGACCTCTGTATGCTAAAGTTATGGCCAAAAAAGTGCGAGTAGGTCAAAAAGGGACCCTAGAGAGCCTGCAGGTGTGCTAATACAGTGTTGATGTCATGCTGACATCATCATTTTAAGGCAAAAAATTTGACGACCATGGGGCCATCACAACAAAAAGGGCCGCATGGCATGTCACATGATAGAGGGCTGATGAGGTAGCTGATGTGGCAAGGGCCAAGTGGAAAAGTGCCAACGTGGCACTCCTACCATGTGTCACCCACAGAGACTACCAACTGTGCAGGAAAAAACCATGCTGGCATTGAGTGGGCAAGGCCACAGGTGAATGGTGACCACTGGCAACAGTGGTCATAGTGGTGGCTAGAGCTGGTAGCACCGCTTGGAGGGTGGAGGGCCGGCGGTGCAGTGGTGTCTGAGTCATGGTGGCACACTAGTGGCGGCAGTAGGCGAGCCAGGCACAGGTGGTCCACTGGTGGTGCGCAAGTGGCCACTGAGCAGAGTGGCCCAAAAACAATTCTTTTTGATTTTTTAGAAAAAAAATTCTCAAAAATCTTGTCTGTATGGCCTCCCAAGGGGCAATTTTTTTTTTCCTAACACTACAGAAGCCAAAAAACAAAATTTTTATATGAATCTTGATTGTAAATGGCCTTCTAGATCTAATGACAGTGTCCGTTTAGCCTCAAACTACTCCAAAAAATAGTGACCCCCCTATTTTCTTAGAAAAACTTGAAAAAACACCAGATCTAATCCACCAAACCCTTGTTCTATCTTTTTCTTTAAACATCGAACAAGATACAATAGATCTAGCTTTGATACCATGTAGAATTTGAGAAAAAGCACATAACAAATCCATGAAGCCCAAGAAAACTTGCATGTAGAAAACCTATCACAAAGAAGGAAAAGACAAGAAGAAGCAAGGGTTTGATCTAAAAAACTCAAATGAAAAAAATATTATTCAACAGATCTTCATAAATAAAAAATACAAAGAGATCAATCCTTATAAATGGGGATCGAAACCCAAAATGGGTAACCTAAAGCCTAAAAAAGCTAGGTTGCACAATATAATTAATAAAATATTAATTATATGCACCTACAAGATAGCTTAAGAAAACTAGAGTAATAGGAAACTTATTTAATTAAATCAAATTGATTTAATTAATAAGTGAAAACAACTAATTACTCTAACATGTATAACCTTAGAAGTTAGTAAAACCTATATGGAAAAAAGATATTTGTATTTTAAATGAAATAGGATAGTGGAATTGTAGGAAAGGATTATTTTGTTTATAAAATAATTACTTGTCCAATTAGGGATAACATCCTAGATGTTTACTCTAAGTTGGAAAATTTATTATGGTTATAGCCAATCTAGCAACAATTTGTGTAAAGGCATGGTATTTATGCAAACGACATCTTGTGAATTCAAGTGTGCTATCTTGAAGACATTATGTTGAGAAATTGTATGTAAACTGTTGTGAAAGCAATATATGCGAAGTTTTGTATAAGCCATTTTGGGATCCAAAATTGAGCTAAAGATTAGAGATAAATTGAGGAAGAAGTTATAGTCCTTATATTCTAGAAGTTTGATTACTTGTTTCTGTAGTGACCTCTTCTTGTAATTGGAAGTGCATGTTTGGGAAATGAGCTCATCTTGCATCTATTGTACCACAACTCCTAATAGGGTTGGAATCTTCTAATAGGAAATCAAAGTCTCCTAACAAGGACTCCTTATACTAAATTTTCTCACTAAATCCTAACAAGGTCCATCCTCCAACAAGGAACTTATATATTAGTATATTGTCTAGTGGGTATCATTCCTACTAGGGTTTTCCCTTGGCCAGGGTTTCCCTAGTTAACAAAATATGGTGTTATGAGTTATCTTTGTACATGGTTATTGTTACTATTTATCATTACTTTATTACTTTTTTATATATGGATTAAAGTAAAAAAAATAATATCTAGTTGACAACTAAATTTTGTAGATTATTGATTCACCCCCCCTCTCAGTAATCTCTATTACTAACAATTGGTATCAGAGCATAGTTACTCTGAAGAGGCTTAATAGCTTGAGTAAGATCCCTATAGATATGGAGTAGTTGATGAAAAACCTTGAAGAGGCACTTGAAAAAATTGATCTCCTTAAGCTAAAAGACATAGATGAAGACTCCAAATTATAAATTGGACAATTGAAGGAAAAGATTGAACATCTCAAATCTAGGCCTAAATCTACTAAATGTGGAACTAGTGATGATGATTATTTGAAGATGAAGATAGAGTTCAAGATCTTGAAGCATGAATTGAAGATTATGAATCTAAAATTGACTTTGAGGAATGACCCTAACAAACTTGAATATGATTAGAAGACTAAGAATGTAGATCTTAGAGAAAGTCTTGCAAAGAAGACATCTAAATTTGGAACATTGAAAGAAGATCATGAGGAAATTGATAAATACAATACTATTGTGAAAGGTGAATTAGCTTAGTACAAGAATAAACTTAAGAAGCTTTATTCTATTAGAGAAAATCTTGATGATTCAATGTCAATATAGAGACCTACTTATGATAAGATTGTTCTTGGTTATCCATTTAACATGTCTACAAAGAAACCTAAGATTAGATTAGAACCAAAAGAAAAGGGCAAATCTAATGATAAGTTTGAATCTAGTAAATCTTCTAACAAACCTAAAGAAGTTGGAAAAGATAATGAAGTTGAAATTTTGGATGAACAAAAGAAAGTGGAATCTCCTAAGGAAACCAGGTATGAATTTAGAGGTAAGTGTTTTTCATGTAATGAAATAGGTCATATGAAAAGAGATTGTACAAACAAGTCATTTAATCATATTAAGGATTTTTATTGTCTTAATTGGTATGGTATGGGTCATAAAGAAATTGATTGTAGGAAACCTAAATATGGTAATGATAGAAGTAATAGTAGAATGTCTTTAAATAATAACCCTACAGATACAAGAAGATCTAATGAAAGAACATTGAGAGAAGGAATACCTTATGAAGAAAAAATATAGATCGTGTGTTACAAGTGTAACAACTTTGGACACATAGCTCAGAATTGTCATGCACCTAATAATTAGAAAAATCCTAGAAGTAGAACACCAGTATGTTAGTTATGTAGCAACTTTGGATATACAACAAAGTATTATAGAATGGATAGAAACTTTGAGGATAGAAGGAACAATTGAAGAAACTTTGGAAACATAAAGAATTATAGAAGAAGCATTGGAAATGATAGGAGGAACCATGAGAGGAACTCCAAAACTAACAAAGACAATGAAGAAAAAAGAAATGTCATTAGTGAACTTCAAGAAGAACCAATGAGGCAGTTATAAAAGGATTGGACATGTCAGAAGAAAAGCTAGAAGATGATGAGGTAGGAAGATCAAAGTCAGTTATTGAGTTTGATTCAATTAACTTGAATTGAGCTTATTTAAAACAATAGAAATTTTAAAACTTCATTCAAAAATTGAATTATAGGTTACAAAGTTGTGAAAAGGTGTATCGAGATAAGTTTAGAAGGTACCTAAGCTCGCTTGTAATTTTTAGCTTATCTAAAGAAGTTGCAAAGGAATTCGGAGTTACTTGTATTATAGAGAGTTTATTTTGTAGCATAATGAAATGTCCCTTTTTTGATTTTGTATGATATTTCAAACCTCTAATCAGATCTTTAATATCAAACAACCAATATTTCAAAGATCCACCAATTTCTCAATAAACCCCAAATCGGGTATGCCCAAAATAGTGCCAAAAATTTCATAGCTTCACCTATTATTAATAAATCTGAAAGTGGAAATTCTTATAGAAATTTCAGCAGCATAACAGCCTATAAAATGAAATTTATAGATCTTTATAACATTTACACAACAACTTCCAAATGGAGGATAAAAACAATGCCCATCGGGCTCCCGAAAACAAATAGAATAGCCTAGAAACACCACAAAAATACTAATAATCTATCACAAAAGTATAATCATGACCAAATAAATATATTCAGCTCTATTTTAACATCTTAAAGTATGAAATACAGCAGCAACCCAAACTGATATGAAATACTCAACCGGAAACACCAAACTCTTACAAAAAAAAACACACCCGAAAATCCACAAATTTGCACTGTTTAGCACAAAGGAAAATTTTGCATGAGCTTTCACATGGAATGGCTTCAAAATCCCATCCTTAGCCTTCTTGAAAACCTAAAAACTCCCATTCTTGGGTCTCCTTCTCCACAGGTTTGGCAGCCTCTGAAGAACAACAAAGAAATGAGCAAAAATTAAGTTCTGGAATCAGCCCAAAATGCCTCCAAACCCCTTAAAAGAGGGCATAACCCTAACTCATGTCCAAGAGGGGTTAATAAAACATATTTCAATAATAATTTTTATTTATTAGTCCATTATATTCCAAAGATTATCCCCTTTTGCTAAAACTTCACCTTTTTGGACCTGCTTGCCTTAGCAAAGATTATTATTTTTAATTATTTGAAAAGGGGACATGACAAGTCCTCCCCTTCCAAATATTTCTTGTCCTCAAGAAATGGCTGAAAAATAGACCAATCAATCCACCTAGATCTCAAATGTAGTCAAGAACTATACTATTGTCAATTAACACAGGCTCCTGCAATATCCTTTGCAATATAACCAAGAGGAATCCATAATCAAACTGACAATTACTGCTCAACCAAAATCCAAAGTCACAACTTCCATAGGTAAAAACCCACGAGACACAAACTCTTAGAACATCAAAACTCAAGTAAAGTGGACAAATAAAATTTCCAACATAGTAAATACCATCAACACATCCCACTGGCCTATACGAAATGTACAATCCAACTCTGCAACAATGGTGAACACTTTCGAATGAAACTATACCAAGTATGGAGAATCCACACACTATACAACTCTTGCAGTCAACACAATTTTGTAGATCACTGGCCACTGTCTCATAACCATAACTCCCATGCACCCCTGATGGTGAAAAGCCATCACAAGATAAACAACAAGAAATGGAACCCAAACCAAGTTTGTCTGCCATCAACTCCTCAACACAAGGATCAAATGCTAACTGATGTACATACCCTGCAATATAATTTTGATAAAAAAAACCAACCTTAGTCAACAGATCACCATGAACAAGTGATACAACCCACTATGACTGATCACTAGCTAAGTCAGGAGATGTCATAGCCAAAGGAGTAGAATCAATAACAACACCCGCTGAAGCATCACTCCAAAACTCCTACTCTAAGTCATGTATTATCAAGCTATCAACTGCAGGACCTATCACCATGTCATTCCCATCACAACTCTCATCTTGAGGCATCAAACTATCCCATAACTGATGATAAGCACTAGGAACCAAAGTAAATCTTTGTATCATCATCTCATAAACATGGTCATCAAAGGTGAATTGATGAGCATACCTCACAATGTAATGTCAATAGAATGCACCAATCTTAGTCAGTGGCTCGGACTGCAATCCAGATGTAACTAATTGCAATTGATCACTAACTAAGTTGGAACTGACTACTACCTCTGAAGACATCACCAAGGGAGTAGTATTACTAGCAGGAACCATGCCAACTGTTGGCTCACCAACATCACACATGGTCTTTGATACATCATCTCTAGTCTTCGTGCCATTAGTACTAGAGGTCACCACCATGTCAGGCATACCACAACAATCTGTTGCAGCACCCAACTCAACTAAACCTGACTCTAGTGGGGACAAACTTGATATACCAATGTTAGTATCAAGGATGGATGCATCCCCATCTCCACTATCTTTGCAATCTCGACCATGGACATCCTCGGATCACCAGACACCATAGCTCGTGACTATATAGAATATGGTAAAGACTGTAGTTTCTCTAACTCCATGGTCACCTTAGCCAAATGAAACTATGACTCCTTGAAAGCCAACTGTGTACTCTCAAGAATCTTAGAAGTCACCTCAAGCTGCTGAGTAAGGTCACTCACCTCATCTTCCTTGGCCAACAATGCATTGTATACTATACTGCCCCACTCCATAAGATAATCTCTATCGGCTACCAACTACATATAATCCTATCTCAAAATTTGGATAGCCTCCCATAAAGAGTGGAACTCTTTCAAGGAAAGATAATTGCCTCCCTGCTCATCACTAGTAGGAGAACCCCATCCATAAACTACTAACAACTGACGAGCAACATCAAAATGGTGGCAAGCGATAGCAATGATTTGCTCACTAACTCTCAACTAATTAGACACATGATGGCACTGGCTAGACTGTCTCCTACAAACCTCCTCTGATGCACTATCTAAAGGAGTATCCTCAAAGTTACTAGTCTCTAGAGTATTACCATCCATATCCTGTGAATCAACTCCAAAGCTCATATCAACATATGGAGTATCAAAAACTGTAGCACTAATATCTAACTCCTTTGCACCAAAAGAAACTACCAAGGAAACTAAGTCTTCAAAACTACCCATTGCATCCTCCTGGATGTCATCAATGCCAATATGATCCTGGGACTCATCTGTACACACTGTCAAATATGAAAGATCATCAACACATTCTAGCAAGTATGGTTGAATGGATATATGAACAAAGTCGAACATCAATGTATAAAAACTAATACCAGCATCGAACAAGCTACTGGAACAAGAAAAGAAAACATCATGCAATCTGCTAATCAAATCCATGATAGCACCCAAACAAACACTGCTACCAAAAAGTGTTAAAGATCTCCAGTCAACTGAATCCCAAATGCCAATATAACAATCTTGAGTCCATATCTGTAAACTAGAATCAGCTGGTAACTCAAGAAAACTCCTCACCTGAGTAATATGACCAATACCAACTAACTCCACATACCTCTCATGATGAGATAATGAAGTCACAATACTGTCTTTGTTCACTTTCAACTGGTTGGACAAGTCATGTGAAGTACTACCAGCCTCAACCTCATGTGTCGAAGCATCTAACTATGCCTGGTACTCTTTCTCAGAAAAGTGATGAATGCTCAATGTCTGCTTATCTCTACCAGGTATCTCACCATCATGCATAACAACATCCTCATAATCATCATCTGAACCCACTATGTTGTAGTCACTACCTATTATAACTATACCATCCTGAATACCTGTGACATCACCCTTTGATGACCTATATAAAATTGTTTCAATTTGAGTATCAAGTTGACCATTACTATCAATCTGCATAATATCCTTTCTCACTACCTCTTGTGGTGGAGTAGAATCTGAGAGCTCAGCCTGGCTATAAGCTAGTTTCTCAAACTCCTCATGCAAGTTCTTGGTAATTGTGTCATTTGCCCTATGAGAAAATTTTCCAAATAGAAATCTAGTCAACTTATCCACCTTAGCTGGGTAGGACAACATGTCATTCATTATATGGTGGTTCTCAACCAACTGTTCAGACATGTCATGGCTTATTTTTCTAAGTTTATCTCGAATGTATAATAACCATCCTTTCTACTATTCTATCTCTGGATATCAATTGTCCAAGATCGTGTCCTCTGAGACTCTGTACTATACTTGTCCATTTTGGATAAAGTAGAGTGTAACCCCAATAGGTTATAACTTCTTCAAACACTAAGAACTAACATGCAATTGATTAAAAGTAGCATGCAACCATAGATTTTGACATGCAGCTGATTAGAAGCAACATGCAACCACCAAATTCACCAAGAACTAACATGCAAATGATTAGAAGTAGCATGAAACCATATATTTTGACATGTATCTTATTAGAAGCAACATGCAACCACAAAATTCACCAAGAACTAACATGCAAATGATTAGAATTGGCATGCAACCATAAATTTTGACATGAGAGATTTGGGTAATTGTCAAAACTAACATGCAAACTTCTACAAACCCTCAAGCTAGCAAGATCATAGCTCTGATACCACTAAAATGTCCCTTTTCTACTTTTGTATGATATTTCAAACCTCTAATCAGATCTTTAAGATCAAACAACCAACATTTCAAAGATCCACCAATTTCTCAATAAACCCCAAATCGGGTATGCCCGAAATAGTGCCCAAAACTTCACAGCTTTGCATATTATTATTAAATTTGAAAGTGGAAATTCTTATAGAAATTTTAGCAGCATAACAGCCTACAAAATGACATTTCTAGATCTGTATAACATTTACACAACAGCTCCCAAACGGAGGATAAAAACAATGCTCATCAGGCTCCTGAAAACAACATAGAATAGCCCGAAAACACCACAAAAACACTAATAATCTATCGCGGAAGTATAATCATGACCAAATAAATATATTCAGCTCTATTTTAACATCTTAAATTCTGAAATAAAGCAGCAACCCAAACTAATATGAAATACTCAACCGAAAACGCCAAACTCTTACAAAAAAACACACACCCGAAAACCCAAAAATCTGCACTGTTTAGCACAAAGGCAAACTCTGCATGAGCTTGCACATGAAATGGCTTCAAAATCCAGTCCTTAGCCTTCTTGGAAACCTGAAAAATCTCATTCTTGGGTCTCCTTCTCCATAGGTTTGGCAGCCTTTGAAGAACAACAAAGAAATGAGCAAAAATCAAGTTTTGGAATCAGCCCAAAATGCCTCCAAACCCCTTAAAAGGGGGCATAACCCTAACTCACGTCCAAGAGAGGTTAATAAAACATATTTTAATAATAATTTTCATTTATTAGTCCATTCTCTTCCAAAGATTATCCCATTTTGCTGAAACTTCACCTTTTTGGGCTTGCCTGCCTTAGCAAAGATTATTATTTTTAATTATTTGAAAAGGGGACATGACACAGAAGATGAAAACTATGTTTTTGTAGAAAATTTCATTAAGTGAAGTCTTGTCATGCTTTGTCACGATGAAAGGAGGCTATGGAAAACCTTGGGTGGTACCTAAAGATTGGATAGATGATCTTGAGCAATTACTTGATTGCAGAATGTAATTGACAACTTTTTCATGTTTGTAAAGTATGTAATTAATGCAAGTTCAAGTTGATGGAATAAATTGAGTACAAATTTGATTTTCACTTTATTGTGAATACATCCAAGGCAAAGAGCACTCTAAAGTGACTTTTTAAGGTGATTTCAAAGAAAACCCTCTTTTCAAAAAATGTATTTTATCATTTTTCCACAAATTTATTTGGTAAAAGTTTATATTTGATAGAATCATGGATATGTCAGTAGTGGACAATGTTGAGAACGAGGACAAACCTAAGTTGAAAAGTTCTTTCTATGAAACCCATAGAAGGAAACCCTAACTTAACATTATGCATTACTCTGAACAATGTAGTATATCTAGAAGATGTAGGAAGTTAATTTTAACAAGAAGTTTGAATCTATTAGGAATGAAAAGATGAAAAAAGGATATGGAATGAATTTTCAATCATGATATGACTATGAAACTTGGATTTGAACAATTGAAGGAATTAGACATGTTCAAATATCATTTCTATCAGGAATTGGACATAGATGAGTGGACACAAATCATATTAACTAGAATACATGATGGGAAACTATGGATGAAAGATAGTATAGTTGATATTTCTGCCAACCTTATTCATGAGATAATTGGTCTTAGAAAACAAGGTAGTGTACCTATAGGTGAGAAAATGGTTAAGAAGAAAGTTGAAAGTTATATCAAATTAGTGTATAATGGAAAGGCCATGGTGATTAACACCATTATGTAAGATGATGTAAGATTCCTGAGTGGAATTATTGCCTACTCTATATGTGCAAGTTCAAAAATTGATAAAATGTCAACTAGATTCATCAATGTAACCTATAAGATATGTATTGAAAAGGAACAAGTAAACCTCAGTGAAATTCTTAGAATGTAACTACTTGATAACCTTGAAAAGATCAAGAGGGCTAAGAATAGTGTGTTTAGATTTCATTCACTAATCAATCACATATTATTTCATGTGCTTAGAAGATTTCCATATTTATCAGTCATAGAGATACTGAGCAGTGATAGATGTACAATGGAGAAGATCAAAGAAGTATGTAGAAGACATCTTGAAGATAAGATATTGAATAGTGGAAACCTAATAATGAGGACATTTTAGAATGCAATGAGATGAAGATTTAGAATTTCACCTACAATTGTAGATAGATTTAAAGATGACATTTTTGTTATGGTTGATACAGATTTTACTTATATACAAGCAATAGAACCTTGGGAAACATTTCTTAATCCCTTAGGTTATGAATTGAGTGATGATATTGTAGTTGGATATACTGATTTGTTGTTAAAATCAAAGAAGAATATAGATTTGGAACATATGACGAGATTACTTAGTCATTTGATCAGGCATTCTTGGAGAATGCTTCTCACAAGAAAATGGGAACTATTATGAAGAAAGCTTTATCAAAGGCCAATATGACTGACAGTGAGTCTAAGGCAATTAGGCAATCCATGAAGCAAGGAATACTAAATTTGCAACACTTTTCAATATCTATAGTAGAGACATCTTCAGAATAGAGCATTCCATATACAACAGTATGATATGTGCAACCAAGTGAACCAAAAAGAAAATCTAAGAGATTAGTGGAAGTAGTGACCACAAAGATTAAAAGGGTCAAGCAACAAGCCAGTGGACCAAGCAAAAGACAAAATTCATTGTTGACAATTTTTGAGTCTAGTGATGAAGAATAAGAAGAATAAGAAGAATAAGAAGTTAAGAAAGAAGAGAAGGTGACAACATCAAAGAAATCAACAAGAAAAGCTTGACAACCCTAGAAGCCAAAGATAGAAAAGATAAACTTGACTATTGCTATTGAGGGTAAATTTGTTCAAATGAATTTTTTTTATGATTTATATAAATTTTTTGAGAAAGATCATATTGATATATCTGCTATGAAATACATTAGAGCAAACAATCATAAATTGGAAGATATTGAAGGTATAGTAAATAAAAAAGTATGTGATAGACTTATTGAGAAGAAAGCACTATCAAGAGAAGAAGATTTAGAATTTTAGAAGTCTATGCTAAGAACTATTTTCAAGACTAATGATGAAGAAAATATTAAGAGATTATTAAATAATCATGCACCTTATTTGAGGAATAAAGTAAGACCATTTTTTTTAATGGTGGGTGAGAAAAACAAGTTAAGAAGTGAAACTATGGAAAAAATAAGTCAGATGTTGACAGAATCCATGGTAGCATCTCCACCAACACCTAGAACCTCGGAAGTGTCAGTATGCAATGACAATGTGTAGATAGATAGATCAATGTTACCATTAAAATTGATGATACTAATCCATTTGAAGTTCCTAAATAGAATGAACCTAATATCAAGGATATTGAAGAAAAAATAAAGCAAATTAAAGAGGAGAAGAGATTACTTGAAGAAGGAAAGAAGAAAGTAGAAGAGGCCAAGCAAAAATTGCTTGAGGATGAGAAGAAAAGAAAGGAAGAGGAGGAAAAGAAAAGAATATTAGAAAAAGAAATAAGAAAGAAAATAGAGGAAGACAAGATGGAGAGATTGGAAGAGGAAGAGAAGAGAGAAAATGAAAGGAAGGAAAGAGAAAATAAAGAAGAAGAGAGAAGGTTCAAAGAGGTAGCCAAGATGCAAAGGGAGGATGACACTAAACATTCTAGTTCATCTATGCTACTTTCACTTACAAGCCTACCAATTGATGATATGGTTAAATGGAATTGATCTCAACCTTATCAAAACTTATTTAGAAGAACAAAATAGTGAAGAGCTTGTAGAAAACCTTGATGGAGGTTATTGATAGACCACATAGTACTCTAGCAATGCAACACACATAAGTACATCTAGAACAGAGGGCAAAAATAGTGCTAAAGTCATTTGATGAGGAATTAACTAATTTTTTGAATGTTATAGAATCTAAGGAAAAAATTTCACATGATGCTAATGTGTTTAGCACCATTTGCCAAAATATTAAGAATGATTTGATAAGTCTTGATACTTGTATCAAGGAACTTCAGAAGTGTCAATAGGATACCCTATCTCATAAACTAACTAAAGACATTGATAGTCAAGTTGGAGGAAAGATGAGTGAGCTAGAGGCTCTATCTAGCCAGATTCAACATCCATCTTATAAGATTGGTAATTTTGAAGGACAAGTGGTCAACATTCACAATGATATCAGGAAACTAGAACTTTGAAAGGAACAAAATTTGAAAAGAATATTAGATTTCAAAGAGTCTATTGCTCTGAAAGTATCTTTTGTTGAAAAATAGTTGGAGGAAGGTGTCGAGGCAAAGGACACCTATTCTAACTTTTTGTATTCAGACCTTAATGTAGTTGAGATTGCATAATATGCCTTATGTGCAATTCTCACCTCTACTGAATCCACCAAGGAGACATGGAATAAAGGTATGGATAGTCTTAAGGAAATTTTTGATGATTTTATGAAGATTCTATTAGCGTAAGGAAGAAGAACAACATTTTTTATAGCAGAAGGACAATTTTTGAACAATTTTTTTTGACATTTTGACCTTTGCCCTTGATGTCAAAGGGGGAGAGATACAATGTGAAAATTTTAATTCAGGTAAAGAGAAGATATTAGTATGAAAGTATATTGTAAGGGGTAGCATATGTAAAATGAACAAGTTGTAATAGATGTAACATTACTTTATTTTTGTTAAGTTTTTGATACTTAGCCAATTTTCCTTGTTTTTTTGCCATCAATGCCAAAGGGGGAGATTGTTGACAATTGACTAATAGATATATGTATTTTTTGTCATTTATGAAAAAACATGATGTACATGATTACAAGAAACCTCAAAAATAAATATATTTAGCTTTTGGTACTCAAAAAATATTCTAACTATGAATTTGGTATACAATAGTGTATTGTTTGTTTATAACTTGTTGCTAATGTCATATTATGACTAGTGAACTTAGATGGAGATTGTATTGTATAACATTAGAAGTTAGTACAAACTATATGGAAAAAAGATATTAATGTTTTAAGTGAAATAGGATAGCAGAATTGAAGGAAAGGTTTATTTTGTTTACAAAAAAATTACTTGTCCAATTAGGGCTAACATACTAGATGTTTACTCTAGTTTGGAAAAGTGTATTGTGGTCTTAGCTAACCTAGCAAAAATTTGTGTAGAGGCATGGTACTTATACAAAGGACATCTTGCAAATTCAAGTGTGCTATCTTGAAGAAGTTATGTTGAGCAATTGTATGCAAACTTTTGTGAAAGTGATATATGTGAAGTTTTTCATAAGACATTTTGTGATCTAAGATCAAGCTGAAGATTAGGGATCGGTTGAGGAAGAAGTTATAGTACTTATATTCTAGAAGTCTAATTACTTGTTTGGGTAGTGAGCTCTTCTTGTAATTGGAAGTGCATGTTTGGGCAGTGAGCTCATCTTGCATCTATTGTACCACAACTCCTAACAGGGTTAGCACAACTCCTAATAAGATTGGAATCTCCTAATAGGGATTCAAAGTCTCCTAATAGGGACTTCTTATACTAAATTTTCTCATTAACTCCTAACTGGGTCCATCCTCTAAAACGGAACTCATACATTATTATATTATCTAGTGGGTATCATCTCCACTAAGCTCTTCCCTTGGCCATGGTTTCCCTAGTTAACAAAATATGGTGTCATGAGTTATCTTTGTGCATTTTTATTGTTATTTTTCAGTATTGCTTTATTACTTTGTTACATGTATGGTTCAAAGTAAGAAATAATATCCAATTGACAAATAAAGTTTGTAGATTACTAATTCAACACCCTCCCCACCACACACCACACCACCCCCCCATCCAACGCCCCCCCCCCCCCCCCCCTCCTTTCTCAGTAATCCCTATTTCTATCAACTTTAGGGCACCTAAAATTTTGAAGAGTCTTTTGAGACTAGCTCTACTTCCTAAGGGTAAAATATTAGATCACAATTGGGGGGATGATTTCCTATTCCCAACTTTTTCTCTAATGAGAGTATATGGTTGTCCCCAACCACCCCACATATTGTCAAAATTCATTCCCCCTGGCACTAGTATAATTTTGGCAAATAAATGACTACATGACTAAAACTTTTAGCTGCAAGACTAAAACATTTGGTCATGTGACTAAAAGTGATCAAATTCTAGTAATATTTTGTGATTTCTAAGTCTAAGTGACTAAATGAATGACTAATTTGGTCATAGGTAAAATCACAAGGTTAGACAAAGATTAGTCACCAAATAAATGACTAAATAATTGTTCACCCCAATAAATGACTAAATAAATGATTAGTGATTTTTTTAAATGATATTAATACATTTTAAAAAGTTTTTTATAACTTATATTACTCACTAATGAAGGTTATGTCCTATTAATACATCATTATCAATTAACTTTCTTGAATTTCTTCTCAAATGACATTCGACTAGAAATGAAGGGTTTTTTGTTAGAATAAGAAAAAAAATCTACATTTTTTCATTTTTAAAAATAAACATAATCTATATAAAAATTACTAAGCTATACTTTATAATAAGTTTGTATTTTAATTCAACCCTAAAATTTTTTATATATACATACATACATACATACATACATTTTATATATGTGTATATATATCTATGTGTACACACACACACACACACACATATGTGTGTGTGTGTATATATGTGTGTGTGTGTGTCTGTGTGTGTGTGTGTATACATAGATATATATACACATATATAAAATGTATGTATGTATGTATGTATGTATGTATATAATTATATATAAGTAATTTAATTTACTAATAAAATTATATCTAATATACAACTATTACATTATATATTAAAGCCATTTCACACCAAGGTGCAATTGCTAGTTAATAATTAAAATTGTATTTATAATAAAACACTTATATTAGACATAATCTGTAGTAAAATTATTGAGCTATAGTTTTTAATAAGATTGTATTAAAATTCAACCTTAATGTTACATACATACATACATACATACATACATACATACATACATACATACATACATACATACATATATATATATAATTTAATTTACCAATAAAATTATATCTAATATACAACTATTACATTATATATTAAAGTTATATAATATACCAGTTAATAATTAAATCACATTTATAATAAAATATTTAAATTAAATATAACCTATAATAAAATTATTAAAGCTATATTTTATAATATGATTGTATTTAAATTCAACGTTAAAACTTAAAATTATAGTCTAATAAGAAAGAAATAAAGTTCATACAATTTTTCCTCTTATTGAATTATAAGACAATATTATTATAAAATATAGCTTTAATTATATATATTCCACTTCCTCTTATTAGATTCTATTATTTTAAAATTTAAGGTTGAATTTTAATACAATCTATTATAGAATATAACTTTAATAATTTTAATATAGATATTGTTCAATTTAAATATTTTATTATAAATGTGGTTTTAATTATTAACTAGCAATTGCACCTTGGCATGAAATAGTTGTAATATTTTCATTTTGTGTTACTGCGATTAATATCACCTTATCTTTGTGTGTCTTATGCTTCTCTTTCACACTTATCTATCAATATGTCCTAGTCTCTCTTCCTAACCCTTATCTCTCCATATTTGAACTTCTCTATTTGAACCTTATCTCCTTTTTTTCAAAGTTCTTATCACTCCATTGATCAAATTATGTTGCTTTAGCTTGGGAATTCTTAGTCTCTCTAAAGGTACAACAATTGAATGGACCCTTGAATAACATTTATACCAACTTTTTACAAGCACAAGCAATCAACACCTTTGATTTTTAGGTCTGATTTGCAACTTAGGCATCCACCTATCCTTTTAGTAAATAATCTCACCAGCCTATGGGATCACCAAGTAACTTGATCAATATGTAGCTTGTGTAAGCACTTGCATGATTCAATGGGCCATAGGGAGTCAAAAAGGGATAACTATCTCAAGAAGGCTTTACAATGACAATATTGTTGTTGCACTATAGGATCAATGCTAGTATATAATATATACTAATTATAATTCAAAATATATTATATATAATATAATTTATTTTGTTATATATGCATTGTTATTAATATACTCTATGGAAAAAACCTAAAAGTAAATAAAAAGTAATAACTTTTTATAGTATAAATTAAATGGAGACATATAAGTACAATAATTGAATTGAGTGTGAGAAATATTTATATATATATCTATGTATCACTCCATCTTTTTCTTTCTATTATCTTTCCTCTCTCTATTTTCCTTTCACTCTCTTCCTCAAATTTATTCATATTTTAATTTCAATAAATAGATTCTTATTTAATTTATAGCTATTATCATTACATTGAAGCTCTCATTTTTCCATTAACATATTTTTTTGAAGAAAAAAACATAATTTAACCTTAATTAACATAGAAACACAATATTTCCTCCCACCCATTGCACAACATAGTGCATTACTAAAAGTTTTGTCATGAAATTAACTTGAGTGTCTAAACAATGCAAAATTTGAAATAAACCATATTGTTATCGAAGCCATCACAACAATTGCATCTGACAAAAATCCTCTTTCAATTATTTTTGCGATAGATCTCCATATCCTACTCCAATGCTTTGATTTAGTTTAAAGATGGAAGAACAGTAAAAAAGGTTGCATAGTCTTGTTCCACTCTTTCGGATATCTTTTCATTAAAATCATGTAGGGCTTTTCTATAGATCTCATTTTGAGCATATCCTGTAAGCATTTCTATCGATGCGGCCACATATCTTTGAGGTGATTCCTTGAAAATATTAATTTCCGCATCAAGAAAACTATATCGCACGAATCCTGCAATTATCATAGTGCAAGAAAGTGGATCTAATTTAGGAATTTCGTAAAATAGTTTGCATGCTTTCTATATGCTTCCACATTTAACACACATATATCACAGAATTTATAATTGTGTTGTCTGATAAAATACTAATTTCAAGTACTCTTTCATGAATTTCTACATGCTACTCCAAAGATCTCACTTTGACGCATGTTGGGAGGATGTTGGGAGGATGTCTATATATGTAAACTAGTCAGGGAGGACACTTGTTCATTGTATTGGAATAAAAAGTGCAAATGAATCTTGAATAAAACCATGCCTTCAATGAGATATAATAATCATATTCCATGAGATAACATCTCTATGTTTTGTGTAGTTGAAAAACTTGTGAGCATCCATTAAATTTACACACTTGTCATACATGTCAACTATATTGTTTTGTAAATACATTCATGTTATCATCTAAAAGTGCATTCTCATTGATACAATTCCTTAGGGGTGTGTATATACTGATTGGAATATGCTAAGAATTTGTTCGCATCACAATATAGGTTTGAATCTCCTCAAAATAAAGCTTTTTATTAGTGTATAATAATAGATAGCTTATAAAATACAGGCGTAATTTGAATTGACATAAATCTTAATATTGAAACTTGAAATTGATAAGGAATGAATGAATGAATGAAATATTTAAATTTATATGAGAGTAAAGTGGTTTATGGAAACTTCTAATTAGTACACACCGCAAGATTAAGGTGACAAGAACTTGAATTAAATTGTAAGTACTAATAAAATATGAATGAGAGGTGTTTCTAACAAGTTTTTCAGTGCAAAAGTAGGGATAATTTCTTTTTTATTATTGTTTTTGAATTATAACACAACAAGAAGTGATTGAAAAGCACAACAACAAGGGTATCCACTTTCAGATCCTGTCAAATCTAGAGTTTCTTATAGAGGGGACTACCATAGAGGACTTGATGTGGCCAGATAGAGTCCTTACTGGAGGCCATGAAACTGTTGAGGGATAGAAGATTATTTTGGCTCTTGCAATAGTTTATACTCATTAGACCCCACAAGAGTATATCCTTACAATGAATCTTTGTTTTGTTGAGCTATCAAAGCTAGCAGCTAATGCCTTTCTACCTCAACTAACCTCATTTGTTAATTCCATGTTTGCTCTCTATGAGACAACTAGTATTGATGTGGTAGAGGTTGCATATATTGTGGGAAAAGACTCATGTATAGACCACATATTCTTGAATGCTAGTGTGGGTTTTGGTGATTCCTGATTTTTGAATGATATTTTGAACCCAGTATAGATTTGTGTGTGTAATGACCTATCAAAGGTTACACATTACTAGAAATAGGTTTTGCACATCAATGACTACCAAAAATCTAGATTTGTGAATAGGATGGATTTGTTCATGTTCAATAATGTTTCTAGTAAGAATATAGCAATTTTGGGATTCACCTTCAAGAAGGAAATGGTGAGACAAGAGAAACAACTACTATTGATGCGTGCCATGACTTATTGGGTGATAAGGCATAATTATGTATCTATGATCTACAAGTGATGGAAGAACAAATCAAGATGGAATTAGCCATGAAAAAGTTTGATTGGGATCACCCATAGCATCTGGTACTTAGTAGCCCTACTACCTCTAAGAAAATGAATGTGGTTAGGGATGCATATGAGGCTACTAGGAATGCCCATAGGATCTGCATCTATGAATTCAATAGTCTGGATTATAGTAAGATCTATGAGAACATGGAGAAGCCCACATTTATGTTTGTTGGGTGCAATGTGGTTAATACTGAGGAGTTGAGGAAGATTTTTTTTCTTGTGTACTCTATTGGGAACCCTCTAGATCAATAGATCAAGGATCACCTAGTTGCTTCACCTTCAATTTAGTGAGATTTAGAGGAGTGATAGTTGTTGGTTAACCTAGTTTATATTTCTATAAATTGTGCCAAATCTCCTATTTATTCTAGTTCTTGCTTCTTGGTTGGATATTCTATTTGTTTTATTGTTATTCTTATGAGTCTAATTGTTATCATCATTATAAGTCACCCTACTAGAGGGATATTGAGAAGAGTAATTAGTTTTGACATCCACTAGTGAATAAATAAATGATAAATGTTGTCAAAATTTATAATTACAACTTCCTTTGTCAATAAAATGCATATTATTTGTTTGAAAATGTGTTAAAGTGATGCGACTTCATGGCCTACAAAATGGATTTGTTGGAAGAGCTAAAGAAAATTTCAAGGAAATATAATTGGGAGGTTTAAAGCTACACTTAGATTCTTTAGCAACACCCTCCCTATCTGTACCAAATTAGATTCTAGGCAGTTGGCTCCCTTCATGCATGGGCACCCTATATCTCAAATTATGGAGAGAAGGATCATTGGGTATTGAAGAGAGTATCATTCATTTATGGGGTGGAAGATGGATCCTGTATATGAATACATATGGGAGATGGGTAGAACACATTGACTCCCTTTTTACCAAAAAAATAGCCACCAAAGGCACCTCCAATTCCATTTGATAATGTTTCCACAACTTTTTGATGAGTGACACTGTGATCTTAACATGTTGTGATTATCTAGATTTGATGAAATATTGACATGATTTTATCCTTGCAAAGACATTTAAATATTTATGCTCCCACAACCTAGGTTTTAGATCAAGATACAATAGCTATTCAAGTAGATTAACTAGTGGTTGGTCCAAATTTTGTTTAACCCTTAGCTCATAGGAGATCTAGATATACCAACAAGGTTTATTCACCAGAGGTAGAGAAAATAGAGGAAATTAATAAAATAAATGGATTTGAGTATGATAGAGAAATGGTATGTATCTTTGTAATATGATACATACATACATTAGTGCATAATAGAAGGGATTTTTTTTTCAAACCTTATAATCACAATTTCTATGGTATGTAGGTATGAAAAAAGTAGAACTGTAGATAAAGAAATAAAACCATTTGACAAAATGCCTAAAGGTTGTATGTATTGTTGGAATTATGGTATATTTGTCATTAGTTACAACACTTATTCGATTTTGAATGCTTACCAAGCTCATCACTCAGTCTATAGTTCATACCGAGCATTTAATAGTGCTTATCGAGTAGAACAGTTCATACCATGCTGAATAGTGGTCACCAAGCAAATGGGAAGTTCAGCAGTGTTTACCAAGTTCTCAGTGTTCACCGAGTCATGCTGAACAGTGGTCATCGAGAAAATGGAAAGTTCAATAGTGTTTACCAAGTTCTCAGTGTTCACCGAGTCATTAGTTGAAATCAGTGTTTACCAAGTGATCAAGGTAAACGAAGGACTTGGTGTTTACTGAGTGATCAAGGTAAATGAAGGACTTAGTGTTTATCGAGTGATCAAGGTAAATGAAGGAATTTGTGTTTACCAAGTGAAGAAGGTTATCAATGGATTCAATTTTTACTAAGTGACACAATATTCACCGAGTTACCAATGGTTACCGAGTTTCAAACTACTTAGAGTGATTAATATGGACTGTGCCTCTACTCTTACCAAGTGCATGATGATGTAGTGTATTGTAGTGGATGCCGAGTATCAGAAGGTCACCGAGTCAATTTGAGGAACTCGAGTTTTCTACTATCTAGCCAACTCAGTAATGTTTTGTTCACTTGTGTTTGGCCAACCTTGCCAGTGTAAATATTGGAATGGTATATATGTAATGTATTATATCATTTATAAAATATGATGAAAAGTTGTGTATCGTTGTATGGTGTTGTATTGCAATATTTTGAGAAGAGTAAAAGCGAATCAACAGCAGAATGGAGGAATACAACAAGGTCAACATAGATGCAGAAAAGTTATATCTATCACATTAGGTGATCAGTGCATAAAGGATCTTATCAGCAATCAATTGTAACCAGATCCACTGCTTCATCCTAATAGGTGAATTAGTTTGTAAATCCTTTAATGGGGTAGACTTAATAGGTATTGAAGTTTTGTGGGCATCATCTCCACCCCAGTTTTACTTTCTAATTGAAAGGTTTCTAGGTCACCAAATTAGTGTGTTCATGTGTTATGAATGTTTATCTTTTCATGCATACAGTAGATTAGATGGATGAATGGTGAATATATTATTATGCTGAATTGATTTAAAGTTTTAGGGTTACTGATTCACCCCTCCCCTCTCAGTAACCTTGTTAGTCTTGATTATTTCCAACATGTATTTGAATGCAGTAATTGCAAGATATGTCTAAAATGTATTTATGTGTCAAGATTTAAAACATGTCAAGAAATTTTTTTTGACAATGATAGTAAATAGAAATGGTAGGCCCCAACATCCTATACTACCAATAATTATTTCCCATTGTATTTAAGAGTGTTGGAACATTCAAATGTGAAGAATACTTTTGGGAGGGTGGGGGGGAGCGTAAATGATGGGGTCAAGCCAAATAACATAATGGACACAACAGGAAAGGGGAAAACTTTATTAACTATGTAAATATGCTAATACATTCAGTACAGAGAAAATAGACTTCAAAACATGCCCTACAGGCTCACAATAGCATAAATTTGGAGATAAATTCTTCTTCCAGTACCTTCTCTCAAACTCCACTCCGAACTGCCTTTTACAATACTAGAAATGTTCTTAAATAGATATCAAAGGGTTAAGGATTAGGAATACATTCTAAAAACTGCTAGTTGGCATCCACCGACCAAATAGAAGGCTCCAAAAGTCACATTAGAAGTTGGCACAAAATTAGAAGAATCCAAAAATGGTAACCGAACTTCCGAGAGGCATAACTTTTGAACCGTAGCTCCGATTGACGAACCGTTTACATTTTCAAAAAGCTCTCAAAGTTCTCTATAGCCCTATGGACAAGCCTCACTTGTCCCCCATATTTTAGCCCTATTAAAGGTTATTTAATGCCCCTAAACTGACTTTGAAGCATTCTTAGGAGGTCTCCAAAAATTGGAAAACTGCGATAACTTTCAAACCTTGGGGCCTTTTGACCTGATTCTTTTTTGGAATGCTCTAAATTACAATTACATTCATCTGGCCAATTTACACCCTCTAATTTACCAAAATTATGGCTCAATTACATACTCCTATTTTTTTTGGCATTTACACATATCCCAAGGTGTTCAAGTACTCTAACCTAGAACACTAATAGTGGAACTGTGAGAGTTGGAACCTTTATTTCACCCAAATGGGTATCCAAAAATGAAAACACATGAAACAAAAACTAAGTACATTTTTTTGGGTGACACAGGATTGCCTTTATACCTCTGGATGCCCCTACATTAGACACCCAGGGTAGATTGAAAATTGACCGTGTCACTTTATGAATGGTAGAGGAAATCCCAAATGGGAAACCTCATCTATTGATATCCAAGTTGAGTCCTCTATTAGCCATCCTTTCCACTTGACCAGATACTCTTCATACTGCCTATTACTGGTACTCCTATCCACATGACTATCAAGAATCTCCTCTATCTCCTCCTTCTTAAAAGTAGGAATTGGACATGACTCTAACATCAGCTCCTCATCTGCACCATCATCATGATACTTTGTCAAGTCTACAATGTTGAAGATAGGAGAAATGTGAATACCATCTGGCAACTCCACCTCATATGCATTTCCTAAGTCATGTTTCTTCAAAATTTTGTAGCGGCCAAATTTCTTCATTTTTAGCTTGTTGTAAGTACTACTGGAAATCTTTCTTTTGTTAAGTGTACCATGACTAGATCCCCTACTTGGAACTCCTTATGTCTTCTCCTTTGATTAGCTCTAGCTTTATACAGTTGGTTCATCTTGGTAATGTGTGCTTGGACCTCCTCATGTAGATGCTTGATATGTTTAGCAAATTCTTCAACTTCAACACTTGTCCTCTCCCCTTGCTCTATCTTCCTCAATTCTGGTGCAATCCTTGGGCTACTTCCATATACAATTTGGAATGGTGATTTTCTAGTACTCCTATTTATAGAGTTATTGTAAGAAAACTCTACTTGTGGTAGAATCAAATCCCACCCCTTGGGCTTATCCCCAACTAAACATCTCAATAAATTTCCCAGACTTCTATTTACCACTTTAGTCTGTCCATCAGTTTGCAGGTGATGTGTAGAACTGAACTTCAAGTTTGTTCTCAACTTCTTCCACAATGTCCTCCAAAAATACCCCACAAATTTGGTATCTCTGTCAAAAACTATACTCCTTGGGAGACCATGTAGTCTCACCACCTCTCTAAAAAACAAGTCTACAATATGGACATCATCATGAGTTTTGTGGCATGGAATGAAATGTGCCATTTTGAAGAACCTATCAACCACCAAAAATACTGAGTCATTACCCCTTTGTGTCCTTGGCAATCCATGAATAAAATCCATACTTATGTCCTCCCATGGCTTTGATGGAATAGGCAATGGCTGATATAGTCTAGTATTGTGACTAAATCCCTTGGCCACTTGACAAACCTGACAATTCTGTACAAACTTCTTCACATCCTGTGATATTTGAGGCCAAAAATAATGTTCTTTGATAATGGCAATGATCTTATCTTGACCAAAATGTCCTGCCATCCCTCCACTATGTTTCTCCTTAATTAGATTTTCCCTCATGGAACTCCTTAGAATGCACAATTGACTGCCCTTGAACAACATACCATCCTGAATCAAATAGTCTAGCCACTTGGTTCTATCTACAACAATAGGCTCTTTACAAGCTTTCCATGCTTCAGAAAAATTAGGATCCTAGGGTATAGATTCTTGAATTCATCAAACCCAACTACTTCAACTTGCATTACTGTAAGCAACAACTCTCTCCTACTTAGTGCATCTGCAACCTTGTTAGATTTTCCACTTCTATGCTTCAACACAAATGTATAGCTCTACAAGAACTCTAACCACTTCATATGCCTCTGATTCAATTTACCTTGGCTATTTAGGTATTGTAATGCATGATGATCAGTAGACAAAACAAATTCCTTTGGCAATAAATAATTCCTCCATTTCTTTAAGGCCTAAACTATTGCATAGAACTCTTGATCATAAATAGAATATTTCTTTTTTCGCATCATTCAATTTTTCAGTAAAATATGCAATAGACTTACCTTCTTGGCTCAATACAGCTCCAATAGCACTTCCACTAGCATCACAATCCACCTGGAACACCTTTCTAAAATTAGGAAGAGCCAACATAGGTGGTTTTGTCACCTTCTTCTTTAGCAATTTGAAACTTCTCATAGCTACCACAGTTCATTTGAACTTTGTTCGATCCCCTCTTATTGTGTCAGTCAGGGGTGCACACATGCCACTAAAATTCTTAATGAATTTCCTGTAAAAACTAACCAGACCATGAAATGATCTTACCTTAGTAGCAAACCTTGGAGTAGGCCATTCCAAGATGGCTTTTACCTTCTCTGGATCCATTTTGAGACCTTCAGGTGATATAACAAACCCCAAGTATACTAATTCCTTTTTAGCAAAGGTACACTTCTTCAGATTAATTAATAGTTTCTCTTCCCTCAACCTCTCAAGAACACTACAAATATGCAATAAATGTTCTTCCAAAGTCTTGCTGAAAATTAAAATATCATCCAAATAAACAATAGCAAATTTTCCCAAGAACTTCTTAAGTATCTCATTCATAAGCCACATGAAGGTGCTTGGGGTGTTCTTCAATCCAAAGGGCATGACTAACCACTCATAAAGACCCTCCTCGGTCTTGAAGGCAGTTTTCCACTCATCTCCTTCTCATATCAATATCTAGTGATAACCACTCTTGAGATCTATCTTTGTGAAGTACTGAGCTCCACTCAAGCAGTCCATAAGATCATTCATCCTTGGCAAAGGAAATTGATACTTGATGGTTATCCTAGTGATAGCTCAAGAGTCTGTACACATTCTACACTCTCCATCCTTCTTTGGTGATAGTACTACAGGTACTACACATGGACTCAGGCTCTCCCAAATCAAACCTTTTCTCAATAGCTCCTAAACCTATCTGTTTAGCTCCTTAGTTTCAGTAGGAGTTATCCTGTGAGAAGCCTTGTTAGGAAAACTAGCTCTTGGGATTAAATCTATCTAATGACTGATTTGCCTTACCAAAGGCAATCCTTCTAGAATATTATCAGAGATAATATCTCCAAACTCACCTAGTAAGTCTAAAACTTCAAGTGGTATTTCACTACTACCTTCTTTATCTTTCCTAGGAATCAAAGCATAGCACATATGTTGATGTTTCATTCCATCTAAAAACTTCCTTCCATCAACAAGACAAATCCTAGCACTGCTACATACCTTTTTGCCTTCTTTTTTCATGGGCTTTAGTTTGTGGTGAACTCCATCCTTTGTTAGAGAGTATGTGTTTGCATAACCATCATGTACTACATGCCTATCAAACTACCACAATCTACCCAATAATAGATAGCAAACATCCACTGGAATAACATCATAGAGAACTTCATCATGGTAACTCCCAATTTTGAACTTCACTAAACATTGTTCACTTACTAGGACCTTATGATCATCCTTCACTTGAGCAATCCAATAGAATTGGGGATGTTTCTCCCTCTTGAGCTTCAACTTAGAGACCATCTCCTCTAATCTTGAGCTTCAGCTTAGAGACCATCTCCTTTGATACCAAGTTATCATTGCTACCACCATCAATGATCACATCACAAGATTTATCCTCACACTTGCACCTGGTATAGAATAAACTTCTCCTTTGTCCTAGTTCAATCTCACCACTTAGTAGAACCCTTTCATTTACTAAAGTCTCTCCTATTTTTGCATCCTCTGAATGTGATAATTGTGCATCCTCATCCACATGAGCAACCCTATCTTGACCCTTAGCTCTCCTATTTGTCCTTCCTTGTCATTGAGGGCATTCAAAGGAATGATAAACTTCTTCATTGCAATGGAAATAGGTACCGAAGAAGCCTCCTCTTCCTTTTCCACATCCTCTACCTCTTCCTCTCTGATTTTCAAAGTCTTGATCACAGGAGCAGTTGAAACCCTCGTTCCTCTAGTTTTTGCTAGTACCCACATATTCTTTTTTCTTTTGGGTTTCATTTTGACCTCTAGTGACCTACCACTACCCCTTCCTCCTTGACCATGCCATCTTTGTCTCCCTTCAAACCTTTTATTTAGTTTCTCTTCAACTCGTAGGGCAAACTGGTATGCCTCCTCAACGCTGATCATTCTTACCAGACTTAATTCCTCCTGGATGCTAGGTTGCAACCCACTGACATAACGAGAAACCTTCTCCTTATTTTCTTCTGCATGCCTTGCTCTAATCAAGAGTCAGTAAAACTCCTTCATATATTCCTAGACTAATTTTCTTTCTTGCTTTAACCCATGCATCTTCTTAAACAAATCAAGCTCATAATCAACAGGAATAAATTGCTTCATCAATTTGTCCACCATATGATCCCACCTTGTGATCTTCTCCTTTCCTCTTCTATTTCTTTCCAACTGAACCTCTTGCCACCAGATTTTGGCATGGTCTTTTAGTTTTCCCTTTGTAAACTTAACCCTATCTAGATCCCTGATATCCTCATACTCAAATTACTCTTCTAGTTCATTGATCAAGTCGATCAACTCATCTGGTTTCAAATTTCCTGAAAATACACCCACATCAATTGTAGGTCTTTTCCAAAACTTAGTAATGGACCTAAAAAGCCTCTCCTCTACTTGATTTAGAACTTCCCCATCAACTTCCCCTTCTGGTCCAATTTCTTCTTCTTCATTATCGCCGTCACTTTCGTCACCTGCAATAACATGTGTTACTCTACGGAGCTCCTCCTGCAATGCTTGTACCTGCCTTTGGAGGGCTCTAACCTCCTCAAGATTAATAGCTCTAGCCCTTCCACCATGCTCTCTTTGTGGAGGCATCTTCTTAATTCAAACTCACAACCACGTAGTCTTGGTGCAAACTACCTCATAGTCGGCGCTCTGTCTACACACTCAGGAAAACCTACTCTGATACCACTTGATGGGGTCAAGCCAAATAACAGAATGGACAGAACAAAAAAGGGGAAAACTTTATTAACTGTGTAAATATGCTAATACATTCAGTAAAGAGAAAATAGACTTCAAAACATACCCTATGGGCTTACAATAGCATAAATCTGTAGATAAATTCTTCTCCCAGTACGTTCTCTCAAACTCCACTCCGAACTGCCTTTTACAATGCTAGAAATGTTCTTAAATAGATTCCAAAGGGTTAAGGATTAGGTATATATTCTAGCAAGTGCTAGTTGGCATACACTAACCAAATAGAAGGCTCCAGAAGTCACATTAGAATTTGGCACAAAATTAGAAGAATCCAAAAATGGTAACTGAACTTTCGGGAGGCATAACTTTTGAACTGTAGCTCTAATTGGCAAACCGTTTACATTTTTGGAAAGCTCTCAAAGTGCTCTATAGCCCTATGGAAAAGGCTTGCTCATCCCCCATTTTTTGGCCCTATTTGAGGTCATTTAATTCCCCTAATGTGACTTTGAATCATTCTTAGAAGGTCTCCAAAAATTGAAAAAATTGTGATAACTTTCAAACTGTGGGGCCTTTTGACCTGATTCTTTTTTTGGAATGCTCTAAATTAAAATTAAATTCATATGACCAATTTACACCCTCTAATTTACCAAAATTATGGCTCAATTACATACTCCTATTTTTTTAGCATTTACATGTATCCTAAGGTGTTCAAATACTCTAACCTAGAACACTGATAGTGGAATTGTGAGAGTTGGAACCTTTATTTGACCCAAATGGGTATCCAGAAATGAAAACACATGAAACAAAAACTAAGTCTAAGTACATTTTTTTGGGTGATACAAGATTTCCCTTATACCTCTTGATGCTCTTGCATCAATGAATCAGAAGTATCACACTTTTACCCTTTTCAAATCCTTTAAAACAAATAACTAACAGTAAACTACATGCATGCAAACATATCAAATAAACACAAAGTAAACACATGCAAGTAAACACATGACACTGGATTTGGTAACCTAGAAACACTCCAGGAATAAGAAGGTAAAACTAGGGTGGGGATGATACCTACAAAATCACTGCAACAATAATTGTTTGACCACTTCTAATGGTCTGTCCTTTGGAAGGCCTACCTTGTTAAAGGCTTTACATTGTGTCAATAGTGACTTGGTTAAAGGATTTACAAACACTTTATATAAAGTGTCACCTTGTTAAAGGATTTAGTCACCTCTTCAAAGGATCTACAAAATAGCTATTAAGCTAACCTATCATCATAGGGTTTTCACTATCTAATACAATTGCTAGAGAGTATTAATTTTTTTTGACTTGATTACTTATAATCTTAAATTTCTTATTTTAGGCACTTGATCTACTCATTCTGATGTGATCCTTACTTGATCTGATATTTGTTTCTATCCCTTGTTCTATTTTGATTAACTAGATGTGTAATTGCTGCTCAATTCACTAAGTCTATGATACCCCTACTATTTGACCTATTCTACAATGTTTCTAACTACTTAACAACTTCCTTAACTTCTATTCAAAAACTTAAAATCATGGGGTCTAGGCCTTCTTATAAAGACTTCGTAGACTTAGGGTTAGGTATGGATCTATGATCCATATTGAATCTTAAATTTCCAATCATTCCTTGCATTTTCTCATTGGTTACACGCCTTCTCCATTTTTTTGATTGGTTGCATGTTGATTGCATAGGAAATGTAAAAGATTCATTCTTATCCTTATTACCCTTAAAAATCCTTATATGTCATCTCCAAAGATGGTTTACACCTAAGTTTGTAGCAAAAACTCATATGGTGATTCTATGTTACTCGACACATACTGAACTACTGGTGCTCGACACATATGCTATCCTACTTTGCTCAAAACCTATTGCATTCTATCTTGCTTAGCATCAACTATGACTTGGCACATATATATCACTTGGTACCTATATAATGCTCAACACTTGAATTCACTCAGCACTTATTGGAATTTTGGCTCGACACATACTATAGCTTGACTTCAATGTAGAAAGTGGTTAAGTGTATTGACACTCAAATTTCAAAACCATTCTAAGACCAACAATCTCCCCCTTTGACATGAGTGTCAAAAAAACTTAACTAAAAATTATTGATCTAATCTTATGAGTACCCTATCCAATTTGTTCTACATATGTTCAAAATTTCAAATTTTGTTCAAAATACCTTATAACTCCCTTGAGCTAATTGTGCCATTTCATTCTTGTAACCAAAATTCTGTGCCAATGTGCTTGATACTCTTTGTCTTTGCCCTTTTGTGTAATCAGTACCTGTGTGCTAAGCTTTTTTGTCTACTCTGTCTGTACTTTCTAGGTTTATTCATCTCCCCCAAAACATTATTTCTCCCCCATGTCTATTTACACATTAAGTCTTATCCCCTTTTTGGCTATCTACAATCTCTTCCCTTTTATTCTCTAGAAGAAAGAATGAAAGAATGTAATTATTAGAATACTTACTATTCTTCCCCTTTGTTATATCTCCCTTATTATTATTTCTCCCCCTTTATATTTTTCCAAAAATGTGTTGTTTACCTCCATTATCATTTTTAGAGCTGCATCCCAATTCTCCAAAGCAATTTCTAGTGACTTATGCTAGATGGCAGTCTTTGTAGCAAGATGTAAAATTCCATCTAATGTAGAAAGATTGGGATCTTTCTTTAAGATAATTTCAACATAGACTTGTTCTTTGTGGAGAACCTCCAAATATGGGGTTATGGAGGATTGAATCTACATCAATTTGGCCTTTATATTGGCATCTTCACTTTGTTAGTGTAGCTAACTCTCTTTAAGTGTGAAGCAATTGGGCAAAATACTTCTCACTTTGAGCTAGATCCCTTGGCAATTGCATGCTAGAAATCTTCAAGTTTCTGTCCAAGCTCATTATCCTCTAGCTTGTCTCTTGTGTGAAGTTGGCAAAATCACATAGCTTTTTGTACAGTGAGAAAATGTTCTCAAGTATAGTTTTGACCTTGTCAATTTTCTTGCCAATTCTACTTGTTCAAGTGCTATGCCTTTGGATATTTTCTCATTTACCTTCCCTTGAAACTTCCTCTCAGACCATTCAATAAGTCCAACATTTGTATCCTAGTCTTTACTAGTCACCTGGTCAACTATATTAGATAATTGTTCCATTATGTGTTTTAACTCATCTAGTGACTGCAAGCTAAAGGCATCCATAAAGATGTCTTTAATCTCATGTAGTTCTTTCTTGTGTTTATACTCTTTTTAAAGTATTTTCTGCCTCTTTCTCCTATTTAATACATCTTGCATCTCAGTAATATATTCCATTTTGATGGTCTTTGAGTCATAAGTAGGTATTATAATGTCTTCATCTAACTCAAGGTCTCCATAGCGAAGTGGCTTGGTCAACTTATAGAACTCAAGCCTAGTGTGGAGATTTGCAAAGTGATGGCTTCAGTGCTCAGTTCCTGAAGGGTTTTTCTAGGGGTGCCTATTTTTGGTAGTTCTACTAATGTTTGAATAGTAGCCTACTCCTTTTCTTTTGATGTATCTTCCTTCTCATTAGACTTACCTTCTCTTGCACTTGACTTCTATGTAGTGTCACGTACTTCTATAGGTGGTGGAAGCATTAAAATTTTAGTGCTAGTAGCTATATAGGTGAAAGGTGGTTCCTGTGGTTTCACCTTATCTCTTTTAGATTTTGTTACTAACTTCTATAGCTCATCTACACTCACTAGTATAGGGTTTGTGCATAATTGTGCCTATAGAGTGGATTGGTGAAAGATCTTGGAGAGATCCTTTACAATTAGAGGATTGATGTTTGAGTAGAATTGTTAGGAACATCCTTGATAGTTATTGTGTCTGCAAATGTGATGGTTACATGAGGAGGGATAGGAGGTGGCATTTGTGTGTCTTGCATAGTCTGTTCCTCTTCTTGCCATGATTTAGTTGTTGCCATATCTTCTCCCTTTTGTATTTCTTCCTCCTCACCTTTTTCTTTGTCCTCCCCATATTTCTTATCTTCCTCCTCTTTCTTCTTTTCTTCATCTCGTTTTAATGTTGCTTCCTCCTTCTTCTCTTCCTCTCCTTTCTTCTCTTCTATTTTCTTTTTCTCTATCCTTTCCTTGGCACAAGCCTCTACCTTATTTGCTTCCTCATCCTTGTCATCAGTTACCTTGTAGATTTTTTTCCACAATTTTGTGGATTTATTTACTACATCCTCAATCTTATTTTGTAGGATGTTGAAGGCTCTATATTTAGCTACAAATTTGCCACCATGCTTCTTATTAGCCTTTGTTATTTGACCTCTTGTTAGGTCAGGCATCACTTGTGCTAAGGTAGATTATCTAATCTCCTTTTCCATTTTTAGACAATAATGCCATTTGTTTTCAATTATCTCACATAGCTCTCTAAGCATGGTATTGTCTAGCTTTAGAGGTGCATTCTTAAATTCAACCATCATGGCATATACCAATTCCTCTATTTTATTTTCCTCTTCTCTACTTATCTTATTGAAATCAAGACTTTTCAAATCATTCAAATCTGCATTCCTAATATTTTCATAGATTTTGTCTATGGCATATTTGGGAGGATGCCTTACCGCTCTAAATTGGCTGATATCCTCTGACTTTGTTTTCTCCTCATCATCAATGTCTGGCTGTCTAGCATACTTTCTTCTTTTCTTTGGCACTTCATTAGGCTATTTAGTAGCCTTCTTCTTCTCTTTTGTTGCATCTTTGGCATTTTGTGTGGATGCCCTTGTGGTAGCTCTTGTTGCAGGTGTTGGCTTGGCTTATGCAGGCTTGGGGACCTTCTTAGGTTTGGGATGAGCTAGAGGCTAAGTTTTAACCTTTCTCTTCTTTTTCTTTGCTTGTGTAGGTGCTTCCTTGGCTTCTTATTCCTCAACAACTTCCTCCCTATCTTCTCCTAAGCCCTAGGTTAACTCCATTGGGCCTTGCTCTTGCTCTTCTTCTTCTTCACTCTCTCTTTCTTCTTCTTCAGAACCTTCTTATCCTTTAATATTTGCACCAAATTTCTTCTTTATCTTCTTTACTAATTTATGTTTCCTCTTAATAACAAAGGCTATCTTCAATTCTATTTCAACTTTGGATTTGACAACATCATATGTGCCAAAGTAAGGAGCCTCCTTATCTATCTATTCTACAAGAAATGTTGTGATTGCTGGTAAGGCTTCATCTACATCAAGTTCATGTCCCAATGGCCTTAGCCATATTACTCTTGGAATTGTTTCTTGGATATAGGTATAGTCAATGTCAACCAAAAAGAATGTCATTGATGTGTTTTTCCAATAGGGAAACTAGTATTCTTAACTTTGCTTCATGGATTTCTTAAAATCCTCAAAATACTCGTTGATTTGTGTAATTGCAATTTTGTTTGGGTTCCAATTCACCTTTCCAATAGAAGGAAACTCTTCCATGACATAAAATAATATGCACATAAGAACTGAACCAAACTTGCATTGAGCACCTTTTGACCTCCTTATTGCTCCTAGGTTCTCATTTATTTGCTGTAACATTAGTTTTTCTAGATCATATGTATGATCTTTCTTTACAAGCTTGTAGGCTACATCAATAGCTATACATGGCACACTATTCAATCTACTAGATTAGTAGAATTTGTGAGAAATCACTCTCACTAAAAAATCTAGAAGGGGATCAGTCACAGTGTTAATAGCCATACCCCTCTTATTCCACTTAGCTCTTGTATTCCTTTCAATGATCTCTTTTGAATCACTTCTCATGGTTTTAGGCCAATTTAGGGTTGGAAAACTTGTAACCCTATGTACTATACTTTTGGTGATCTTCACTAGTCCTATTTCTAACCACAAACATCCATTGTGAATTATGCTAAGGACAATCTGTATCCATTCTATTTTGAAACATGTAGGGTAAACTAGGGCATTGGTAAGACCCTTTTTCTTTACTATTTGGAATTCATCCTTTAGAATTTTTTTTTCACATAGTTTGTCATAGGCTTGAAATATTTTGAGGTCTCCTACTACTCCTATCTTGTAGTTATAACACTTTTGTACATCTTGCACTATGACAACTTTTGGTGGAACAATGGATAATGTGCCAACATGATCATTTTTATAGGCAACTTCAGGGATTGGCCTAAACTAAGGTTGTTTTACCTCATTTATTAACTAGCTAGACCTCATAACTTTCCTTTCTTTGGGGTTTCTTGAACTAGAAACCATTATACTAAACTAGGGTTTTAATATATTAAAAACTTCCATACTATGTAGCTCAGCACTTGATAAATACCTTAGATCATCAAAATACTGAATCACTATTGAAATCGATGCAAATGGCTTCAAGGTTTCTATATGATCACTTCTACACTCTACTTATTCTTTGCTATGTGATTGAATGGTGTAAAAATGATCAAAAGTCAACCTTATACCTTTCAAAACCTAGCATTAAATGCTTAGTGCATACAATTGTAAACTCGGCACTTGTACATTTCAACATGACTCGACTCCCATTGTATTTTGTTTACTTGGATTCCACTAGATTTCCACTTAACTTAGCTTCCATTGGAATTTCTCAACTTGGCACTAACCATCAACTTGGTCACAATTAGCAACTTGGCATCCATTGGAGCTTTACTCGACATTTAAGGATAGTTCGGTAGTATTTGCAAAAACTTCAAAATTTGACTTGGCATCTTTGCTCATGCTGATTTCTTCTTTGCAATGCTTCTTTATCTTGGGATTGATGTATGATATAACTTTGTATATCAGTCCCATACACCTATTGTTGCTTAGTTGGATGAGATGTGATCACTTGACATCTTGGGTGAAGTGATCCCTCCAGTTGATGTGTTGCCTTCATCTTTCTTCTTCCAAGTCTTGTATATTTGCACTCTAATTTGTTCAACATCAACCTTTTCTTTTCCTTTGTTGACTTTTGACTTGGGTGCCTTTGACTTTGTTGGGAAAATCATGCTAATATGACTAGTCTTCAAGATATTGAAACATGTGTTTTGACTTAACCATCTACTATAATTCCCTCTAAAATGTGTCCTTATGTAATTTTTAGGAATGTGTCCATATTACTGACAGTAGTGATAGCTATACCTAGTATTGTAATCCCAGTTGCAGTGATGACCATGGTTGTTTTCCTTTGTAGGCTGATTGAGTGTCCACATAGGCTTTGATCTGCACTTCCATATTTTTTGCAATTGTAGCAGTGACCCTCAAATCTTGGTGTCCTCATGGTCTTGGTTTTGCATTCATGTGCTTGATGTCCTTGCTTTTTGTACTTGTGAAAAAAGCTTACATTTTTAGGCTTATCATGTTGATGACCATTCTTGCACTTGCATACATTAGAGCTATGTGCCTTTTACCACATAAGTGACAAGTAGGTTTAGTGTTCTTACCTTTGTTACTCCTCTCTTCTATATTCTTGGATGATTCTCCTTGCTCAGTTCTGGTGTAACCAAGTCATGAAGTATCATTACTAGCCCTTGGTGATTTTAGTAGTTACTCAAAGTACTTGATAGCCTTATTGGGTTTGTTGAAGCTTTCTACTATCTCCTTCCCTCTTTTTAGGTCATTTTGTAACTTCAATGTAGAGATCTCAATGTCTTTCATATTCAACTCATGATGAGCATTCATCATCTGGCTTAAGGTGTCATGTTGCATGTTTGATATTATTTCAAACTCAATTGTCTTCTTCTCCAGTCTATTGATAAGATTTCTCATGTCATCTTCTATCATGGCATTGTCTTCAATGGCTTTTTTTTTTTTCAATCGTTTCATAGAGCATTATGGCTTGTGACTCTTTTTCAAGCTTGAGTATTCTGATTTCTTCAACTTGTGCTATGTTTTTCTCCATCAATTTAGCTATTGCTACATCAAATTCCTTAGAATCTTCATTGGAAAATACTTGTGTGGTGTCAATCTCCTTATAGTGTATGTCATTTTCAGCTATGGCTATATCCTTCATTCTTTTTAAGGATTTTGTCAATTACTCTCTAGCTTTCTCCAATTTGTGTAGAGTGAGATGCACATCAATCACCTGATTGTCTATGATCTTCCCAAGTTTGAAGACTTCCATCTTCATATCTTTTCTCTAAGCTATTAGGCTTCTCCTTGTGAGAACCTTTGCTCTGATACCAATTGTTGGAATATTCAAATGGGAAGAATACTTCTAGGGGGGGGGTGAATCAAAAGTATCACACTTTTAACCTTTTCAAATCCTTTAATACAAATAATTGAATTTAAACTGCATGTATGTAAACATATCAAACAAACAAAAAGTAAACACATAACACCAGATTTGGTAACCTAGAAACCCTCTAGGAAATAAAAGGTAAAACTAGGCTAGGAATGATACCCACAAAATCACAACAACAATAATTGTTTGACCACTTCTGATGGTCTGCCCTATGAAAGGCCGACCTTGTTAAAGGCTTTACACTATGTCAATAGTGACCTAGTTAAAGGATTTACAAACACTTTACATGAAGTGTCACCCTATTAAAGGATTTAGTCACCTCTTCAAAGGATCTACAAAATAGTTGTTCAACTAACCTATCATCATAGGGTTTTCACTATCTAATACAATTGCTAGAGAGTATTGGAATTTTTTGACTTGATTGCTTACAATCTTCAATTGCTAATTTTAGGCACTTGATCTACTCATTCTGATGTGATCCTTGCTTGATCTAATATATGTTCTTATCCCTTGTTTTCTTCTGATTAACTAGATGTGTAATTGTTGCTCAATTCACTAAGTCTATGATGCCCCTGTTGTTTGCCCTGTTCTACAATTTTGCTATCTACTTAGAAACTTCCTTAAATTCTATTTAGCAACTTGAAATTGTGGGGTCTAAGCCTTCTTATAAAGACTTCATAGACATAGGGTTAGGTATGAATCTATGATCCATATTGAATCTTAAATTCTTGCTCATTCCTTGCATTTTCTTATCGGTTCCATGCCTTCTCCATTTTTCTAATTGGTAGCATGTTGATTGCATAGGAAATGTAAAAGATTCATTCTTATCCTTATAACCCTTCAAAATCCTTGTATGTTAGCTCCAAAGATAGTTTACATCTGAGTTTGTGAGGGCACAAACTCATATGTTGATTCTATGTTACTTGGTACATACTGAACTACTGGTGCTCAGGACATATAATATCCTACTTTGCTCAGCACCTATTGCATTCTGTCTTGCTCGACATCAACTATGACTCATCACCTATATATCACTAAGAACCTATACAATGCTTGGCACCTAAAGTCACTTGGCACCTATTGGAATTCTGGCTCAACACATATTGTAGCTCAGCTTCAATGTAGAAAGTGGTTAAGTGTATTGACACTCAAATGTCAAAACCATTCTAAGACCAAAAAGGAGCACTTGTCTACCAACAAAGGTATCTCCCATTATCTGACCCACACTCTTGTGCCATTATTTATATGTTATTGTCTTAATAATGATTTGGTATGTTTGGAAGTTTATGTCTATCATCTCTCTATTGTATAGTCTAATGAGATATGTTATAATAGATCTTAGAGTGTCTAAATGTTTGAAATCCTAAGATCCTTATTAAAGCTTTTTGAATTATTTCAATTGCAATTTTTTTTTGAATTTCTTTATTGTCAACAACTATAAGAATTGTGTGAGCTTGAAATCACCATTTTTGTATTTAATAGTTTTTCTTCACATACCTTCTTGCCAAGTTGTATGGTCACTAAAAAGGCACCTATAGTTATGTCATTTGAAGACTATCTTAAGTCTTCTACATTCCTTTTCAAGCAAGATATAAACTACTTGCAAATAGAAAACTAAAAATCTTCTGTATGAATTCAACTGTAAGGATATTAGAACACTGGAGAATTTTTACAATAATAGTAATTTGAAATTCCACACCAAGATGAACACTTAGTCTAGGATACTAGCTTGGTTACTAGAAAATACATGGATGCTAAAGTCTCTCACCACTCTCAAGCCAAGAAAATGGCTAGTGAACTATTTCACAAAATTCCTTAAAGGATTATGGATTCATGGAAATCCAAGACTATGGAATTTTCTCAAGGTTTTATTGCTGAAAATATCACCCAAAATTCCTTGTACAACTAAACATAATTCTTAAACTATATAGAGGTCATAGACACTGATTACTAGTGGAGTTCACAACAACTAATTTGTGCCTAGATTTATAGTGGTGTTAAGGGAGTGAAGGAACTATCACTAATGGACTTGATTTATATAGTATCTTTCCTTTCATCCCCTACTCATCAAGGTAATTTCAATTTCATTGCATTAGGTTGTTTGAGAGGTACAATCACACTCAGGAATTTTACAACACATGTAATGATAATCTAGAGGTAGTTGTGTCACATTTATAATAGGATAAATAGCTAGGAGGTTGCAAACTAAGATTAGAATTTTCAACTGGCACTAAAGTAAGGATGAAATCTATGTTGTGGAATGGTATAGAATTGTTCCAAATAGTTTGGATTGAATCAACCTATTCATAAGTTTCCTTCCTTCATTAGTAAATTAGATTAAAATTTAAGACACTTTGTTTGTACCAAAAAAATAAGTAGATGGAATTGGAAGTACTATATCAATTTGATAGTTGCAAGAATAAAATATTTATGTGATTTAAAATGGGGAAATAGCCAAGTACATGAACAAATTAGTTAAGAGGACTTGAATATTCAATTTACATAGTTTTTCTAGATAGGATAAAGATGAGCACATCATGTATGATATGCTATCTTAGATGCATGCACAAGTTAGATAAAAAATAATTGATATTCAACAAACATCTAGTTACTAAAGTCAAATAGAATTGTAATATGAATGTAGATTAATTAGTAGATTTTGGATGATTGATTTATCAATATAATTACTAGTTATATGTCATGTCCCCTTTTCAAATAATTAAAAAATAATAATATTTTCTAAGGCAGGCAGGCCCAAAAAGGTGAAGTTTCAGAAAAAGGGGATAATCTTTGGAAGTGAATGGACTAATAAATAAAAATTATTATTAAAATATGTTTTATTAACCCCCCTTGAATGTGAGTTAGGGTTATGCCCTCTTTTAATGGGTTTGGAGGCATTCTGGGCTCATTCAAGAACTTGATTTTGCTCATTTCTTTGTTATTCTTCAGAGGCTGCCAAACCTGTGGAGAAGGAGAGCCAAGAATGGGAGTTTGCAGGTTTTTAGGGAGACCCAAGAATGGGAGTTTTTAGGTTTCTAGGAAGGATAAAGATGGGAGTTTGAAGCCATTCCATGTGCATGCTCATGCAGAGTTTGCCTTTGTGCTGAACAATGCAGATTTGTGAGTTTTCGGGTGTATTTTTTGTAAGAGTTTGGTGTTTCTGGTTGAGTATTTCATATCATTTTGGGTTTCTGTTGTATATCAGACTTTTAAATGTTAAAATAGAGCTGAAAATATTTATTTGGATATGATTATACTTCTGTGATAGATTATTAAGTTTTTGTGGTGATTCTGGGCTATTTTGTGCTATTTTCGGGAGCCCGATGAGCATTGTTTTTTGTCCACAGTTTGGGAGCTATTGTGTGCATGTTATACAGATCTAGAAATGTAATTTTATAGGCTATTATGCTGCTCAAATTTCTATAAAAATGGCCACTTTCAGATTTATTAACAATAGGTGAAGCTGTGAAGCTTTTGGCACTATTTTCGGCATACTCGATTTGGGGTTTCTTGAGAAATTTGGTGGATCTTTGTGATATTAGTTGTTTGATTTTGAAAATCTAATTAGAGGCATGAAATATCATATAAAATCAATAAAGAGACATTTTAGTGGTATCAGAGCCATGATCTTGCCAGCTTGAGGGTTTGTAGAAGTTTGCATGTCAGTTTTGACAACTACCCAAATCTTGCATGTTAGTTTTGACAACTACCCAGATCTTGCATGTCAGTTTTGATAACTACCCAAATCTTGCATGTCATAATTTATGGTTGCATGTTGCTTCCAATCAGTTGGATGTCAAAATTTATGGTTCCATTCTACTTCTAATCATTTGCATGTTAGTTCTTGGTGAATTTGGTGATTGCATGTTGCTTCTAATCAGCTGCATGTCAAAATTTATGGTTGCATGCAACTAAGTGAAAAAGAAAAGAGATATTTACAGCGAGAAAAGAATAAAGAAATTTTGATCAAATCTCTAGTTGAAAGTAAAATTACAAAATCCAAGGAAGGAAAAAGTATGGCTGATCCAGATGAGATGGCAAAGAAATTCTTCCAAGACATCCAAAATACTCAGAAGCAAACAGTGGATAGTTTGGCAGAAACTAGAGAGGCTTTGCGAATATTGATAGAAAAACTACAAGGAGTTGCATCTATTAATGAGAAAGGGAGCACCTCAGAGGAGCCAAGAAATCTGAAATCCACACCATCTAAATCAACCAAAACTATTTTCTTGCCTGCAGATGAGCCACCAGTACCAAATCCAACCATTAATCCTGTGGAAGAGGTTATAGGTAACTTGATTACATTAAGAGCTACTTAAAATGTCTTAGATGATGAATTTCATAGTTTATTTCCTTTTAGAGAATATGTGGATATGATGAACACTTTGATGCCCAAGAAAGAGTATAGAAGGGAGCATGACATAAGTGGAAGAGAGCTCAAAAATAAAATAAGCAAGTTTATAGCACATACTTTTGATGGAACAAATAAAATTTCAGCTAGAGCATGGCTACAAAAATTATAGACCTTCTTCACACTTAACCCCATGAAGGAGAGTGATGCTGTTCAAATTGCAAGTCTACACTTGGAAGATGCAGCCTATGATTGGTGGTATCATGGAATGACTACTCAAGGTCATGATCAGGTAACTACATTTGATGATTTTAGTCAAACAGTGATAGATAGATTTGACCTCAAGGATGATGATTATGAGGATGTTGTTGTGCATGATGGTGAGATACCTGGTGGAGATGAGCATACATTGAGCATTCATGACTTTTTTGAGAGAGAGTACCAGGCACAGTTAGATGCTTCGTCACATGAGGTTGAGGCTAGTAGTACTTCACATGATTTATCCCGCTAGTTGAAGGTGAGTGAAGATAATATTGTGACTACATTATCTCATCATGACAAGTATGTGGAGTTGGTATTGGTCATATTACTGAAGTGAGGATTTTTCTTGAGTTACCAGCTGATTCTAGTTTACAGATATGGACTCGAGATTGTTATATTGGCATTTGGGATTCAGTTGACTGTAAATCTTTAACACTTTTTGGTAGCAGTGATTGTTTGGGTACTATCATGGATTTGATTAGTAGATTGCACAGTGTTGTCTTTTCTTGTGCTAGGAGCTTATTCGATGTTGGTATTAGTTTTTATACACTAATGTTGGGCTTTGTTCATATATCCATTCAACCATACTTGCTAGAATGTGTTGATGATCTTTCATATTTGGCAGTGTGTATAGATGAGTCCCAGGATCATATTGGCATTGATGACATCCAGGAGGATACAATGGGAAATTTTGAAGACTTAGTTTCCTTGGGTACAAAGGAGTTGGATAGTAGTGCTATAGTTTTTGATACTCCGTATGTTGATATGAGCTTTAGAGTTGATTCATAGGATATGGATGGTAATACTCTAGAGACTAGTAACCTTGAGGATACTCCTTTAGACAGTGCATCAGAGGAAGTTTGTAGGAGGCAGTCAAGCCAGTACCATCATGTGTCTAATCAGTTGAGAGTTAGTGATCGAGACATTGCTATCACTTGCCAGCATTTCGATGCTTCTCGTCAGTTGTTATCAGTTTATGGATGGGGTTCTCTTACTAGTGACGAGAAGGGAGGCAATTATTTTTCCTTGACAGAGTTCCACTCTTTATGGGAGGCTATCCAGATTTTGAGATAGGATTATATGTAGTTGGTAGCTGATAGAGATTATCTTATGGAGTGGGGCAGTACAACATACAATGCATTGTTGGCCAAGGAAGATGAGGTGAGTGAGCTTACTTAGCAGCTTGAGGTGACTTCTGAGATTCTTGAGAGTACATAGTTGGCTTTCAAGGAGTCAAAATTTCATTTGGCTAAGGTGACCATGGAGTTAGAGAAACTACAGTCTTTACCAGATTTTGTATAGTCACAAGCAGCGGTGTCTGATGATCCGAGGATGTCCATTGTCGACATTGTCAAAGATAGTGGAGATGGGGATGCATCCATCCTTGACACTAACATTGGCATATCAAGTTTATCCCCACTAGAGTCAAGTTTAGTTGAGTTGGGTACTGTAGTAGATTGTTGTGGTATGCCTGACATGGTGGTGATCTCTAGTACTAATGGCATGAAGACTAGAGATGTTGTATCAAAGACCATGTGTGATGTTGGTGAGATGATAGTTGGCATGGTTCTTGCTAGTAATACTACTCCCTTGGTGATGTCTTCAGAGGTAGTAGTCAGTTCCAACTTGGTTAGTGATCGATTGCAGTTAGTTACATTTGGATTTTAGTCTGAGCCACTGACTGAGATTGGTGCATTCTATTAGCATTACACTATGAGGTATGCTCATCAATCTACCTTTGACGACCATGTTGATGAGATGATGATACAGAGATGTACTTTGGTTCCTAGTGCTTATCATTAGTTATGGGACAGTTTGATGCCTCAAGATGAGAGTTATGATGGGCATGACATGGTGCTAGGTTCTGCAGTTGACAGCTTGATAATATGTGGCTTAGAGAAGGAGTTTCAGGGTGATGCTTTAGTGGGTGTTGTTATTGATTCTACTCCTTTGGCTATGACATCTCCTGACTTAGCTAGTGATTACTCACAGTGGGTTGTATCACTTGTTCATGGTGAGCTATTGACTAAGGTTGGTTTTTTTAATCAACATTATATTGCAGGGTATGAACATCAGTTAGTATTTGATCCTTGTGTTGAGGAGTTGATGGTAGGAAAATTTGGTTTGGGTTCCATTTCTTTCTGTTTATCTTGTGATGGCTTTTCACCATTAGGGGTGCATGGGAGTTATAGTTATGAGATAGTGGCCGATGATCTATAGAGTTGTGTTGACTGCAAGAGATGTACAGTGTGTGGATTCTCCATACTTGGTATAGTTTTATTTGAGAGCATTCACCATTGTTGCAGAGTTGGATTGTACATTTCGTATAGGCCAGTGGGATGCGTTGATGGTATTTATTGTGTTGGCAATTTGATTTGTCCACTTTACTTGGGTTTTGATGTTCTAAGAGTTTGTGTCTTGTGGGTTTCTGATTGTGGTAGTGGTGATTTTGGAGTTTGGTTGAGCTGTAATTATCAATTTGATTATGGATTCCTCTTGGTCATATTGCAGAGGGTATTGCAGGAGCCTATGTTATTTGGCAGTAGTATAGTTCATGACTACATTTGGGATCTAGGTGGATTGATTGGTTTATTGTTCAGCCATTGCTTGAGGACAAGCAATATTTGGGAGGGGAGGACTTTTCATGTCCCCTTTTCAAATAATTAAAAAATAATAATATTTTCTAAGGCAGGCAGGCCCAAAAAGGTGAAGTTTCAGAAAAAGGGGATAATCTTTGGAAGCAAATGGACTAATAAATAAAAATTATTATTAAAATATGTTTTATTAACCCCTCTTGGATGTGAGTTAGGGTTATGCCCTCTTTTAAGGGGTTTGGAGGCATTCTGGGCTCATTCCAGAACTTGATTTTGCTCATTTCTTTGTTATTCTTCAGAGGCTGCCAAACCTATGGAGAAGAAGACCCAAGAATGGGAGTTTGCAGGTTTCTAGGGAGACCCAAGAATAGGATTTTTCAAGTTTCTAGGAAGGCTAAGGATAGGATTTTGAAGCCATTCCATGTGCATGCTCATGCAGAGTTTTCCTTTGTGCTGAATAGTGCAGATTTGTGAGTTTTCGGGTGTATTTTTTGTAAGAGTTTGGTGTTTTCGGTTGAGTATTTCATATCAGTTTGGGTTGCTGCTGTATATCAGACTTTTGAATGTTAAAATAGAGCTGAAAATATGTATTTGGATATGATTATACTTCTATGATAGATTATTAAGTTTTTGTGGTGATTCTGAGCTATTTTGTGCTATTTTTGGGAGCCCGATGAGCATTGTTTTTGTCCTCCATTTGGGAGCTATTGTGTGCATGTTATATAGATCTGGAAATTTCATTTTATAGGCTGTTATGCTGCTCAAATTTTTGTAAAAATTTCCACTTTCAGATTTATTAATAATAGGTGAAGCTATGAAGCTTTTGGCACTATTTTCGGCATACCCGATTTGGGGTTTCTTGAGAAATTTGGTGGATCTTTGTGAAATTAGTTGTCTGATTTTAAAAATCTGATTAGAGGCGTGAAATATCATATAAAATCAGTAAAGGGACATTTCATTAGAGATGAACTTCCTTTTTCTTTCTTAATTCTCGTGGTGTGAGAAAAACTAATTATAATTTTTTTTGATAGATAAATAATCCCTTTGTTAATTTTGAGGAAATTGGTGAATAATCTATGTAAGTGTTCCATTTAAATGTTTGAGATGCTATATTGTGTGCATTATTCTTTAAAATGTAATTTTGTTTTTGCATGCTTGCATCTTATTTTGTTACACAAGTTAATATTTTTCTAAAAGTCTAGTTGTGTAGAATTATTTTTCTATCCAAGCATGTATTGCAAGAAGGGTGCCTTCATTAGAAACTGTGCATATTGTTGTAGGTCTACTTCTTATAGGTGGGATCTCCACAATCTTGGAGATGTAATCAGTACTACAAAAAACACTAATCCTCAAGAAGTAACTAACATCATCTCTAAAAGCCCTTGTAATGGAGTAGGTTAGTTAACTTACTATATTAAATATGAATTCAAAATATTAGAAACATAGTCACTATAGCTAAACTCTATAAACTACTGCAAATAGACTCCAAGAGTATTAACTACCATATCATTCCAATGACCCTAGAAGTTAACAAAAACCCTCTTGGAATTATTTTTTCAATTATTTGGTATCTCTTTTATAGAAAAAATTATTTCTGTACAATTTAATGAAAATCATGAAAATATTTTGTTATTCACCCATATTTTATAGATTATATGCAAGACCAATTTGGCTTCAATTTTCCTCTGCTAATATGTCAAGATTTGGTAGTGATTGATATTGCTTATGCTGCTCTTAATGGTTTTAAGATGGGTGATAGAACACTCACTATAAGAAGAGCTTTTGCAAGGTTTTCAGGATCCGTTATCATAGCTTCAAAACTTAGTTGATACTTTTTAAATGGAGTTGCTGACCTACATTATTTAAATTATTAGAATTTCTTATATGCCAAAGTTTTGCAATTTTTGAGCTCTCAATGAGAGAACTAAGAATATCATAATCATGAGATTTATATTTTAAATTGGAACAATATATGGCTTGTATTCAAAGCTATATCTGTTAGTTCTTTGATGTGTGTTGTGTTGTTTGAGTGGAGTTTTTCTTTGCATGTGTCATCTTACAGTATAATAGAAAAAAATTTACTCTTATATTCTCTTATATGTTTAATGGAGTATCAATGAAGTAATTTATAGTTTTTTTTTACATTTTTTTCTACTAATTGATGTATGCTAGATTATATATCATAACCATTTTGTCCTTAATTTCACATGTAGTGGCCAACCTAAGCTTGAGAAGGCTGATGTTTTGGTTCATGCACAACAACAAAATGTTGTTTAGGTATTTGTAACAATCAATTTTTTCTACTTTTTGCTTGGCTCCATATATTTCTTGTCTTTGTTTTGTTTTTCATGTCTACCAAAAGTTAGCTCTACAATTAAATAGAGTAGCTAGTATGTCTAGCATGATGTCAGTATTGTTAATAGAAACTGAAAGTAATGAACTGATCAATAATTATACAAAATTAGTTCATCTTTCATAAGTATAAGCAACACTTAGCATTCCATTATCACCAAATATCTTTTTTTTATTCTAAAATAATTGATATCATGCATATTCGGTTGTGGAACCTCAAGATCTAAGGGGTGATAATGCGTATGGAGAGATTTTGGAAGATATATGTGAGGAATATGGAAAGTATGGTGAGTATTATGATTTATTATTGGCAAGCCACGTAGGAACCATTCAATTGACAAATTAAAATATATCACCTTACAAGCTATTTCAAATCCAAAACTTGTTGGAACTTCCTTGCACTTGAAATCACCATTGATTGTCTTTATACAACCAAGTATCCATGTTCTAATACTTTTTGCACTTTGAACACCAACTAAACAATAGGATCATATTTAAATTAAGAATTTATAGAGATGAAATTCACAAACGCAAGTTTATAAGACTTTTTCAATTCAAAAAGATCATCTTTAAGGTATTCTTCCTACTATGAAAATAAGCTATTTGCAGAAGATTTTGACCATATGGATCTTGTTCTTTTAAAATCTATATATTCTTTCATGAAATAGAAGCATATTGTTTGTGTGTTTTCCTAAAATTCCACATGCTCTCCAGCTAAAAATAATATGTTTTTTGTTTGTAACATGTATGTGCACAAAGACAAGTTTTCTTCTAGGATCCATAAAGTGTACAAGCCCATAGTTAAGAAAATGGCTTTTGGATTTTTCATTCAGTACCTAAAATGTTCTATAAGAATGCATGCATTTGTATTTGAATCATCACCACCAATGACAACAAGGCCATCTAAATCAAGCTTCAGTGTTGTCTGTTCTTCTTTCTTAAACTAAGTTATATCAAGTATGCAGTTTTTAGAATTGAATAATTGCCATGATCTAAATTCAAACACTACAATAGTTATTACTATAACTAAAGTGATCCTATGGAACCATGAAACGATAGGTTAATCAATCATATGATTTCAATGTTACCTGCTAATTGGTTGATAAGCTCCATCCAATATATAGAAACAACATGATTTATTAATGCACACCTATTCATGAGTCTCAATTTTGTTATGATCACTACAAATAATATCAAATCCACCCTGGAATGGTAAAATAAATCAAAAGACCCAACTATTGGTTAAAAATAATTTTTTTTATAATGTTCTTCTTAAAATAAAGAAATTCAAAAAATGACTCTTTCCAAGCCATTTAAATACTTCATCCACAAAATTATTGGATAAGTCAATGGTTAAACAAGAAAAGGCATTAATGAAATTCACAAGAATTCTTTTTTTTGTAGAGAGAACAAAAAACTAATAATGATATGGAATTTGATGTGTTAATATAAATGCATTTTTGTTGATGATTGGATTTCACACCTAGACAATTCATTTGAATCGATTGCATGGAAGTAACACATTCTCTTAGCGTTGGGTAGGAAATGACACATATTACATTTGGATCACATGTAAAGATACAACATTATAAAAATAATTAATGTAAATTTATTGTATTGGCTCTATAATATTTCAAAGACTTAACCATGATTTCATATCAACTTCAAAAAACAAGAAAGGAAAACATCCATGTCTTCTTATGCAAACTAAACCCCATAACTCACATTTCTTTATTAAAGATTGCATTTAACATTAGGGGAATAATGAGAACTAATACAGGTCATAAAGTTATAGGTGATGGTTTTGCCTAGTTGATCTTAGTTATTGTTAACAACTACAAGTGAATGATTATAGTTGAAATTTTTTTAATCACCCAAATGCCCCAGGTGGGCTGAAAGAAAAGATGATTTAGATCTTAGTCACTTAATTACTATAGGAAATAAGGTATTAGAGACATTTATCTATCAAGAAAAATAATTTTTCATTAGAAGTATTAGGTACATCTATGTAATCTACATAAGAATCTACGTTCATCCATTCGTAGGATTCAATATGTTAGGTGAATCCATAATGTTCTTATCTTGTTATATGAAACCCAACCCATGAATTTTAGATATTACCACTTGATTAAATAACTGTCATAAATTTTCCCATAAGGATCTAGACTAGTGTTGGAGGGCATCTGGTAAAATAATTCTATCACCACAAGTTACTCGCTTTATGACAGCCACCCAATCTAAAGGATGGGTATGTGCAGGATCATGGTGTACCAAACTATGGCCTTAAGTGGCAGTGAAAAACCAGCAAATCAGGGTTATGTCAACTTGACACATTATTTTAAAGTGGTTCTGGACTTTATATCAAAAAGTTGTAAGAAAATAATTTGTAGGAAATTGAATCTAGTTTCTAAAATACAAGGCCTTATCTAGAGAAAAAATTATTTGATTGGTCAAAAGTTTGGATTTTAATGCAGTACTACAAAAATTTCAGGGCAAAAATAAAAAGTAGGTGTATGTCTGACCACCTTAATCATAATCAAATGATAATATTTTTAAATATAATTTTAGATATAAAAAGTAGACTCATGCTTGGATGTGACACATATTTTTGGAAATTTTTATTCTAAATAAATAATTAATTATCAATTTTCTACTATACTATTTTCAGAATTAAAAAAGTCCTGTGTCTGACCACCTTAACTAGTTCAAAAAAAATCAAAATTAAGTTTTTTTCTTTTTTTTCTTATACTAGTCAAAGCATAGAATGTGACGCATATTTTGTATTTCACAAATCTTATACGGTTTGAAAGTTATAGCTATTTTTCAACCAGTATGTCAATCAACACTTTGTAGCTAACTCCATTAGAAAATAAGTAATAATTACATACTGAACTCGTAATTTGACAAAACTTACATTTATGGAAAGCTAAGAACATTCTTAAGAAACCCTTTTCATTACATCAAATTTTGGTTAAAAAAAAGTCGTCAGCTACATGCTTGAAGTAAAAAACACATAAGAACATGCCAAAAACACATTTTCGGTATGTTTTAAAGATGGCCATATAAGCTTGGTATTGAAAGATATAGTAGGAATTATCAAGGTATTAATTGTTTTCACTTAGTATCAGGATGGGTGGGAAAAAAGTGGGAATAGATTTTGAAATTCTTTGAGACATTTCAGAACTAAATATTTTTCAGATCGCCACTTTTTGGCACACCATGATCCTACACATACCCGGATCACACTTGCATAATCTAATACACACATAATTCTATTTTTACAAAATAGAAGAAAATTTGAAGTTTTAATTATTCAATTTCAACTAATAAATTATTTCTATTACTTCAATATAACAATTGAATTAGCAACTAGAAAATATCAGTTAATGCCAAACTTCCAATTTTCCCAATGTAATCACAAATTAGATTACCAAGGAAAACCATAATTGTAATTTTCCAAAAGCAATCCATATTTCAAAGTATCAAATACAACTTTGTTTATTTTAATTTTTCATAAGTAATCAAACCATTTAAAATCACATTTACTATATTCTTAACATTTAAACTATTTAGCAAAGAAAGATTTTTACTAAAATATGAATACCAGAATCAAGCAATTCCCATTTCTGGAAACAAGTAGTCACATTAACCTTATGAATGTAAACATATAGTTTAATTCTAACAATCTATTCATAAGGAAATACATACATAATGATACATATATTTTTATTCATACATACATACATACATACATACATATATACACGGTAATATCTTTCTATATATATATATATATATATAAAGCCTTATTAATCTAAAATCAGAATTAAAATAGTTATATATATAATCTTTTTCATTGAATGATACTAATAACTTACTGATAACTAAATTTTGTTTACTACTCTTTATAGTAACTGTTTGTGAAAAAGTCAATGATAAAGAATTATAATGCTAACTGTTATCACACTCAATATTCTTGTACCAAAATCAATGAAATATAGATTTCCTATAAAAAAAATAGTAATTGTAGACAATAAAATGGCTAAGTCTAAAATTTCCCAAATCTCATAAAATTGTTACAGCTTGCATGTTTGCATTCGCTATTTAATATTTGATGTAAGTTAACAATCGCCATGGATCATACAGAGCTATGGTTTTAAAATAATTAAAAACCATCGCGTATAACAATTTTGTTTTCTAAAAACTTTCTAATACCAATACTAAAACAAAATTATAACATGCTTAAAATCCACTGTTCGACTAAAAGACCATCCTCTGATCTAATGGCTTTTTATTTATAACAATCATTAAGCATTTGATACCATAAAGAATGTGATTGTCTTGATAGACCAAAACCCATAGATATGTTTTGTAAGAAACATAAACCCCCCCCCCCTTTTCTTTTTTTCTACTCTGTATAGCATATAGTATCACTAACATCTCCTATATAATCATTAAAAACTATTGCAAACACAAAGAACATGGTATTTAAATATTCACACCCAATTCTAGGTTTATACCAAGTTTGGTGATGAACACACCAAATTCGGCATACTCACAGAGTTGGGTGTCAATTTTTCCACAAAGCCACTGCATATTCAATATTCACCATATATAAATGAAACAATACAAAAGGAATAAGATTGAGTTAAAGAAAAACCCCCATGCCTGTGCAAATTGCAGAAAGATAATCAAGGAGAAACTGCTTGGAGAGCCCTTAACTACCAAGTCACATCCCAAGCCTCCAACTCTCCATGCCTTGGCATAGAGATAAAAATGAAACACTTTCAAACACTAAAATAGAGAAAATGTAACCATGAAAAAATAGAAGAATGAGGAATACGAATTCGTGAGGATTTATATAGCTGGAGTGAGAATTGAAAATCATCCTCATGGTCACCAGAATCCCCATAATAAGTGCAGGGAAACTTGTTCAACAGAGTTTCCATGATACCCCAACTGGAGTTCATCCATGGTGGACTAAACTCAAAATCCAACTAACTCCAAGCCAAAGTGACCAATTAACCATGGAAATCAATGCTCATAAATATGAGCTTATCTCTAACAACTTATTCTCTCAGCTTTTCAACACATGGCGAATGCAGTACCAATTTGAAAATTGATGAAACTGCCCACCATAAATTCCCATAACATTGCCACCATAACCCAAGTCCAAAACAAGGCTAGATTTAAGTTAGGCTAGTGGTCATGCCAGTAAAAGCTTAGGTTAGGTCTTAGTCGAATGCACTAGGTTAGCTTAGGTACTAACTTAGTTTAACATAATATTAGGTATTAATGTTAACATTAATATTTATATTAATGATAATATTAATATTCATATTAATATCAATATTAATCCTAATTTATATTAAGATTACAACATATCAATATGTATATACATATACATATAATTATAACTTGTATAAATATAAACACAAGCACACAAATATACCAACAATTACATATACCTATATATATAAATATAAACTAATATCTATATGTATATAAAATTATTTAATACTTTATGCATTTATATTTATATATATACATTTATATAATTATATATATATATATATATATATATATATATATATATATATATATATATATATATATATATATATATATATATATATATATATATATATATATATATAGACACATATACATACTAGAAGAAAATTGGCAAATAAAAGATTCTTGGTACTGTTAAAATTTTAATGCCACATTAATCATAAGTCTGAAAAAGACCATGAGTTATGAAACTAAAACTGATCCAAATGAAATTTAAAACAAAACAGAATTGCCTTATCTGAGAACCATTTCTTTACTGCAAGATTTCTAAATTTGAAATATCAACATTTATTCTGAGAATCAGATCTTAGAAACATTTGACTTCTCATAGTGCATAAATAAAACAACATAATGATGCTAGAAATGAAATAGTTTCTATAAAATCAATGTTTCAAAACAAGTACCAAACCATCCAGTAAATTAAACTAATCTTAGAGTCCAAGGTAATAGATGTAGAACTGTCAGGGCATGACACCCTTCCCCATCGACTTAGGCTTACTCCTAGAAGCCTGAAAATAAATGAGGATGAGAAGCTTTCATTGTCCTTGCATCTTCCCAAGTTGTAGAGGTATCATCATTATGATCCCATAATGCCTTTACTTCCTCCACCTTGTGACCTCTGAGATTTAGCCCTCTTCGTTGGATGATTTGCACTAGTTCCATCATCAATTGGCCACCCTCTACCTGTAATGCATTCCAATTAAGAATATGAGTGTTATTAGGTATGTATTTCCTTAATACAGAGACATGAAAAACATCATGGATTCAAGATAGACTGGAGGCAAAGCAAGTCTGTAGGCAACTTGACCAACTCGTTCCAAGATTTCAAATGGTCCCACAAAATGTGGAGACAATTTGGAACCTTTACCATATCTAATAGGACTTTTTCGGGGTCTGGCCCTTAGAAATACTTTTTCCCCCACCACAAATTGATGCTCAATCCTATGCAAATCTTCATACTTTTTCTGTCTATCTTGTGCTATAGTAAGATGTTCCCTGATCCGTTTCACTTGCTATTCTAGATCTTGGAGCATGTCAGGCCCTAGGAGAATTCTATCTTCTATATTATCCCAACTCAAAGGTGTTCTACAAGGTCTTCCATATAAAGCTTGAAAATGAGACATACCTATAGAGCTGTGATAACTATTATTATAAGAAAACTCAACTAAGTACAAGAATTCTTCCCATTTGTTCTGTCTATCCATGACGTACATCCTGAGCATGTCTTCAAGAATCTGATTCACATGCTCAGTTTGTCTGTCAGTCTTAGGAAGATATGTAGAACTAAAATTTAATTGAATACCAAATTCACATTGCATAGACCTCCAAAGTGAAGATGTGAAAATTGGGTCCCTATCTAATATGATCTTCTTTAGAATCCCATGCAGTCTTACAACTTGTTCCATAAAAATTCATGCTACAGAAGCAACATTATAAGAAGATCTTACAGGTATAAAATGTGCAACTTTGGTTAACCTGTCAACAAAAACCATGATTGAATCATGTTGTTTAGCTGATAATGGTAATCCCACTATGAAATCAATGGAGATGGTATCCCATTTCCATTCAGGTACACTGTGCGACTGAAGTAAACTAGCAGGATGTTGATGTTCAGCTTTCACCCTTTGACACTCTAGACATCTAGCCACAAAATCTGCAATATCTCTCTTCATACCTAGCCAATAATAATGATGTTTAAGATCAGCATTCATTTTCTTAACACCAGGATGCACTAAATAGGGTGCTTTATGAGCTTCAAACATAACCAAATTTTGTAACTCTCCAACTACAGGAATGTAGATTCTATCTCTGAAGATTAGTAATCCATCAAAGCCGATAGAGTATCCTTCATACCTACCTTCCAAAGTGCTACCACTTTTAACTACAAATTTGACATCTAAAAACCAAGGATTAGCAATCAAATTTTGCAAAATTCTTTCCTTCAAATCAACTGTGAGAGTTAAAGAAGAGAGTTCATGACATCTTCTGCTAAGTGCATCAACCACCTTATTCTCTTTACCCTACACATATTTTACTTCAAAATTATACTCACACAAGAATTCCATCTATCTATGTTGTCGTGAATTTGAAGTGGGTTGTCTAAATATATATTGAAGACTTCTATGATCAGTATGTAAAACAAAATTCTATCCAAGGAGAAAATGTTGCCATTTAGTCAATGCATGCATTACTGTTGCCAGTTATAAATCGTGAGTAGGATAATTAATCTCATGATCCTTGAGTTTCCTAGACTCATAAGCAATAGCCCTGCCTTCCTACATTAAAATTGCTCCTAGTCCATCTAAAGAAGCATCTGTGCAAACCACAAATTCTTTACTAGAATTAGGCACAACTAACATAGGTGCACTAGTCAAACATTCTTTAAGATGTTGAAAAGCTTCTTCACATTTTTTTGACCAAATAAACCTCTTACCTGTTTTTTGAACAGAGGTAATAGGATGAGCTATTTTCGAGAAATTTGCTACAAATCTTCTATAGTAACTGGCTAAACCCATAAAAATTCTTACTTTAGACACATTTGTAGGTACAGGCTACTCTATAATTTCTCTTATTTTAGCTGGATCAATAGTTATACCATCACTTGTTATAATGTGTCCAGGATAACTTATATTTGTTTTGAAAAATTCACACTTTTTAGCATTAGCATACGGCCTATTCTTTTGGAGACATTCAAAAGCTTGTTTCAGATGTTGTTCATGCTCCTCCAAGGAGTTAGAAAAAACCAGAATATCATCCAGAAAGACAACCACAAATCTATCTAGGAAAGTTCTAAAAACTCCCTGCATTAGACTCATAAAAATTGATGGCACATTTGTTAAACCAAAAGGTGCAATAGTGAATTCGTAATGCCCATACCTAGTACGAAATTCTATTTTATGGATATTAGCTTCTTGAATTCTTAGCTGATGGTAACCAGATTTAAGATCAATTTTAGAAAATACTTTAGCACCCTTCACTTGATCAAGTAAATCATAAATTCTAGGTAGTGGATACCTATTTTTGATAGTAACTTTATTTAACTGTCTATAATCAATACACAATCTAAGTGATCCATCTTTCTTCTTAACGAAGATAACAGGTGCACCCCAAGGAGAGACACTAGGTCTAATCAGTCCCTTTTCAAGAAGTTCTTCAAGTTGAACCTTAAGTTCCACCAATTCTTATGCTATCATGCGGTAAGGAGTTTTAGAGATTGGTTCAGTTCTTGGAATAAGATCAATCCTAAAGTCTATTTCTCTCTTGGGAGGAATACCTAGAATCTCCGTTACAAAAACATCATAAAATTCCTTCAGCAAAGGATGGTCTAAATTGGTTTGATTTTCCATAGGTTTAGAAAAATCACTAACGAAAATAGCAAATAGTTTGTAGCCTTTCCACATACACCTAAGGAGTTGTTTGGCAGATAAAGACCTAATAGATATAGGCCTCTTAACCCCTGTTATGAATTTTTTTGCTCCATTATTGTCAATGCATCTAATAACCTTTTTATAACAATCGATAATAGCCTAATGCTATTCCACCTGTCCATTCTTAAAACAATGTTGTAGGTTTCTAAGGGAATAATTCTGAGGTTAACTATAGTGGTAAAAGCCTTAAGTTGTAATTCACAACCTACAACAAACAATCTAGCTTCTACCTTAGACCTAGAAGCTAACTCAACTTGCCATACCAACTCAGCCTTTCTCATAGGAATATCACAAAGATTAACCAAATCAGCAGAAATGAAAGAATCAATGGCACTTGAGTCAAATAAAATGGAAATTTTCATACCTTGAAAATTACCTTTGGTCTCAATCACTATGTTTTGATGTTCTGCTGATTATGGTCCACAGTAGAAAATATATGGTGGTTCCTTCCTAAATCACCAACAATAGCTTCAGAACCCAATGCTTTAGACTTACCCTGATTATTGCCTCGAAGAGGACAATTCCATTGTAAATGACCCATTGCCCACAATGGCAACATTCTGCTCCTCTTTTGGTGCTCTTATCTTGTGAAGAAGTTTCTTGTGGTGGTGCAAAACTCTACTTCATGCTTTTAGCAGGCTTAAAAGATTTAGGTAAATCAAGGACCTTAAAACTCTTGTTTGATTTGGCAAATTTAGTAAATTTTCTCTTCTGAGATTTACTAACAAAGCTACTAGGTGCTGCCTTAAAATCATCCTTGAAAGGTTTTTGACTCTCATAGTTGCTAGGAACTAGTGGTTTAGCAGTGCTTTTGATAGAATAACCAGATTTCATTTCAGTAAGTTTAGCCTGATCAGCAGCTTCCTTAATAGTTTTTGGTTTGAAAGTTCTCACTTCCTCACTAGTCCTAGGATTTAATCCTTTGATAAAATGTTGCACCAAAGGTCTATCACCTTCATTCCAACCAGAATACTTCTTTAACTAAAAGAATTATCTTTCATACATTTCCACTAAAGAATTACCTTTTGAAATGTTAAAGAATTCCTTAGACCTAGATTGTTGCCAATACTCAGACATGAACCTTTCCTGAAATCTTTTTAAGAACAATTCCCAAGTGACTTGAGAAATATGAACTCCAAGGTGTTCTAATTCCATTTTCCACCATATCAATGCAAAAGACCTTAACTGCATTGCAGTCTAGCAAACTTTCACATTAGTGTGATAATCATGTAGAATAAAAAATCTTTCGATGTTTATAAGCCAAGCTTCTGCTTCATTACTAGCTTTTGTTCCATTAAAATATGGACCTTTAAACTTAGATAGGTCTTTAAGTTGAGTCTTGATAATAGTATTTTCTACTATAGCCTGATTGGCATTGGGAATCTACAAATTTTGAGCATTTTCTCGCCCACCAAGAATATTATTCCTAGCTTCAATCCCATCCAATCATTCAAGAATTTGCTAAAGAATTTCAGGTTGAAATCCCCCTTGCTCTTCAACATGAGGACTTTTGTCATCAAGCATCTCTTGACGAGCCTGACCTCTACCTCGGCCATGACCACGACCTCTACGACCTCCTCTGCCTTTGCCTACATCAGCCTCAACATTAGGGATACCTCATCCCTGTGTTCCTCATGTAATAGGAGGCATACTAAAATTCCTATAAAAAAAATTTAAAAAAATTAAAATCATCCTAGGAAGCATAATGAAACCCTATTTCAAAACATCAAGTCCTGAGTGTTTAAACATGGCTCTGATACCAAATGTAACACCCTAATCATAACCAAAAGAAAAGACACAATAAAAAAAATAATACCATACAAAAATACAAGGATAAAACCCATAATTTTTTTTTTAAAACTTCATATCATATTACCATTACAAAAAAGCTTTGACAACCTGGTACTAAAATGAACTACAACAACATTATATCATTTCTGAACATCACATTTGAGTATATAAATATACCCTTATTTAAAATACAATCAATAATACAAAAACTTTTAGGTTGACTCTGATCATAATTTAGATCTTGAGTTATTTGTAACCATTAATAAAACTAAAATCAGCCTTCAATGATTAGGCAGTAGTTCCTACTTCCAAGTCCATATACAAATCCTATAGCAGACCTAAAATCAAAACAAACACAATCGAAAAACACAAACAGGGCTTAGTAACACTAAATAAGCTAATGAGTTCTTTAGTAAACCTGCATGTTAGATAATATAACAGCATGAAATAAACATATCCAAATAAAGGATTATCAGAAAGTTCTATTTTTCTTTTCACAACCAGATTTATAGCAAGTACATAATTTCTTACAAACAGATACAAAGAAATAAAATCACACAAAATATGCCAAGGTAATGATCCAATAGTTTTATTGGTGTCAACATAAGAATCTACGTTCATCCTTTTTTAGGATTCAATATGTCAGGTGAATCCATAATGTTCTTATCTTGTTATATGAAACCCAACCCATGAATTTTAGATATTACCACTTGATCAAATAACTGTCATAAACTTTCCCATAAGGATCTAGACTAGAGTCAGAGGGCATTTAGAAAAATAATTCTATCGCCACAAGTTACTCGCTTTATGACAGCCACCCAATCTAAAGGATCACACTTGCATAATCTAATACACACATAATTCTAGTTTTACAAAATAGAAGAAAATTTGAAGTTTTAATTATTCAATTTCAACTAATAAATTATTTCTATTGCTTCAATATAACAATTGAATTAGCAACCAAAAAATATCAGTTAATGCCAAACTTCCAATTTTCCCAATGTAATCACTAATCAAATTACCAAACAAAACCATAATTGTAATTTTCCAAAAGCAATCCATATTTCAAAGTATCAAATATAGCTTTGTTTATTTTAATTTTTATAAGTAATCAAACCATTTAAAAGCACATTTACTATATTCTTAACGTTTAAACTATTTAGCAAAGAAAGAATTTTACTAAAATCTGAATACCAAAATCAAGCAATTCCCATTTCTGGAAACAAGTAGCCACATTAACCTTATGGATGTAAACATATATTTCAATTCTAACAATCTATTCATAAGGAAATAAATAGATATTGATACATATATATATACACGGCAATATCTTTCTATATATATATACATACATACTCATATATACCAATATATATATATATATATATATATATATATATATATATATAGAGAGAGAGAGAGAGAGAGAGAGAGAGAGAGAGAGAGCCTTATTAATCTAAAGTCAAAATTAAAATAGTTATATATATAATCTTTTTCATTGAATGATACTAATAACTTACTGATAACTAAATTTTTTTTACTGCTCTTTATAGTAATTGTTTGTCAAAAAGTCAATGAAAAAGAATTTTAATGCTAACTGTTATCACACTCAATATTCTTGTACCAAAATCAATGAAATAAAGATTTCCTATCAAAAATAGTAACTGTAGACAATAAAATGGCTAAGTCTAAATTTTTCCAAATCTCATAAAACCATTCTAGCCTGCATGTTTGCATTCACTATTTAAGATTTGATGTAAGTTAACAAATGCCATGGATCATACTAAGCTATGGTTTTAAAATAATCCAAAACCATCATGTATAACAATTTTTTTTTCTAAAAAATTTTTAATACCAATACCAAAACAAAATTATAAAATGCTTAGAATCCATTTTTTGATTAAAAGACCATCCTCTGATCTAATGGCTTTTTATTTATAACAATCATTAAGCATTTGATACCATAAAGAATGCAATTGTCTTGATAGACCGAAACCCATAGATATGTTTTATAAGAAACATAAAAGCCCCCCCCCCCTCTCCTTTTTTCTACTCTGTACAGCATATAGTATCGCTAACATCTCCTATATAATCATTAAAAACCATTGCAAACACAAAGAACATGGTATTTAAATATTCACACCCGATTCTGGGTTTATACCAAGTTTGGTGATGAACACACCAAATTCGGCATACTCATAGAGTTGGGTGTCAAATTTTCCACAAAGCCACTATATATTCAATATTCACCATATATAAATGAAACAATACAAAAGGAATAAGATTGAGTTAAAGAAAAGTCCCCTGCCTGTGCAAATTGCGGAAAGATAATCAAGGAGAAACTGCCTGGAGAGCCCTCAACTATCAACTTGCATCCCAAGCCTCCAACTCTCCATGCCTTGGCACAGAGATACGAATGAAACCCTTTCAAACACTGAAATAGAGAAAATGCAACCACGAAAAAATAGAAGAATGAGGAATACAGATTCGTGAGGATTTATAGAGTTGGAGTGAGAATCGAAAATCATCTTCATGGTCACCAGAATCCCCATAATAAGTGCAGAGAAACTCGTTCAATAGAGTTTCCATGATACCCCAACTGGAGTTCATCAATGACAGACTAAACTCAAAATCCAACTAACTCCAAGCCAAAATGACCAACTAACCATGGAAATCAATGCTCATAACTGTGAGCTTATCTCTAACAACTTATTCTCTCAGCTTTCCAACACATGGCGAATGTAGTACCAATTAAAAAATTGATGAAACTGCCCACCATAAATTCCCATAACATTTCTGCCATAAGCCAAGTCCAAAACAAGGCTAGATATAAGTTAGGCTAGTAGTCATGCCAGTAAAAGCTTAGGTTAGGTCTTAGTCGAATGCACTAGGTTAGCTTAGATACTAACTTAGTTTAACATAATATTAGGTATTAATGTTAACATTAATATTTATATTAATGATAATATTAATATTAATATCACTATTAATCCTAATTTATATTAAGATTACAACATATCAATATGTATATACATATACATATAATTATAACTTGTATAAATATAAACACAAGCACACAAATATACCAACAATTACGTATATGTATGTATATATATATATATATATATATATATATATATATATATATAAACTAATACACACACACACACACACACACACACACACACACACACACACACACACACACACACACACACACAAAAAAAAAAAAAAGAAAACTGGAAAATAAAAGATTCTTGGTACTGTTAAAATTTTAATGCCACATTAATCATAAGTCTGAAAAAGACCATGAGTTAAGAAACTAAAACTGATCCAAATAAAATTTAAAACAAAACTGAATTGCCTTATCTGAGAACCATTTCTTTAGTGCAGGATTTTTGAATCTGAAATGTCAACATTTATTCTAAAAATCAGATCTTTGAAACATCTGACTTCTCATAGTGCATAAATAAAACAATATAATGATGCCGAAAATGAAATATTTTCTACAAAATCAATGTTTCAAAACAAGTACCAAACCATCTAGTAAATTAAACTAATCTCAAAGTTTGAGGTAACAGATGTAGAACTGTCAGGGCATGACAGGTAGGGTGCCCATGTCCACCCCCCTACCGCTTAATCATAGTGGACAATAGAATTTTTTTGAATCATTGAAACATGATTTGTGTGAAAGGGAATTGTTTGGATGTGTCCTAAAGAGTTCTTGGAACCTTGTCCCACATTTTGTGTTTTTAAAATAATAAAGATTCTTTTTTTCATATCATTTCCCTTACATAATCTCATGATTTTTATTGATCAAATTTATGTTGGGTGTTTAAGTGTTTGTCTATTATTCCACTAAGAATTGAACTAGTTGAAGATTGTGTGGAAGCATTTAAAATTAGTTTTGTAATTCCTTTTTATGCCATGGCTCTATAAAATAAGAAGCACTATATATGTAATTGTACCTCTAAGATGTCATTTGGAAGAATATGACCATCATAACAATGATCAAGAAAGAAGGCTAGGCTAACAAATGGGTGACTAGTATTTATCAAAGAAGGTGATGCCATGAAGGTCATCTACATAAACACTTATTAATTTATGAAATAAACTATTTCAAAATCTAGGCAGTGCTACTATTGGTTATGAAATGAATTGGTTGGTTTTTTGCACTTAACTACTACTATTAAGGTTTTTCTTTTTTTGTTCCACAACTTTATTATAATAAGGGGAACAAATCACATGTCATGAATTTTATAATCATAAAATATCTTGATCTTTATATTATTCATTTAATAATATCACTATTCTTTAAAGAGTACTAGCTCAATGGAAGTGCACCTTCTTTACAAGTAGAGGGATGGTGGCTTGATTCCACCATACCATAATATGATTAAATAAACTACCAAATAAAATACCAAATATACTACAAAATAAACTACCAAATATACTATCAAGTATAGTACCAAATATACTACCAAATAAACTGCTAAATAGACTATAGAATCAACTACCAAATAAAATACTAGATATAATACCAAAATTACCACATAAACTATCAAATATACTACCAAATAATCTGCTAAATAAACTATCAAATAAACTACCATATATACTACCAAAATTACCACATAAACTACCAAATAAACTACTAGCTAAAAATAATGAATGACTAAATCAATGATTAAAATAGTTTAATCATAAATTTGGTTGGGAGATAAATGTCTAGCAATAAACTACCATTGGTAACATGATCAAAATTAGTCACATACCTATAATTTTTAGTAGTTTATTTAGTAATATATTGTTCTTTTTATACTAGTGTAGTTTGGGTATTATAGAATTCATGTGGCAACTGTTTATGCTAAACAAAGACTATCTAGCATCTAAGGTGCAAAAAGGAACATTCCTTTGTAGGTGTTTTAAGGTGGGGGAATTTTCAATTTGAAAAGAATCCCTTGGCCAAATTCATTATTTACTCCACTATTATAATCTGTCAACTAACCCATATAGGATGTATGATCCTAATAACTAGATGAGGAACACCCTCAAGGAAATTAGAAATGATGTGCTACCTAGTATTAGAGAATCATCCCATGAAGACCTCATTCACAATATTGTTGTTGAGGCAACTAACACGTTTTCTAAGCTTGATGATGTGTTGAGGTTTGAGAGGAAGATGAAGAGAATGGATCCCTATTTCAATGGATTTTATATGGATATCCCCTATTCTTATAGGATTAGGAAGATGGTCTCTATCCATGCTAAATTATGGCCCAAATGCTAGAGGGATTCATAGGAGAGGAGGATATGGTATGTCCTAATAGCCCTGAGCTTGATGTGACTATAAAAATGTAAGAAGATGAGCCTCTTGAGGCATCATGGGTCACTAAGGGAAACATGAAGTAAAATATTGTTCACATCTGTGAGATACTAAAACACAAGACATTGTAGATCCTACCTAGTAGAAGTTAGTACTTTGAAAACTTAAGACAAAGTTATCTCCAAGATAGAGTCATTGTAGCTAAGAAGACTTTAATTGACTTTGAACAAGCAACATCAACACTAGATGATAGGATCATCCAAGGCCAACAATTCATATAAGATGATAAGTTCATCAAATTAGTTGAGTTTAAAAGATTTTTGTACAAAATTAAATAGAGTGAACTAGTCATAAAGATGAAACCAAATGAATCAACCAAAAAGAGGTAGGTGTTGGTCAACAAACTACATTCCCATGATCCTAAAAGTAAGATAATGATTCTAGAGGAGGCAAGGGATCTAGTGCAGAGGAGTAGAATGCTACTAGTGCTTGGTTTGGATTTGGAACAAGATTTTATGCTTGACCAAATTAGAAGAAAAGAGAGTGCCATTTCATATGAGGCATATGGAGCTAGTGGTTTGCAGAGAGGAAACAATTTTAATATTGACGCTAAGTCTCTAGTAGTGTGGAGCATAGCTCCCTCATCAAACAAGCCCAAGCTAATGGATGTGCAAAGCACAAAGTAGGGTAATATGATTATATGGACCTTAGAAGGAACCTCTAGGAAAAAAATTCCAAGGCCTTAAAAAACATTTCTCATTCATGAATGAGGCAAAGGTAGAGGAAATAGAAAAAATACTAACCAAGTCTATCCATGATTACATTGATCTAAGGAAGCTCTATGAGGATGAGCTCAGGAAGAACCATGTTTATAAATAAAAGATTAAAGAGCTTGAGGCTAGGATCTAGGTGCTAAAGGTTGAAGTTGCATCTCTCAGAGAACAACTATCCAATGTTGAGTAGGTTTCCATTGAAGAATAAGGTAGGGAATAGAGTGTTCAAGAAAAACCATCTAAGGTCACATTAGAGTTGACTATATAGGGGGTGAGTAGGATGCAAAGGATACAACTGAGCCTAAAAGGATGAGTATTGTTACTCCACCAACTTAGCAACAAGATAAGGTAAGGATATCTATCCTTAAGAGTATGATGAGCCATGGGGTTGAAAATCTAAAGAGTATATCACAATAGGATCATAGTTTTTATCTTGATTTACAAAGTGCTGAGAAATTTTATAATGAGGCACTTTCATGGCTATCACCCACATTCAATTTGTGGGGCCCATATACTCAATTCTTAGAGAGGCTTATTTTATTGGTGGCTAGAAAGCCATATTTTCCTAATAATATAATTATAGTGAAGGAGGGATTAAAATTAGTTAAAGAAATAATTGGCTTCTTCACTAGGAAATTGCAATTGATACAAGGGAAGTTGAAAGTTTTATCTCAGGGAGTTCATACCTACATACTACCAATTTTGTATACTACAAATATAGTGAGGGATTGGTAGGAATGGTCTAATTCCTTTGGTTCCATTTTTACTCAAGAGGCCATATTGGAAATTTTCAAAGACAATGATGATGCCCCTTTTAATAAATTAGTGAATCCTTATTTAGAGTAGAATTGGAATTGATCAAAATTTTTAGTTGACTCTAAAGCTATCACAGATGTGAGGTGGACTAAAGCCACTGAGGACCTAGAAGAGGTTAAACAATTATAGAGTGGCCCACCAAGCAAGTGATATATTTATGGGAATAAATAGGAGAAATAAAGGCTTTTATAGTAGGGAGTAGCTAAGAAAAGTTTTGGTTTAAAGGCAATGCAAGATTTGGATAGGATCAGATATAATAAGTAATATCTTAAGTACAAATCTCTTGCAGATATTTTAATTTTGAAACTTTATAAGAAAGTTAAAGAAGTTGAAGATAGTAGAAGAAAAAGGGGAGACATGACATAAATTTTCACCTGCTAACTTTTTCAACTACTTCCTCTTTTGGATCAAATATTGAGGAATGCCTTGTATAACTTTTTGGGTATGTCTTGCCACCTTTTGTATCCTTCTCCCATTTGTAGCTTGTTGTGATCATATATAAGGATTTCTATGATGTGGAATTGAGGTTGAAAGTCTATATAATTTTAGTCTTATGTCATTTTATAGTCCATCTAGTTTTTGTGATAGTATGAATGTATTCAGGCTTGTGAATTTGAAAGAACAATGAATATGAATGATCAAATTGCCAAGTTTTGAGTTATATTTTGAGTCTATACCACTATTGTGTTTATTTTCAAAGAAAATAATACAAAGGCAAATTTTTCATATCTATATAACTAAATTTTTTCTCTTTCCTTTCATATTTGTGATCTTAAGATTGAAATGAGAAATGGTCTTTCTTTTTAATACTGTTGGAGTTCTTTCTGGTAATGAACATACCAGGTAGATTTAAACCTGATACCAAGAACAAAGACTATGGACAAGCCTAAGGATGAGCTAAATCCTATAATCAACAAGGTTAAATCTTAGTTCTAGACCAATTAATAGAGTCAACCAGACTCACTTCACTTTAGGCTCTGCTAAGCCAAGGCAGGCAAGCCTAAGGGATTTGTCTGATTTATCTTGATACTTCACTGCAAGACTACCCTCTACAGCAAATATGGTCAATATTCTTCTTCAATTTGCTGGTAAATCTCTTGATTACAGTAGCTAATTATAACCAAGGAAAGCAACCACAAATAAGCCATGACCTACAATTCTAGTTCTTCAAAATATAAAATGGGAAATTGATATTCATTTTGATTTGGTTTCTCAGCATAACCAGGTATGCAACAACAAAGGACATGTATCCTTTAAGCTGACCAGTCCCTTATCCATTGGGCATCAACTAAATCTTCAACATACAGATGGATACCTAAAACATGCTCACATATTCAGGAATATGATCTATCTATTTGACTTGCAAATAGACATCAGTCTTCATAACAACTCTCGTACTTATGATGACATCCTCCTAATGAAACCAGCAACCCTATCAGCATAAACAAGCATTTAATTAGACCTTTGTTCCAACAACAAATCTATTCTGATATACAACCTTAAAAGATTGCAACTGAGTTCAAGACCTTGGTCCTTAAGCACAGAACATTGCAAATAATAGAAGCAGGAGATGAGAATCAGAATGAAACTAATAAGGTTAAACTCTTTGCATTAATTTCATTGAAAATAATACATCATCTGCATACAAAAATTCAGAAAATACACAAAGGAGTGACTGTGTAATACAAAATGCCTCAAAAGGAATATAGTATGCTGCTGATCATAATAGAATCAGACTGAGAAAATGGTATCACAACTATAAGAAAAACCCAGGAGATTGGAACCAGACTTGTGGTCTCTCAATACACCCAAAATATTCAAAAAATTGGAACCCGTACAAAGAGTAGAAGAAGGAGATATATAGGAGAGGAGATCTCAAGAAATGCAAGCTGAGTTTGACATCTGTCCCACTGAGAAATCTTCACAAATGGAGTTGCTAAAATTGAACTTCCTCTATCTACCTGCCCTTGAAAAACCATTAATGATCCCAACATATCTGTACTGAGGGTCCAAGAAATCTGATCTCAACATGTCAAGTTGCATCTGCCGACAAAATCAACTTGCATTTCTATCAAAAACCATAACTGCTCCAACTGCATTTAGAAACCATCTAATTAACTTGGAACTTGTTGGAGAAGTTAAGTATGATAAAAAATCTCTATATCAAGTTGCAATTTCATCTGCAACATTTAATTTTCACATTTCACCATGAAGATCTTGAAATCACAAAAACTATTGTAGCTGGTTCCTGCTGATACCTATGCAAATTTTGACTATAGAAATGGAAATTTCGCTCTTTCCCAGTTCCAACAGTATATTACACCCATATTTTTGATAAAAACTGCCCCCTTAAGAGCATTCTGAAAATCTCGCCCCCCAAGCTGAATAGAACAATTAAATTGAAAAATTTAAAATGCCTATATAGTCAAAGTATATAAATCATTAAAAATAAATCCAATCTTTTCAATTTGAAAATTTGAGCGTTGGAGACAAATGGGATTTGATTTTAAATCATTTTATTATTCTTCCCTTTATATCTCCAATTTTCAAGTGCACATGGCAACCTTTTATTCAACCATCATCTGGGCAGGGCCCACCTAGTCTTTTCGTAGCATCTCAGGTTCAATTTTGACCTCCTCTGGCCTTATGACAAGGCAAACCCATAACATCGAGTTTCTTCATTCTGGAGCCTCTGATCACACAACTAGGCGGAGCATCGCGAGACATCAAAAATTTTGCCGCAATCTTACGACTAAGTCGTAGGATTGGGGACCTTTTATTTTTCATTTACGATTTCACGAAATTTTTGGACCATTAGACATCACCAAGATTGGACCCCTGATCAAATGACATTGTCATGCCGTCGCACGACTCCAAACCACAACCCCCAATCATACGATGGGGTCAAAATTTTGTTGACCCTGACCACTGGTTAGATAGGGCCCTCCACAGACCTAGTGTCATATAAGACATAAGTCTTAAGACACTTAGAATTTGCGCACCCTTTGTTTTAGAACACAATATAACATATTATCCTGTGCATATGGGATTAAGCACTTGGTTCATGCGCTAGACTATTTTTTACATGCCTCCAAATGGCTTGCCCCTGCAGATTTGGGCATATGGACCCTCCCCCTCCTCTTCACGTAGAGCTACAGTTATTGGGTGTGGAACTTCCTACTGAGGCTATGATCTACTCCCTGCAAACTCGTGGACTCTGTCTTCTTCCTACCATTCCATTGTGGACATCCTCCTTATACAATGAAGCTGTAGCCATTTGATGAAATCGTGCCCTGCTCCCTGTATGCATTCTGCTCTTATCGTGAGTTGCCTTCTCATATGTGGAGTTCTACTTCTAATTGCCTCCTTACTGGACGTGAGTCTTTGTTTTTCCATATGTTGTATAGTTGTTCTATATCTGCTCTTCCACTAGGTGCCAAACCCCTTTGGACGTGTGCCATATTTTGACATGAGGTGCCTTGCAATACGTTGACTGCCCATTCATGGATGTGGGCCATATGATGAGTTTGTCCCCTCCCTGTATGCTTCCAATGCTACGGTAGGGGTCATGTCTGCTCATTGATGTTGTGATAACAAGAAAATCTATCGCTGACAAATTTCTTGCTTGAGATTTTTACTCTATTCACATTTGCTTCAACTTTGGATAACTATTTTGTCCTACGAATAATCTGAACTCCATTTCTCTTATATCTTCTTCACATGATTATTTTCTTGTCTTTCTATCTTCACCTTCATTGGCACACACTCCATGTTTTTCTTTCAGTGCAATGAGATATTCCATCTATGAGAGCCTCCCATTTGATGTCGCTATGTGCTTATCCCCCTTTTTAAGAAAATCTTTACTGCACATATTTTACTCAGTCTAATAGAATCAGTCGGACCTCGAAAGTAGGTCCAATTAGGAAAATTTTTATTTCCAAATAATTGATATGCAAACTGATCCATCAACCATCTCAAAACGTTTGAAATCAAATTTGACCACTGAAACAATCATTAAAACTTATTTTAAACCATTTCTGCACCACTGTGAAATCTCTGTCAAGATGCCTATTGCCTGCCTTTAAAAATTGATTTAAACATCTGATAGAGCTCTGAAACTCTGGATATATCATATCTCTAACATGCTCTACAGGCCTGCAAAATATCATTGCATGAAGATATCGAGGTCAAAAGATATCGACCTCCAAAGTTGCCAACTTAAAACTACCTGCAGGATAACATGTCAAAAAGATGGAAATTGTGTTTGGTTTGAGCTTTGAAAACTGGGCAAACTGGCACCTGAGATGACAAAAATTGGGGCATTTGTACTTTTTTATGAGGGGAATGTACTTCTATGAGTTGGGTACATGACGAATGGCGGGGCGCATTCGGCGAAGGTCTGAAGTTAGCTACTTGGAATTGCAGGATAGTGAACATCAGTAAGGTAATGTTTTTTGCAAATGGAATGATGCTGGAAAAGTGTGAAGACAGATTCATCAAGTTTTGAAAAATGACACACTTGTAGTATTTTCAAAGTAGAACATAGGGAAACAAACCATTTGATCCTACCAGTGATAGGTTTAAAGTTATGATGCCTCAAACAGGGCTCTCGATCAATCTGCATCTCTAACTACTAGTGAAACTTTAAAAATTGCAAATGGAATCACGTTTGAAAACTTATCAAACGCATTCTTCATAAGCTCAAAATTGGAACGTAGAAAGTCTTTGACCCCTAAAATATGATGCAAAAGTAATTTTCTCACTTGGGTCAACTAGTCAAAATTTATTGCTTGTTAAATAGGGCTACTTAGAATTATGAACAAAATACAAATTTGCAATAGGGGTAACTGACCAACTTTGAGGTGTTCAAAACCTAGTCAAAAAAATTTGAAATATCTTGAAACTTGAAACATAGGTCCTCTGATATGCATACTAAATATCCTCAAAGTGGCGAACCATGAAACATAACTGAGTAAAAGATATTCAAATGCAAACATGGCTCTGTGTCGTTGTTTGACACTCAGGCAGGAAATGCGAAACTGAGAACCACTCAAAAAGGAACTTTGTTGAATGGCTCAGGATATCAGTTTAACATTACGAAAGATATGTGTAGGCTAAATGAAGGGTGTTAGAAACATAAAACACCATTTAGGCTTTATTTCCACATTCGGGTACACAAGCATGAAAAGCATTTATAGGGGCTCGAAGTAACTCAAAATTTGGAATAGGCACTCAAAACGGGATGCAATTTTGAGTGCCACCAATGGCTCTGTTTGGGGATGCATACCCCTTGCGAGCATGGAAAGGATTCAGATCTCTGGTAGAGTAGACCACAAATAAAATTGAACTTGACAACTTCTTCAGAGGGCACAGGGACAAAACACAACATAAAAAAAAACAAGAGTATTTACAGAATATACAAGTGTACAAAGGCAAAGATCAACCTAAAACTATTGTTCATGGAGAAAATTAGTATTTTTCAAGAAAAATACCTTTTCAAGAACTGTCCATGAAATGGCAATTCAAGAATATTGTCTGATAAATCTTTGATAATATATGAATCCTCTCCCCATGTGTTTTTGATCAAATAAGGACCAAGCTAGATTGGGTCAAACTTACCATGTTTTCCTTTATCTTCAATTCTAGCATTCCACATTAGAACAAGATCTTAGGTTGAAACTTCCTAATCACTATCCTTTTGTCATATAAATGTTTTGTTTGTAGCTGTAATTTCATATTTCTTGCAGAGGCATCTTTCCTTGTTTCTACTAATCCAACCAATTCATCAATTCGCTGATGCATGTCATCAACAATCTCATCATCATAGACTTGAATAAAGTGATACAAACCTATCATATTATTTTGAGGCATTCTGGTCTGAATCCCATATACAAGGTCAAAAGGTGATACACCAATTGCCTTCTTGACTGTCACTCTATCAGCCCAAATAGCAAATTGCAACTTTGAATCCCAAGCCTTCTTGTTGTCATCCAAAGTCCTCTTAATGATTTTCAATAAACTCTTATTGGTAGATTCTGCTTTTCCATTCCCTTGTGGATGATAAGGTAAAGAAGCTGACTTGGTAATGCCATATTTTTCAGAGAATTTAATGAATTCATTAGACCTAAAGCACATAGCATTATCAGTCACAATTCTTTTAGGGCATCCAAATCTTGAAATAACATTATTCAGTAGGAAATTATTCACTACTTGACTTGTTGCATTTCTTGTGGGGATAGCCTCTACCCACTTTGTGAAGTAATCAATGGCAACTAGTATCCAGGAAAAACCACTACTAGATTTGGGAGAGATCTCACCTATAAAATCCATACCCCATTGCTGAAAAGGTACTTGAACCTCCACTGATTTTAAGGGAGTATTACCTAAAATTTTTAGCTTTCCTACAAATCTTTGACAAGAGTCACACTTTCTCACCAAAACTTGAGCATCTCTAAACAGATTAGGCCACCAAAAACCTGCCCTCATAACCTTATGGGCTATAGTCTTTGCCATATAATGTCCTCCACATACACCAGAATGCATCTCTTTTAATATTTTTTTAGAATTATGCTGATCAATGCACTTTAGTAATATACCTTCAAAATTTCTCCACCATAAGACACCATTCTCAATAATGTATCTAACTGAATGCAATTTTATAGTTCTTTTTTCATTCTCTATTAAATGGGGTGGTGACTGCATGTGTTGCAGGAAATATATTATATCTTTGTACCAATCACAATATTTTATGTCACATGTACTAAGGCTAACACCCTGATCTTGAGCATTGATTTGATTAGCATCTAAATTTTCTTGTGCCATGAGCTTAGCTAATCTGTGACCTCTTACTAGCTTAGTAATTTGGATATCTATATTGAATTCTTAAATTATGTTAATCCATCTACACCTTCTTCCAGATACCTCTTGCTGAGAGAAAATATCCTTTACTGCTGCACTTGGTACAAAAGCAATAACAATAGCCCCTACAAGATAACATCTAAAAGCCTTAACAGCTTTAACTAGAGCATATGCTTGTTTCTCACTGATATCATATTTCAGTTCTACAAGCTGTAGGGACTTACTGAAAAATACTATAGGTTGTTCATGTCCATTTTCATTCTTCTGAAGTAGAACTACTGCAATAGTATGAAAATATGCAAAAGAAAAGATATGCATAGGCTTTCCATAATCAGGGGTCCTAAGTACTGGGGCATTCTTAATAGCATTTTTTATTTCTTGAAAGGAAAAAGAAGGTTCACCTTCCCAATTTATTATAGCACCTTTCTTGAGCATTTTTGAGATTGGTCTACTAACTTCAGAAAAATTAGTCACAAATCTCCTTAGAAAATTGACCTATCCAAAGAAAGACTGTATGCCTTTAACATTTTTTGGTTTTTGGACCTTGTCAATTGTTGCTACCCTTTCAGGATCAATCTTAACCCCCTCTTTTGAAACTATATGGCCAAACAGTTTTCCTTCTGTGACCCCAAAAGTACACTTCCTCGGATTCAAAGATACTCCATAGTCTAAGGCTTTGAGAAAAATATTCTCAAGATGTCTACAATGATCCTCAACTTTCTTTGAATATGCAGTCAAATCATCTTGATAAACTACCATAAATTTGTCAATGTAATCTTTGAAAGCTACATCCATAGCTCTTTGAAAAGTTGCCCCTGTATTTATGAGACCAAAAGGCATTCTCACATATACATAGGTTCCCCAAGGGGTGGTGAAGGCTGTCTTAAATTGCTCTTTTTCATCAACCAAGACCTGGTTATAACCTGAAAAGCCATCCATCATGGACATCAACTCTAAACCAGTGACCTGTTGGAGCATAGCCTCCATATTGGGTAGTCCATAATTATCTTTTAAGGATGCAATGTTTAGATTCCTAAAATCAACACAAAGCCTAATGTCACCATTATTTTTCCTAACAGGTACAAGATTAGACACCCAAGAAGAATGCCTAATTGATTTAATTATTCCCCCATCTCTGAGTTTTAATAATTCCTCCTGCATCTTTGGGGACAAAGTGGGGTTCACAGGTCTTTGCTTCTACCTAAAAGGTTTCACATCTTCTTTAAGTGGTACGACATGTTGGAACAAATCTTGCCTATAATCTTTGAGGTCATCATAGGAACATGCAAACACATGTCTAAATCTTCTTAATAGATTAATCAAAGATCTCCTAATATCAGGGTTTAAAGTTTTTCCAATGTACACCCTTTTTGGGGAATGAATTGTACCCAAGTTAATCTCTTCTAACTCTTGTGGCTTGTCACCATTTGCATTTGAAATTATCCTATCTTGATTATCAAAAGCACTTTCCAACACAACCAATCCCTTTTGTACCTTGTTATTTTTCAATTGCAGAATCTCTTGTCCAAAAATTGTTTCTTTTCCATCAGCTATTTCTACCCATGCACTGCAATCAAGTTCCTATCCATGATATTTATCTTCATTGAGTAGAAAATTTAGAATATCTTTGTCATCCTCAAAAACTTGCCAACTATGGACATTGTCTGGAATTGAAGGCCTGTTTTGTACTTCTATGGTGGACACACCGGCAAATGATATGTCATCAAGTTTTATAGCCACATTTGCCAAAAGGTCTGCCATCTTATTGCTATTTCTATCTTTCCACATTATCCCAAAGGCATCAAAAGACTCAATCATGTCCCAAAAAACATTTCTATACTGCTTTAGTCTTTTATTTTTGGACACATAAACATTCTTTACTTGGGAAATAATTAATTCAGAATCACCAATGACATATATTTTCTTAATTCCATGATGTGCTGCAACCTTCAATCCTAGCAATAGGGCCTCATACTCTGTAATGTTATTGGTGCATGTAAAATTTAGAGAAAAAGAATACCTGAATGTATTCTTGTCAGGAGAAACAAAAACAATTCCAGCCCCTAATCCCTCCTTCGAACTTGCTCCATCAAAATACATACTCCAAAGATTTGGAGAGTCCAAACAATATGTGACCTCTTGCCCAATTAAAGGAGGAAATTTTTCCACTTCTTGAATAGTTAGTTCACCTTTGAATGTATTTACATCTGTGTCTATGAAACAAGTTGCATCATTATCAATACTCTCCTCAAAGATATGAGTCACTCTAGGTTCTCTATTGACCTTGATGGCCTTGTCCTTTATCTTGAAGGTGGCATATGATAGATCACACTGCATACTTCCTCCCATTGCAACACTCCAGTTTCTTGAAAGCAACATCCCATAGTGGGGGGGAATATCCACTACCAAAACTGACATAGTTAGCTCCTCATCAAGATGTGCAGCAAGTCTAAAAGGTAAATCATTAATAGTTCCTATGATAGGTACTTCTCTAGCATCCATTGCTCTACACTTGCCTTGTCTAGTATCAACTCCAAGACCAAGGGCTTGCATAACCTTGAAAGGCATTATATTAGTTGAAGCTCCTGAGTCAATCATGCAATTTTTTAAAGTTCAGCCCTTTATGATCAGGCTTAAGAAAAAAGGATCAATATCCTGCAAATATGCTATTGATGAATTGTCTAAATACATTTGGAGTATCTGAGACATGACCCCAATCTCTTCCTTCTCTTTATTAATCTCTAGGATCAATAGTGTGTTGGCTAGTGCTTGTGTAATTACTTCATTATCTTGTATTCCTCCCAACCAAGACAAAGCCTTTCTTTTATGTTCCTCTATCTTAAACATTTCTGCTAAGGGGACCTTAATAGTGATCTGTGACAGCATTGAACCCATATCAATTGGATCATAGGTAGTATTTTTCACATTGACATCTAAAGGGGAAGCCGTTTGAATAGTAGATGAAACCTTTTGCTTCACAAGATCAGAACTTGCTTCCCTTTCCAATTTGTTTATCTTACCAAGCTCTTCATTTTGAAAATGGACCCTCTTCTTTGGTTCCCATTTCTTACTTTTGTTTTCTTTAATCTTTGGGACCTCAGGGAGAATCTTCTTATTGTCATGAGCAACCTTTTCTATATTTTCCTTGATGAAGATGCCAGATGATTTAGGAGGGATACCTTCTACAACCCTTTTTCTCAAATTGTAAGTGCTCTGGACTTGTGCCACTAGCTCCGAAGTAATTCTATCAATTTCTTGAATGGAAGGCTTCTTCAAGATAATGTGATCAGTAGGAGTTAAAGTGTCACATGTAACATTTTTATTTTGGTCTTCATTGTCAGAAAAGACTTGTTGGTGATGTGTGTGATACACCATTCTTTGATTTGTAATATCATGGTTAGGCTCATTGACATTCGATTCTCCATCACTGTCACAAAGGTGAATCATATTGCAAGTGATATCTTCTTGATCCTTATTTTTTATGTCATCATTATTTTGCAATTGTTGTTGATCATCACAAAAAGACTGAGCAACAACACAAAAATATGGAGAGTGTGGTGATTGACAAACATGACACCAAGGGATGTCATCATTCATATTTACTGAATTTCTTTGTAGAGGATCTGGTGTCCCTTTACCTATGTTCCCTTGTGCAGGATTAGGAATTGGCTTTTCATCTTTCCATTGAGTAGTGTAGGGATAATTTTGCATTCTAGGCTGCCTATTAAAATTATTATTAAAAGGAGCCCTCTCTGGGATATTTGGTTTGTTAGCTAAGGGAGATGGGACATTTAATTGTTTTAACAAGCTCAAAACCTGTCCCATTTCGTCATCTTTAGATTTCTTTCCTAAAACAGGTTTTACATTATCTCTCTTTCCCCTAGGATTGAATAACTTGGGGTCATCCCTTTTTCCAAGCTTTCCTGCTACCCTTCTATTATTCTCAATATTGATAGCCATTGTGAATGCATCTCTTAATGTTTTAGGTTCCTTATCTCTAAGGACATAGGCCATCTTACTATCAAGGGCATTAAAATAAGTAGTAAGACACACATCTTCATTCAATCTCATTACTTGAAAAAGTTTGTACATACCTTTTTGGAATCTGACATTGAAATCAAAGGCTGATTCATTGGGGCTCTTCTTGATATGTTGAAATCATTCAACATAAAACTAGCATTTGTCCTATCACCATATTTTTATTTAAATAGGGTCTCAAGATCGCTCCACGAGTTGATACTATCATCAGGCAGTCTTCTGAACCAGTCTCTGGCATCCTCAATTAGCGAGTGAACAAAAAGTTTCATCACTATATCTTCATGTTCCACCTCATAATCACTTAGCATATCAATGAATTTTCTAAGATGTTCTTCACTAGTGACAAAATTATTTCCAGCAAATTTTGTAACTTTATCCCTGAGCTCATTTGGTATAGGATGAGGAAAACCAGGAATACCAATAAAGGACATCTGCTTATATCTTTCCATATAAATTGGTTTTTTTTGGAGAACTGGGATAGCTGAGGAACTTGCTTCAATAGCTTGATTTTGAAAAGGGGCTTGAGTTTGATGGGGAATATGGAGAAGGGGAAACTGACTAGTAACAATAGGAGTTGTAAAAGGGGAAAAGAGTGGGGCACTTTGACCTACTGTAAGAGTACCAACACTAGGAGCAGGAGGTAAAACAAGTGGATATTGACTAGATTGAACTGTTAGAGCAGAGTTAGACTTGATAAACATGATTTTTATCTTAGCCTCTGTAGCTTGGGCTTCATTTTCCACCTTCTCTAGTTCCTTAGCCAAGTCTTCCTTATCCTTTTTTGATTTTTCCAGCTCTAAATCCAGCTTTGTCATGAAACAAGGAGTAGACTTACTAGGGGGCTGTGGCTCATTGATTTTTACTCCAATTGCCTTTTGTTTTCCTTTGTCCAAATCTCTCCTTTGGGGCTCCTCAACTGCAATCTCTAAAGGCTTGTAAGGTTGAACTTGTGTGACAACAGGGTCCTGCTTTTCTTTGAGCAATTGTTCTTGTCTTTGAATATCAGTTCTTAAAGCACCCATATCTCCAAAGATATCAGAGTGTAAACTAGAAGATCTCTCCTCCAACTTTATATTTTGTTCCTGCAATGAAGCCATTCTCCTAAGCAAGTTATCTCTTTCAATAATATATTCACAATAATTTTCTCTTTCTCCTTTTCTAGATGCATATGCCTAGTTTCCTCATCTGCAACTTTCTTTCTGAGGAGGGCAAGCTATCAGATCAATTCTTCATGATCTGTAGTAGCAGTCTCAGAGTCAACTAGGTCAAAATCCATAAGATTTGCTACATATGGCTCTTGTCTAGGTTTAAAACCCCTCTCCATGTTTTCTCTATAACCCCAAATGTGTTCCATCTCATTTGCTATGTTTGATCTATATGGAAAATTGACAATAGGGGACATACCTTTATCTTGAAAATTTTTAGTTGGGGCTGAGAAAGTTTCTCCCAAGAGTGCAACCCCTTTTGATTCAGTACTGTTAGAAGAAAACTCCCTTTCTTCAATAGGATGACATAATGATTGGGGTGACAGATTACTTCTAGGAACCCATGTAGAACTATCAAATCTCTTCTTATTCTGATTTCTATTTACCTCATGGGATAACCCAGCTGACAAAGGTATCTCAGGATGATTCTTCATAAAGGCACGTGTATTCTTCCTCTTTTCAGCCATTGATTGTGTCCCCTTTTTTTAAAACCTTCTAGCACTAGTTGCAAAACCTTGACTTGAGTCGCCATCCAAAAATGGGAAAAATGAATTAAGAACAGAAGAAGAAAGACAACATAGGAGCCTTGACACTTTGTTAAAAAATTTGACAGTAATCTTTCAACAAGCTCCCTAGTAGAGTCGCCATTTTGTTGGAGTTCTTTTTGGTAATGAACATACCAGGTAGATTTAAGCCTAATACCAAGAACAAAGACCAAGGACAAGCCTAAGGATGAGCTAAATCCTATAATCAGCAAGGCTAAATCTCAGTTTTGGACCAATTAACAGAGTCAACCAGACTCACTTCACTTTAGGCTCTGCTAAGCCAAGGTGGGAAAACCTAAGGGATTTGTCTAATTTATCTTGATACTTCACTGCAAGACTACCCTCTACAACAGATATGGTCAATATTCTTCTTCAATTTGTTGGTAAATCTCCTGATTACAGTAGCTAATTATAACCAAAGAAAGAAACCACAAATAAGCCATGACCTACAATTCTAGTTCTTCAAAATATAAAATGGGAAATTGATATTCATTTTGATTTGGTTTCTCAGCATAACCAGGTATGCAACAACAAAGGACATGTATCCTTCAAGCTAGCTAGTCCCTTATCCATTGGGCATCAACTAAATCTTCAACATACAGATGGATACCTAAAACATGCTCACATATTCAGGCATATGATCTATCTATTTGACTTGCAAATAGACATCAGTTTTCATAACAACTCTCGTACTTATGATGATATCCTCCTAATGAAACCAACAACCCTATCAGCATAAACAAGCATTTACTTGGACCTTTGTTCCAACTGCAAATCTATTCTAGTATACAACCTTAAAAGATTGCAACTGAGTTCAAGACCTTGGTCCTTAAGCACAAAACATTGCAAATAATAGAAGCAAGAGATGAGAATCAGAATGAAACTAATAAGGTTAAACTCTTTGCATTAATTTCATTGAAAATAATACATCATCTGCATACAAAAATTCAGAAAATACACAGAGGAGTGACTGTGTAATACAAAATGCCTCAAAAGGAATACAGTATGCTGCTGATCATAATAGAATTAGATTGAGAAAATGGTATCACAACTGTAAGAAAAACCCAGGAGATTGGAACCAGACTTGTGGTCTCTCAATACACCCAAAATCTTCAAAAAATTGGAACTCGTACAAAGAGTAGAAGAAGGAGATATATAGGAGAGGAGATCTTAGGAAATGCAAGTTGAGTTTGACATCTGTCCCACTAAGAAATCTTCACAAATGGAGTCGCTAAAACTGAACGTCCTCTATCTACCTACCCTTGAAAAACCATTAATGATCCCAAAATATCTGTACTGAGGGTCCAAGAAATCTGATCTCAACATGTCAAGTTGCATCTGCCGGCAAAATCAACTTGCATTTCTATCAAAAACCATAACTGCTCCAACTGCATTTAGAAACCATCTAATCAAATTGGAACTTGCTAGAGAAGTTAAGTATGATAAAAAATCTCTATATCAGGGTGCAATTTAATCTGCAACATTTAATTTCCACATTTCACCATAAAGATCCTGAAATCAAAAAAACTCCTATAGCTGGTTCCTGCTGATACCTGTGCAAATTCTGACTATAGAAATGGAAAGTTTGCTCTTTCCTGGTTCCAATGGTATATTACACTCCATATTTTCGATAAAAACTACCCCCCTGAGAGCATTCTGAAAATTTGGCCCCCAAGCTAAACAGAACAATTAAATTGAAAAATTTAAAATGCCTATATAGTCAAAGTATATAAATCATTAAAAATAAATCCAATCTTTTCAATTTGAAATTCTGAGCGTTGGAGACAAATGGGATTTGATTTTAAATCATTTTATTATTCTTCCCTTTATATCTCCAATTTTCAAGTCCACATGTCAACCTTTTATTCGACCATCATTTGGGCAGGGCCCACCTAGACTTTTTGTAGCATCTCAGGCTCAATTTTGACCTCCTCTGGCCTTACGACAAGGCAAACTCATAACACTGGGTTTCTTCATTCTGGAGCCTCCGATCACACGACTAGGCGGAACTAGGCGGAGCATCAAAAATTTTGCCCCGATCTTATGACTAAGTCGTAGGATCGGGGACCTTTTATTTTTCATTTATGATTTCATGAAATTATTGGACCATCGCACATCACCAAGATTCGACCCTAGATCATACGACATTATCGTGCCATCGCACAACTCCAAACCACAATCCCTGATCATACAATGGGGTCAAAATTTTGTTGACCTTGACTGCTAGTCAGATAGGGCCCTCCACGGACCTAGCGTCATATAAGACATCAGTCTTAAGACAGTTATGTTTTGTGCATCCTTCATTTTAAAACACAATAGAACATATCATCCCGTGCATATGGGATTAAGCGCCTGGTTCATGTGCTAGACTGTGTTTTACATTTCTCCAAATGGCTCGCCCCTGCAAATTTGGGCATATGGACACTCCCCCTCTTCTTGACGTAGAGCTACGGTTATTGGGCGTGGAACTTCTTGCTGAGGCCGTGATCTGCTCCCTGCAAACTTTTGGACTCTACCTTCTTCTTGCCGTTGCATTATGGACGTCCTCCTTATACAATGAAGCTGTAGCCATTTGATGAAATCATGCCCTGCTCCCTGTATGGATTCTGCTCTTATCGTGAGCTGCCTTCTCATACGTGGAGTTCTACTTCTAATTGCCTCCTTACTGGACATGAGTCTTTCTTTTTCCATATGTTGCATAGTTGTTCTATATCTACTCTTCCACTGGGTGCCAAACCCCCTTGGACGTGAGCCATATTTTGACATGAGGTGCCTTGCAATACGTTGAATGCCCATTCATGGATGCGGGCCATATGATGAGTTCGTCCCCTCCCTGTATGCTTCCAATGCTGCAGCAGGGGTCATGTCTGCTCATTGATGTTGTGATAACAAGAAAATCTATCGCTGACAGATTTCTTGCTTGAGATTTTTACTCTATTCGCATTTGCTTCAACTTTGGATAACTATTTTTTCTTACGAATAATCTGAACTCCATTTCTCTTATATCTTCTTCACATGATTATTTTCTCGTCTTTCTATCTTCACCTTCATTGGCACGCACTCCATGTTTTTTTTTTAGTGCAATGAGATATTCCATTTGTGAGAGCCTCTCATTTGATGTCACTATGTGCTTATCCCCCATTTTTAGCAAATCTTTATTGCACATATTTTTTTCAGTCTAATGGAATCAGTCAGACGCCGAAAGCAGGTCCGGCTAAGAAAATTTTTATTTCTGAATAATTGATATGTAAACTGATCCATCAACCATCTTAAAACATTTGAAATCAAATTTGACCACTGAAACAATCTTTAAAACTTATTTTAAACCATTTCCGCACCACTGTGAAATCTCTGTCAGGATGCCTGTTGCCTGCCTTTAAAAATTGATTTAAACATCTGATAGAGCTCTGAAACTCTGGATATATCATCTCTCTAACATGCTCTACAGGCCTGAAAAATCTCATTGCATGACGATATCAAGGTCAAAAGATATCGACCTTCGAAGTTGCCAACTTAAAACTACCTGTAGGATAACATGTCAAAAAGATGGAAATTGTGTTTGGTTTGAGCCTTGAAAACTGGGCAAACTGGCACCTGAGATGACAAAAATTGGGGCATTTGTACTTTTTTATGAGGGGAATGTACTTCTATGAGTTGGGCACATGACGAATCACGGGGCACATTTGGTGAAGGTCTGAAGTTAGCTACTTGGAATTGCAGGACAATGAACATCAGTAAGGTAATGTTTTTTGCAAATGGAATGACGCTGGAAAAGTGTGAAGACAGATTCGTCAAGTTCTGAAAAATGACACACTTTTAGTATTTTTAGAGTAGCACATAGGGAAACAAACCATTTGATCCTACCAGTCATAGGTTTAAAGTTATGATGCCTCGAACAGGGCTCTCGATCAATCTGCATCTCTGACTATTGGTGAAACTTTAAAAATTGCAAATGGAATCATGTTTGAAAACTGATCAAACGAATTCGGCGTAAGCTCAAAACTGGAACGTACAAATTATTTGACCCCTAGAATATGATGAAAAAATAATTTTCTCACTTGGGTCAACTTGTCAAAAGTTATCGCTTGTCAAATAGGGCTACTCAGAATTATGAACAAAATACAAATTCGCAACAGGGATAACTGACCAACTTTGAGGGGTTCAAAACCTAGTCAAACAGATTCAAAATATCTTGAAACTTGAAACATAGGTTCTCTGATATGCATACTAAATATCCTCAAAGTGGTGAACCATGAAACATAACCGAGTAAAAGATATTCAAATGCAAACATGGCTCTGTGTCATTATTTGACACTCAGGCAGGAAATGCAGAACTGAGAACCACTCAAAAAGGAACTTTGCTGAATGGCTCAGGATATCAGTTTAACATTATGAAACATATGTGCAGGCTAAATGAAGGGTGTTAGAAACATAAAACACCATTTAGGCTTTATTTCCACATCCGGCTACACAAGCATGAAAAGCATTTATAGGGGCTCGAAGTAACTCAAAATTTGGAATAGGCACTCAAAACGGGATGCAATTTTGAGTGCCACCAAATACAATTCAGATAAGTTGTATATCTTTGATTGATTGATTTTAGTTCAAAAAACTATGTATTTTGTTTTAGTAAGTGGTAAGGGTTTTGGGTATACAAGAAGGATATGATAAGAATGATATTTAGAGTCCACAATTGACAAATTTAATTGCAAGTCAATTGAATAGGTCTAAGTTTTTTGATTTTGAATCTATATAACAATAGATAAGTTACCAATCAATTAATTTTACTTACAAGTTGATGGTTTATATAGTTACAAAATAAACACATAAATCAAAATAAATTTACCATTTTATGTAATGAAGAACTAAAACTATTGGCCATTACTTATTTTCATTTACTTTTTTGGTTATGGTTAGCTACTATGATCAGGAAGTGTATAAGAAAATTACAAAAGAACATTGACCATTTTCTACTATAGGGGATAGTCTTGAAGAGAAGAATATCATAAAATTTGTCATATCAATCCTTTAAGTTTTCCCACCTTGTCCTTGTAGATCCTAAAGTGACGGGAGTCCTAGGGACTCTATTGATGTTGGTCCATAACTAAGATTTAACCCTACTAAATATAAGATTTAGCTGATCATTAGGCTTGTCCCTATCTTATGCTTCTTGGTATTGGGTTTAAATCTACCTAATATGTTCCTTACCAAAAAGAACTCCAATAAAATGGTAACTTTTCTTGGGATATATGTGAAATATATTGTGATATATACCAATACCTTTTCTATAGAGTAAGGTTTCTATTAATTGATGTATAGTATTGAAGGTTTCTTAGTTTGACCTTTTGTGTTAGCTTCTTTTGTTGAAAGCTTTCCAAAAAATTTAAGTCTCAAAAGTCATTTAAAAAAATTATTTCCCTCTATAGGTTGGAAACTCAAGTCTAAGGTTTTTTAGCCTAGTGCTATAAATATTTTAGGAAATCTTAACCAATGGATGATAGGAAGAAAAATAGACGTGCTTTTACAAAGTACCACTCACAAATACCATTGTACACTAAATTACCTCTAGGGGTAGAAAGAACCAAAAAAAAAAAAAGTTAATTCTAATCCTATGTGGATTCCTAGAGGTAGTGTGATATTCCAATCACTTTACCACCCTATGGTAGAAAGGGAATCATCCTCCAAAAGTTTTGAATCAGAAGATGCTATGCTACTAGGAGAGCCTTTTACCACTCCTTTTCAAGAGGAGAGAGCTTATCAAGATAAAAAGGTGTTTCCTATGGGGGATGTGCCTTGTAGACCAATTTTTTTGAATGAAAAGAGTTGTAGTTGTGTATTTAGGGAAAATATGGGTGAATTTTTTAGTCCTAGATAGGGACCATATGTGGCTAACGTTATAGACCTAGATGACCTAGTGGATTTAAAAGCCACTACTACAAACCCAATATTTATTTCTAGAACTACACCTTCTTAGGAGGAGGGTTGAAGAAGAGGAAGACAAATGCATTCATTTGGAAAAGGAGAAAGAATAAATAAATTTAAATACTCTAATTAAGAGTAACAATTTGCTTAGGAGAATGGCTTCCCTACATGAGAAAAATAAGAGATTAGAGGAGAAATCTTCTAAGCTACATTCTAATATTTTTGGAGATATGGAAGGCTTAAAATCTAAAGTCCAAGAGTAGGAGTACCTTCTTAAAGAGAAGGAGGGATTTATTATTTCAAAAGTTCAACCTTATAAACTTGTTGAACCAAAAATTGTAGGTTTGATTATGAAACACCTTGACAAAGGAAAAAAAAGATTGTGGGAGTACAAATCAATGAGACTTAGGTTCTTCCTAATAAGCCCATTAGTATTGTCATGTCAAGACTTGATTTAGACTTGGAGAAGGTCAAAAAGGAAAAGGACTACTTGGAAAAGGAACTTGAGAAAGTAGAGAATGAATCTCAGGAAGCAAAGACTAAGAGAAAGATCCAATTTATTAAATCTAACTCTACCCTAGCTTTTCATCCATTCCAATCTTCACAAATTACCCATTTTATCCTTACTACTAAAACTCTCATAATAGGCCAAATCTCTTCACAATTAGCTCCTACCTCAACTTCTACTACTACTAGCTAGTTCCATGTTATTCAACAAATCTAGTAGTCTCAAACTCCTATCTAAAGCCAAGTTGATGGAGCAAGTACCTCAAATATTATAGGCTTCCAAAGGAAACCAATTTATATGAAAAAATATAAACTTATATCCTTCTTAGGTATCCCTAGTTTTCCACATCCCATATCTAATGACCTTAGAGACAAGGTCATAAAATTCTCTAGAAATAATGCCATCACTGGTGAAGAACACATTAGGAAGTTCATTGATATGCTCAATGATTATGAGGTGGAGCATGAAGATGTGGTGATGAATCTTTTTGTTCATTCACCAACAGAGGATGCCAAATATTGGTTCACAAGATTACCAGATGATAGTGTATCCTCTTGGAGTGACTTATAAAAACTCTTCAAAGGGAAATATGGTGATAACACCAATTCTAGATTTGTGTTGAATGAGTTCAACAACATAAAGATAAAGAAGGGTGCAAATGAGTCCACTTTTGATTTTAATGTTAGATTTTAGAAGAGAGTGTATAAAATTTTTCAAGTAATGAGGCTAAATTAGGATGTTTGTCTCATAACCTATTTCAATGCTTTTGATTGTAAAATGGCCTATAGTCTCAATGACAAGGATCCTAAAACATTGAGGGAGGCTTATAAGATAGCAGTAAACATAGAAAATAACAAGAATACCTTTGGTGAGGTGGGAAGAAGGGATGACCCTAAATTGTTCAATCCTAGAAATATGAAAGAAGGTGAAAATCCTACTGTAGGCAAGAAGCCTAAGGAGGATACAATGGGGTGAGTTTTAAATCTGTTAAAGAAAATGAATCCAATAACTTACCAAACAAACAAGCCAAATACTATTGAGAATGCCCCTTTCAATAATAATTTTAATAGGCAGCATAGGATGCAAAACTATACTTATACCACCAAATGGAAGGATGGTAAATAAATCCCCAATCTCACTCAAGGAAATAAAGAAAAGGAAATACCAAATCCTCTGCAAAGGAATTCTACAAATGTGGTAGAAGAGATGCCTTGGTGTATTATTTGTCAATCCTCTCATTCTCTTGATTATTTTGTAGTGGCTCAATCATTTTTTTCAAATTAGTAGGATCAAAAGGAAGAGGGAGAGGAAGAAGAAAATCATTAGGATGTGTCATGCAATATGATCAACCTTTGTGACAACATGGAGGAATATGGCATTGAGGAATCTGAGATTGATGTTGTAGACTATACAAATGTATATCAGATGAAACATTAGAAGGTGTTTTCTAATAGTGAAGACTACGATGAAAGCACAATATGCAACACATTGGTAGAGGCGGATCACATAATTTGAGGAAGCCTTCCAATGAAGAAATTGATAAAATTATTGTAGAGATGGTGGCTCAAATCCATAGTACTTACAATCTAAGAAATCAAACTATTAACAATGCTCCAGCTAAGCTAGCTAGTATCTTTATCAAAGGCACTATTGCAAATATTAGTAATGAAAATAGGAAGGACAGTCCTGAGACATACAAGCTCAAGGATAACAAAAGCAAGAAGTAGAGCCAAAGAAAAAGGTGTAGTTTCAAGGAGTTGAAATTGTCAAGGCAATTTTACAAGAAAGGAAACTAGATTTTGATATCTTCAAGCTAAAGGTAGTTCTTGCTATTCAAATTCCTATAGCAATAGGTATTGCTATTAGGCCTATCAATTATGATCCTATTGATATGATTTCAATATTATCACAAATTACTGTTAAATTCCATTTATTAAATTTTTTTTAGGATAGAGAAACACAATATAAGGCTTTATCTTGGTTGGAGGGGATAGGAAATAAAAATATTGTCACACAAGAACCAATAGTCTTATCATCTGACACATCACTTATAGTAAACGACAAGGAGGACAAGGGAATCATATCCTAGAAACCACAAATGTATTCGAAAAATTCATCTATAGCCTATCTACAAGATATTGATCCTTTCTTCCTCAGTCTTCTTATAAATGGTAGAACTTTGAGGAATTGTATGATTTACTATAGTGCATCTAACAATATTATGCCTTTTAAGGTTATGGGGGCCCTTCGTTTAGAGGTAGATACGAAAGAAGGTAGATGTAGAGCAATGGATGCTAGAGAAGTCCCTATCATAGGTACTATCAATGCCTTACTTTTTAAACTTGCTTCTTGCCTTGATGTAGAGATATTTATGATTGTCCTCATAGCTGACATTCCTCCCCATTATGGAATTTTGATCTCTAGGAAGTGGAGTGCTACAATGGGAGGTAGCCTGTAGTGTGACTTATCATATGATACCTTCCATATAGGGGAAAATGCTATCAAAGTTGAAATAGAACCAAGGGTGACACACATACTTGAAGAGAATATATATAAAGATGTTACATGTTTTCTAGATACCATGGTAAATTATTTTAGAGAAAAATTCATGAAATTGAGAAACTTCCCCCACTCATAGCACACGAAGTAACCAATTGTGAAAAATCTCAAGGCCTTTGGACCATATTTTTGATGGTGCCATTTATAAAGAGGGCTCAAGTGTTGGAGTTGTGTTAATATCTCTAGAAAATAATACATTTAGGTATTCATTTACTTTAAACTTCTCATGCACAAATAACATTGTAGAATATAAAGCACTACTATTAGGTTTAAAACTTGTAGCCACGCATAAAATCAAAAGCCTACATATTATTGGTGATTTTGAACTAATAGTGTATGAGGTCAATGAGATTTATGCCTCCAAGAACAAAAGGGTAAAATAGTATAGGAATGTTGTTTGGGATCAAAGAGGGTCATTTGATACTTTTTGGAATTTTTTGGAGGGATAGAAATAATAACAAGGTGATTGATCTATTGGCCAATATAGCCATTAAACCAAATGAAATGCCATTTGCTGGTATGTCTAAAATTGAAGTACAAAATAGGAAAGTTATTGAAGATGATAATGACATCTTGAATTTCCTACAAAATGAAGACAAGTATCATGGCCAAGAAATGGACTTTCATGCTTGGATAGAAATAATAGATGGAAAGGAGAAAATATTTGGTCAATAGATCTTACAGTTAAGGACCAATAAGGTACCTAAGGGACTAGTTATCTTGGAGAATATTTTTAATAATCAAGGTAGAGTGCAGTTAGAGTTTGGAAATTAGAAGCCACAGGTTCTTGAAGAGGTCAATATAGGAACTAATGAAGCTCCCAAAAGGGTACACATTGAAAAATTCCTATCCCCTAAAATTAGGAAATCTTTGATAATTTTGTTAAAAAATTTAGACATATTTTTGCATGGTCATATGGTGACCTTAAATCTTATAGGAAAGATTTATTCCAGCATGTAATACATCTCAAGGAAGATGTTAAACCTTTTAGATAAAGGTAGAGACCTCTGAATCCCACTTTGGCCCCTAAGATGCAAGATGAACTTATGAAGCTTAGGGATGGGGGGATAATAAAGCCAATTAGGCATTCTTCATGGGTGTCTAACTTGGTACTAGTTAGAAAAAGGAATGGTGATATTAGGCTTTGTGTTGATTTTAGAAACTTGAATATTGCATCTTTGAAGGATAACTATGGATTACCTAATATAGAGGTTGTGTTCTATCAAGTTACTAGATCATAGCTAGTGTCTATGATGGATAGTTTCTTAGAATACAATTAGGTCCTTGTGGATGAAAATGAATAGTTCAAAACAACCTTCACTACACCATGGGGAGCATATATGTGTGTAAGAAGGCCATTTGTTTTAATCAATGCATGGGTAATAGTTTAGAGGGCCATGTATGTAGCTTTTGATAAGTTTATGGTTGTATATCAAGATGACTTATTTAAAGAAGGATAAAGATCATTGAAAAAAATTATAAAATATTTTTATCAAGGCCTTAGAATATTTTGGTTCCTTAAACTTGAAGAAATGTACTATTGGGGTGGTAGAGGGGAAGTTGTTGGGTCATATATTGTCCAAAGTGGGGGTTAAGATTGACCCTAAAATATAGCAACAATTGATAAGGTACCAAGGCCCAAGAATATCAAGGGTATACAATCTTTCTTTGGATAGGTAAATTTCTTAAGGACATTTGTGATAAAATTTTCTAACATTAGCAAACCAATTTCCAAAATGCTCAAGAAAGGAGAAACTATTAGTTGGGAAGGTGAGCCTACTATTATTTTTCAAGAAATTAAAACTACTATAAAGAATGCACTAGTTCTTAGGATACCTAATTATGGAAAGCCTATGAATATTTTCTCTTTTGGATCCTTTCATACTATATCTATAGTCCTATTAAAAAAAATGAAGATGGATGTAAACAACTTATTGCATTTTTTGGCAAATCTCTTCATCCTACAGAACTTAAGTATGAAATTAATGAAAATTAGACACATGCTTTAGTCAAAGTTGTCAAGGGCTTTATGTGTTATGTAGTAGGTTCTATTGTTATTTCTTTTGTGCCTTGTACAATAGAAAAGGATATTTTTTCTTAGCAAGAGGTGTCTAGCAGAAGGTGTATATGGATCAATAGAATATAAGAGTTTAATATTAACATTCAGATCACCAAGTTGGTAAGAGATCAAGGATTAGCAAAGCTTATGGCTCAGAAAAATCTAGATGCTAATCAAATAAATGCTATAGATGAGGACCTCAACTTTGGTGCATGTGGTATGGATCAATGTGACTGGTACAAATATGTAATATACTATTTACATCATATGCAATCTCCATCCCACTTGACAAAAAATGAAAAGAGGATTATAAAATTGCATGCAGTTTGACACATTATCATAAATGGAGATCTATGGTGGAGAAATTTAGAGGAAAATTTTTTGAAGTGCATTGATCAACAATTTTTTTTTAAAAGTATATAATGAAATGCATTCAGGGGTATGTGGTGGGCACTAGATGGCAAAGACTACTACCCACAAGATCATGAGAGCAGGCTTTTGGTGGCCTAGTTTATTTAAGGATGCCTAAGTCTTAGTAAGGAAATGTGACCCTTGTTAGAGGTTTGTAGGCAAATTGAGGTTCTCAGGGAACACTCCTTTGAAATTAGTTGAGGTTCATGTGCCCTTTCAACAATGGGGGATGGATTTTATATATGAAATATCACCTAGCTCCAATAGTGGTTATTCATGGATACTAGTTGCAACTAATTATTTTACAAAGTGGGTAGAGGCCATCCCTATGAAGAATTCTACTAATAAAGTAGTAAAAAAATTCTTATTAAATAACATCATTTCAAGGTTTGGTTTTCCTAAGAGAATAGTAACTGATAATGCTATGTGCTTTAGATTTGAATAATTTATTAAATTCTATGATAAGTATGGCATTACTAGGTCAACTTCATCACCTTATCATTCACAAGGGAATGGATAGGCTGAATCCACAAAAAAGAACCTATTGAAAATCATAAAGAGGACTTTGGATGATAATATGAAGGCTTAGGACTCTAAATTGCAGTTGGCAATTTGGGCTAATAGAGTAACAATCAAGAAGGTAATAGGTGTATCACTTTTTGATCTTGTATATGGAATTTAGGCCATAATGCCTCAGAAAACCCTAATAGGCTTGTATAACTACATCTAGATATATGATGAAGACATCATTGATGATATGCAGAAAAGGATCGATAAGTTAGTTGGATTAATGAAAACAAAAAAGGAAGCCTCCACAAGAAATATGAAATTATAGTTGCAAGAAAAGAACATATATATGATAAGAAGAAAGTGGCTAGAAAGTTTCAACCAAATGATCTTGTCCTAGTGTGGAATGCAAGGCTAGAAGATAAAGTTAAACATGGAAATTTTGATCCTATCTAGCTTGGTCCATATTTGGTTGATTCCACTTAGGGTGAGCACTCATATTTTATTTAAGAATTATTAGGGAGCTTTCTTGAATATCTAGCACATGGACAATTCTTGAAGAAATACTTCAGTTGATGGTATTTTAGTTTCCACAGACAATAGTTAGGGTTTGTCTATTTTGTACAGTTATATAATTTCTTATATATGTCTCTATAGCCCTTGTATAGATGTATATTTTGTTGTATAGTCTCAAGAAGTTGTCTTAGGCTATCAAGTATATGGTCTTCTTAACCCAAAGATCCTAAATTCTTGCATGGATATAGGGTATCCATCATCCTTAGATAGAGCCAATAATAATCCTTATTTTCACTAAGCTAAATTTGAAAAATTTATGGTGATAATGTTTTAGAAAGTTTATTGTGATGTTAGGGTTCATGTTTTATATGTTCTCATTTTTAGAGGATGGTCCTAACATAATTAGTTTTTCCCTAATCTAGTATTAAATTCCCTTGCCCTAGTGTGAAAAATAATGCCCTAAGATTGTGTCTTCATCTTTCTCATGAAAAATTTCATAAAAATCATGATCTATCCTATACCATAGGTTTTATATCTAAGTGGGAGATTGTTTGTTTTTCAATTCTTCCCTTATGATCTTATGATCAAATGGGTTATTGAGTGGTCATAGGGTTAAAAGACGAGTCTCCTGATCTTACAATTTCTTTGTGTTGTATTATCGTAAGTGCTGATGAAAGGGTTTCTAAACCAAGGTGTGAGACAAGGTAATGTTTAACAAAACCCCCTCTAGAAAAAGATATAAAATATAGGCAAATATTTCATTATTTTGAAAAACAAAATGATTTCTATTAGCGAACCTCTCAAATTTTTTATTCTAAATATTATTTATATTGGCGATTATTTTGGAATCATAATATTTATGTAGAAACTATTGAAAAATCTCAATAATAATAGGAAGTTCTTTAATCACCATAGAATAGTACAAATCAATATTGAACATTTTTTACCTTATGGAATATTATGAGGATCATTACATTATATTTAAATCAATAGTTAAAACTAAATATTGGTAATATATCCCTAATGTATCTAATAATTATGATAATTATTGGTAAATTAATTTTAATTTATTCAATAATATATAATATTTTGGTGAATCAAATCTAATCATGTATCAAATCTTGTGCCAAATCTTTGAGTTTAAACTTTTTAATAAAATAAATTATTGAGTGATTTTAAATATTTTAGAACTAAATTTTATAAAAATGTGGTGATTTAGGTTGCATTAAATCTTAAATTATTAGCCAAATTACTAGCCAAAAAATTCTAAAATTAGCCAATTGATGAATATTAGCAACTAAAAAATAACTTGGTGTAAGATGTTATGAAAGACAGGCAATCGAAGGATCATAGAGGTAGAAAAGAAGGGTAATGACCTTATGATAATTAGTTGAGGTTCTTTGATGTTATGATAAGGGCCTAGTTGCAGGATCCTTGGAGCAATTTTTTGTTTGGATTACAAATGGGAAATGTATAATTCTAAGAGGGGGGGGGGGAGGGGGGAGCAGTGAATCAGAAGTACTAAACTCTAACCAATAAAGCTTTCAACTTTAAAACATTGCATGCATAAGCATATAGAAATAACATGTAAAGAAAAAGAATCCACATAAACACTTGACACCAGATATGATTACCCAAAAACCCTCCAATGAGAAGGTAAAACTTGGGTGGGGATGACACTTATAATTCTTCACTACTACAACAATAAAGTTCACTTGTTAAGGTTACATGTTTTGACCATCCTCATGATCTACCCTATGAAAGGCCTAGCCAATTAAAGGCTTACAAAGGATTGTTAGATCCCACCCTATTAAAGGATTTTAGCACCTATCAAAAGTGTCCCTGGATAAAGGAATTTAGAACACTCGCTTGGAATTTCACCCTATTAAAGTCTTTATATAATGGCTGTTAAACCAACCTAAGTCCATAGGATTTTATTCTGTAGTAACAATTTTTAGAAAGTATAGTGGAATGTTTGATCTAACACTTACAATTTGATATTGCTAATTTTAGATCACAATTTAGTTCATCTCAATCCTCTTTGATCTGATATGAAATTGCTATAATCTCAATCCTTTGTTCTACTAACTAATTCTGCAATTTTGTCCTTCTTCTAAGTCACCTTCAACTTGATCAGTTCACCCCTTTCACTTTCTTCAAATCTAGCATTACCTCCTCACATGCATTCTTTCTCACACTCTATGAAATATGGGGCTTTGTCTCTCTTTAAAAAGGATTTCATGACTTAGGGTTAGGTATGAATCTATGATTGAGATTCATCTTACTTTCGCACTCAATTCCTTCCATTTTTCTAATTGGTTGTATGTAGATTGCATAGGGAATCCAAATAGATTTGACCTTATCTCCAAAGCTTCAAGATCTATCTATATATTGGCTCAAAAATGGTTTACATAGTTGTTTGTGAAGGCACAAACTCTTATGTTGATTTTGTGTTACTCAACACTTAATAATACTAATGCTCAACACTAGCGCAACACTTGAACATGCTCAACATCTATTGTTCACTTGACACATATACTCACTTGACACTATCTATTTGCTCGGCATCTGAGTAACTCAACACTTATTAAATTTATAGCTCAACACATATTGTTAGAGTAAATAATTATTTATTAATGATTTATTCTTTTACTTAAGTTTACTTAGGTTAATGCATTTATTTATTAGTTGTAGTTTAGGAGTTTTTGACAACATGGGAGTTTGTTCAAATATAAGTCATACTTATCTCCTCACCTTGATCGAGGATATTCTACCTTTTGTGGACATATGCTTAGTTGTCAACCTTATCTTCTAGCACTTTCTAGCTTGTTCTACAAGCTTCCTTGAGGCCTTTATATTTGAGCTCTCTCTTTGTATTTCTCAACTCATATCTCATTTTTAATAGCAATACATTTTGCAATATCTTCTCTCTCAGTCTGTTTAGCGTTTTTCCAAGCTCGACCTCTACCTTCTTTGGTTTCCCTTTGATAGGTTATTTGCATGTAGGTGATTTTGGTGCACTCTAAAGTTGGCTTTCATCAACTTCTACATGGTATCAGAGCCTTGCTACTACCTCTTGGTTGAAGGATTTTTGAAGTTGTGATTCAGAGAAACAAACCCCAATTTGTTTCTATTTTTTTCTTCAATTGGGGGGAACGGCAATTTTTCATAGCACTTTAGGACTAAATGGATTCTGCCATTGAGTTTAGAAGGCTCATTACAGTTAGGATTCATATAAATTTTTCTATTTTGGCTTCCAAAGTGTTTGGAAATTTCTTTGACCACTCGGGAGGACTATACAAATGAGTTTTTTAATAAAAAATAAAAAAAACATTTTTGGCAGTGTCACCCTTTGGCCACCACTGTGTGGTCCAGTAGCAGTAGCACCATTAAGCCACCCACCTATAGTTTTTTCTCATGCTACTCTAGTACACTTGCCACTGGCTGCACCACCTTTTTGCCTCTACTAGTGACTATCACTAACCTACAACCCTACTGCCAACTACTTACATGGACTTTTACCAGAACACATGGCACATTTTTTAAGTGCCACATGGCATAGGTGCCATGTTGGCACTTCCCACATGGCTCATGCTAGGTCACTCGGACACATCAACATCTTGCCACGTGGCACTACCACATGGCCATTTTTTGCTGTAATGGCTGACAAACTGTCAATTTTAACTAGGTGATTTGCTTATGTTACCATGATGTCAGCTTGCATCAGCACCCCTAGAAGCACTTCAAGTCTCTTTTTGACCTACTCATGGTTTTTTGGCCATAACTTGAGCATATTGAGGTATTTTTTTGATGGGGACACAACCCAAGAACAGAATGGACACAACAGAAAAGGGAAAATTATATTAACTAAAAAAATAAGCTAGTACAACAGTACAGGAAAATAAACTTCAAAACATGTCCTAAGGGCTTACAATGGCATAAATCTGGAGATAATTTCTCCTTTTAGTACCTCCTCTCAAACTCCACTCCGAACTGCCTTTTACAATGCCAGAAATCTCCTTAAATAGACCTCGGAGGATTAAGGACTAGGATTACATTCTAGAAAGTGCTAGTAGGCATCCACCGACCAAATAGAAGGTTCCAGAAGCTGCATTAGAAGTCGGTACAAATCTAGAAGAATCCAGAAATGGTAACCGAACTTCTGGGAGGCATAACTTTTGAACCGTAGCTCCGATTGACGACCGTTTACATTTTCAGAAAGCTCTCAAAGTGCTCTATAGCCCTATGGACCAGCTTCACTCATCCCCCATTTTTTGACCCTTTTCGAGGTCATTTAATGCCCCTAACCTTACTTTGAAGCATTCTTAGGAGGTCTCCAAAACCTGAAAAACTGCAATAACTTTCAAACCGTGGGGCCTTTTGACCTGATTCTTTTTCTGGAATGCTCTAAATCACAATTACATTCATCTGGCCAATTTACACCTTCTAGGTCACCAAAATGATGGCCAAATTACATGCTCCTATTTTTTTGGGATTTTCTAGCACACTGATAGCTGAACTATGAGAGTTGGAACCTTTATTTGACCCAAATGGGTATCCAAAAATGAAAAGACATGAAACAGAAACTAAGTCTAAGTACATTTTTTTGGGTGACACAGGATTGCCCTTATACCTCTAGATGCTCCTGCATCAGACACCCAGGGTAGATGGAAAAGCGACCTTGTCACTTTATGAATGGTAGAGGAAATCCCAAATGGGAAACCTCAGCTGCTGAAATCCAAGTTGAGTCCTCAATCGACCATCCTTTCCACTTCACCAAATACTCTTCATACTGCTTGTTTCTAGTACTCCTACCCACACGATGATCTAGAATGTCTTCTATCTCCTCCTTCTTAGAAGCAGGAATTGGACATGGCTCTAACACCAGCTCCTCATCTGCACCATCACCATGATACTCTGTTAAATTTGCAATGTTAAAAATGGGAGAAATTTGAATACCATCTGGCAGCTCCACTTCATATGCATTTCCTAAGTCATGTTTCTTCAAAATTTTGCAGGGGCCAAATTTCTTCATTTTTAGCTTGTTGTAAGTACCGGTTGGAAATCTTTCTTTTCGTAAGTGCACCATGACTAAATCTCCCACTTGGAATTCCTTATGTCTTCTCCTTTGATCAGCCCTACCTTTATACTCTTGATTCATCTTGGTAATGTGTGCTTGAACCTCCTCATGTAGACGCTTGATATGTTCAACAAATTCCTCAGCTTTAGCACTTGTCCTCTCCCCTTGCTCTATCTTCCTCAGCTCTGGTGCAGTCCTTGGGCTACTCCCATATACAATTTGGAATGGTGATTTTCTAGTACTCCTATTTATAGAGTTATTATAAGCAAACTCTTCCTGTGGTAGAATCAAATCCCATCCCTTGGGCTTATCTCCAACTAAACATCTCTGCAAATTGCCCAGACTTCTGTTTACCACTTCTGTTTGACCATCAGTCTGTGGGTGATGTGTGGAACTAAATTTTAGGTATGTTCTCAACTTCTTCCACAATGTCCTTCAGAAATACCCCACAAATTTAGTATCTTTGTCAGAAACTATACTCCTTGGAAGACCATGTAGTCTTACCACCTCTTTGAAAAACAAGTCTGCAATATGGACAACATCATGAGCTTTGTGGCATGGAATGAAATGTTCCATTTTGGAGAACCTATCAACCACCACGAATACTAAGTCATTGCCCCTTTGTGTCCTTTGTAATCCAAGAACAAAATCCATACTTATGTCCTCCCATGGCCTTGATGGAACAGACAATGGCTGATATAGGCTAGTATTGTGAGTAAACCCCTTGGCAACTTGACAGACCTGACAACTCTGTACAAACTTCTTCACATCCTGTGAAATTTGAGGCCAAAAATAATGTTCTCTAAGAATGAAAATGGTCTTATCTCGACAAAAATGTCCTGCCATCCCTCCACTGTGTTTCTCCTTAATCAGATTTTCCCTCATGGAACTCCTTGGAATGCACAATTGACTACCTTTGAACAACATGCCATCTTGAATCAAATAGTCTAACCACTTGGTTCTATCTACAACAATAGGTTCTTTACAAGCTTTCCATGCTTCAGCAAAATTAGGATCCTCGGGGTACAAATTCTTGAGTTCATCAAACCCAACTACTTCAACCTGCATTACTATAAGCAACAATTGTCTCCTACTTAGTGCATCTGCAACCCTGTTAGATTTTCCACTTCTATGCTTTAACACAAATGTATAACTCTGCAAGAATTCTACCCACTTTATATTCCTCTAATTAATTTACCTTGGCTATTTAGGTACTATAATGCCTGATGATCAATATACAAAACAAATTCCTTTGGCAATAAATAATGCCTCCATTTCTTTAAGGCCTGAACTATTGCATAGAATTCTTGATCATAAACAGAATACTTCTTCTTTGCATCATTCAATTTTTCACTAAAATATGCAATAGGCTTACCTTCTTGGCTTAATACAGCCCCAGTAGTGCTACCACTAGCATCACAATCCACCTAGAACACTTTTCTAAAATCTGGAAGTGCCAACACAAGTTGTTCAGTCACCTTCTTCTTCAGTAATTCGAAACTTCTCGCAGCTGCTGCAGTCCATTTGAACTCTTTTCTATCCCCTCTTATTGTATCAGTTAGGGGTGCACATATGCCACTGAAATTCCTAATAAACTTTCTGTAAAAACTAACCAGACCATGAAATGATCTTACCTCAGTAGCAGACCTTGGAGTAGGCCATTCCAAGATGGATTTTACCTTCTCTGGATCCATTTTGAGACCTTCAGGTGATATAACAAATCCCAAATAGACTAACTCCCTTTTTGCAAAGACACACTTCTTTAGATTAATTAACAGTTTCTCTTCCCTTAGCCTTTCAAGGACACTATGAATATGTAGTAAATGTTCTTCCAAAGTCTTGCTGAAAATTAAAATATCATCCAAATAGACAATAACAAATTTTCCCAAGAACTTCTTAAGTACCTCATTCATGAGCCACATGAAGGTGCTTGGGGCGTTCGTCAATCCAAAGGGCATGACTAACCACTCATAAAGATCCTTCTTGGTTTTGAAGGCTATTTTCCACTCATCTCCTTCTCGAATCCATATCTGGTGATAACCACTCTTAAGATCTATCTTTGTGAAGTATTGAGCTCCGCTCAAGCAATCCATAATATCATCCATCCTTGGAAAAGGAAACTGGTACTTGATGGTGATACTATTGATAGCTGTAGAATCTGTACACATCCTCCACTCTCCATCCTTCTTTGGTGTGAGTACTGCAGGTACTGCACATGGACTCAGGCTCTCTCAAATCAAGCACTTCCTCAACAGCTCCTAAACCTATCTATTTAGCTCCTCTATTTCAGTAGGAGTCATCCTGTGAGCAGCCTTGTTAGGAAAACTAGCTCCTGGAATCAGATCTATCTGATGACTGATTTTCCTTACTGGTGGCAATCCATCTAGAACATTATCATAGATAATATCTCCAAATTCCCCTAGTAAATCTGAAACTTCAATTGGTATTTCACTACTACCTTCTTTATCTTTCCTAGGAATCAAAGCATAACACATATGCTGATGTTTCATGCCATCTAAAAACTTCCTTTCATCAACAAGACAAATCCTAGCACTGCTACATACCTTTTCACCGTCCTTTTTCATGGGCTTCAATTTGTGGCAAACTCCATCCTTTGTCAGAGAGTATGTGTTTGCATGTCCATCATGTATTGCATGTCTATCAAACTGCCATGGTCTACCCAACAATAGATGGCAAACATCCATCGAAATAACATCACAGAGAACTTCATCATGGTAACTCCCAATTTTGAATTTTACTAAACATTGTTCACTTACCAAGACCTTATGATCATCTTTTACCCAAGAAATTTGATAGGGTTGGGGATGTTTCTCCCTCTTGAGCTTCAGCTTAGAGACCATCTCTTCTAATACCAGGTTATCAGTGCTACCACCATCAATGATCACGTCACAACATTTATCCTCACACTTGCATCTGGTATGAAACAAACTCCTCCGTTGTCCTAGTTCATTCTCACCACTTAGTAGGACTCTTTCTTTTACCAAGGTCTCTCCTCTTTCTGCATCCTCTGAATGTGATGATTGTGCATCCTCATCCACATGAGCAACCCTAGCTTGGCCCTCAGCTCTCCTATCTATCCTTCCTTGTCGATGACCTTCTTCATTACAATGGAAACAGGTTCCACAGAAGCCTCCTCTTCCTTGTCCACGTCCTCTACCTCTTCTTCTTTGATTTCCAAAGTCTTGATCATGGGAGCGGTTGAAACCCTCATTCCTCTGGTTTCTGCTAGTACCCAAATCTTCATTTTTCTTTTGGGTTTCATTGCGGCCTCTAGATGATCTACCACTTCCCCTTCCTCCTTGACCACACCCTCTTTGTCTTCCTTCAAACCTTTTAATCAATTTCTCTTCAACTCGTAGGGCAAACTGGTATGCATCTTCAACGCTAGTCATTCTTACTAGACTTAATTCCTCTTGGATACTTGGTTGTAACCCACTGATATAATGAGAAACCTTCTCCTTATTTGCTTCTGCATGTCCTTCTCTAATCAAGAGTCGGTAAAACTCCTCTGTATATTCTTGGACTGATCTTCCTGCTTGCTTTAATGCATGCATCTTCTTAAATAGATCCAGCTCGTAGTCTACAGGAATGAATTGCTTCTTCAATTTGTCCACCATGCGATCCCATCTTATGATCTTCTCCTTTCCTCTTCTGTTTCTTTCCAATTGAACCTCTTGCCACCAGATTTTGGCATGGCCTTTCAGTTTGGCCTTTGCAAACTTAACCCTATCTGGGTCCTTGATATCCTCATACTCAAAGTATTCTTCCAGTTCATTGGTCCAATCGATCAACTCATCTGGTTTCTTATTTCCTGAAAATACACCCACTTCAATTGTAGGTCTTTTTCCAAACTTAGTAATGGCCTTAAAAAGCCTTTCCTCTACAGAATTCAGAACTTCCCCATCAAGTTCCCCTTCTAGTCCCATTTCTTCTTCTTCATTGTCATCCTCACTGTCATCACTTCCGGCAACATTTGCTCCTCTACGGAGCTCCTCTTGCAATGCCTGTACCTGCCTTTGGAGGGCTCTAACCTCCTCGAGATTAATAGCTCTAGCCCTTCCACCACGCTCTCTTTGTGGAGGCATCTTCTTAACTCAAACCCACAACCACACAGTCTTGGTGCAAACTGCCTCACATTCGGCGTTCTATCTACACACTCAGGAAAACCTGCTCTGATACCACTTGATGGGGACACAACCCAAGAACATAATGGACACAATAGAAAAGGGAAAATTATATTAAATGAAAAAATAAGCTAGTACAATAGTACAGGAAAATAAACTTCAAAACATGCCCTAAGGGCTTACAATAGCATAAATCTGGAGATAATTTTTCCTTTCAGTACCTCCTCTCAAACTCCACTCCGAACTGCCTTTTACAATGCCAAAAATCTCCTTAACTAGACCCCGGAGGGTTAAGGACTAGGAGTACATCTAGAAAGTGCTAGTAGGCATCCACCGACCAAATAGAAGGTTTCAAAAGCTGCGTTAGAAGTCAGTGCAAATCTAGAAGAATCCAGAAACGGTAACTGAACTTCCGGGAGGCATAACTTTTGAACCGTAGCTCCGATTGATGAACTGTTTACATTTTTGGAAAGCTCTCAAAGCGCTCTATAGCCCTATGGACATGCTTCACTTGTCCCCCATTTTTGGCCCTTTTTGAGGTCATTTAATGCCCCTAACCTGACTTTGAAGCATTCTTAGGAGGTCTCCAAAACTCAAAAAACTGCAATAACTTTCAAACCGTGGGGCCTTTTGACCTGATTCTTTTGCTGGAATGCTCTAAATCACAATTAAATTCATCTGGCCAATTTACACCTTCTAGGTCACCAAAATGATGGCCAAATTGCATGCTCCTATTTTTTTTGAGATTTTTTAGCACACTGATAGCTGAATTGTGAGAGTTGGAACCTTTATTTGACCCAAATGGGTATCCAAAAATGAAAAGACATGAAACAGAAACTAAGTCTAAGTACATTTTTTTGGGTGACATAGGTTTGCCCTTATACCTCTGGATGCTCCTGCATCATTTTCCAATCCCAAAGAAGTGCCAAAAAGCTAGTTTCAAGATGGAGACATCCGTGTAGGTATTTTTAGGCTTTGATTTAGTTTTTTTCTTGTTTTTGTAATCAAATTCCAAAGTTCTATTTTTCACTCTGGCAAGCTTTTCTTTTGCATCCCATCTTTATTTTTTGGAAATGTTATATTTTTTGAAAGCTAGTTTTGTCATCTTTTTAGAAATGTTGTCATTTATTTTAGATTCTACCCCATGTTCTTTCTATCATTTTTTTTGCATTTTTTCTCTATGGTGGATATCTTGGGTGTTCCAGGTCTAAGGATCATTTTCATGGCATGGGATCTTTTGTTTTGAGCTGTACTATCTTTTGTATTAGCTTTTTCCTTTTTTTGATCATTGTAGCTATCATTTGTAAGCATCTTTATGCACACACACAGAGATAAGGTGCCACTCTTGCATTTTAGGCTCATGAACATTGTTTTGAGATAGTTGTACTATCACTATTTTATAAAGCACCATGGGGGGATAGTTGTTGCCATTTTTGTGCCCTCTTCCTTTGTCAAGTGAGTGTCCCTTCTATGACATTAGCCCCATGTAGAGTCAATGACCATGGCTTTATAGGTGTTTGTACCTCTTCAACTATCTTGTCATTCTTGGTTCTTTCTATGGAGGATTTTGGCCCATCTTCTCAAATGCCTGTCATCTCAACCCATCTACATTAAGGGGGTTTTATTCTATTATTCTAATGCTTCCTTGGTTCGATGGTTTGATAGTGTGAACTATGTATTCAATATTTGATCCTATTTACTAGGAAATTGCACTGGTTAGCTACCTATACATTCTAGGGAGATGGATCATCTACCATATAGAAATGCTCATTTTGTGCCTTCTTCTTCCATGGAGATTCTTTAGATTAGTAGTTTCTTTCTAATGACAAAGTTTATAGCTTCTTCATGATTTAGTGATTTTCTTCATGATCTTCTTTTTGTTCCTATTTTACAGGACATTCCTCTAGCTGGGGGCTTCTTCAATCCTTCACTAAGTTTTCTTGCCTCTTTTTGGGGGAGGGTTTTTCCCATTTGGCTTTCTCTCTTTCCCCTAGTTTCAAAGGTTGCATTTCTTTGTATTTTACATAGTTACCTAACATGGCCTCATTGTTGGGACCCATTCTACATTTCATCTTAGTTTTTGCAAGCTTAAGGCATTCCCCTAAGTTACACTTAAGGGGGGGTGTTAGAGTAAATAATTAATTATTAATTATTTTTCTTTTACTTAAGTTTACTTAGGTTAATGCATTTATTTATTAGTTGTAATCTAGAAGTTGTTGACAACACTAGAGTTTGTTCCTATCTAAGTCATACTTATCTCCTCTCCTTGATTGAGGATATTCCACCTTTTGTGGATGTATGCTTAGTTTTCAACCTTGTCTTCTAGCACTTTCCAACTTGTTCTACAAGCTTCCTTGAGGCCTTTACATTCAAGCTCTCTCTTTATATTTCTCAACTCATATCTCATTTTCAACAGCAATACATTTTACAATATCTAGTTATGTCTCAGTCTGTTTATTATTTTTCCAAGCTCCACCTCTTCTATTTTTGGTTTCCCTTTGATAGGTTATTTGCATATAGGTGATCTTGGTGCACTATGAAGTTGGCTTTCATCAACTTCTACACATATTACAATGTAGCACTTGTATAAATTATACTTGGCATATAGTGCTAGCTTGACAAGAACTTAGAAAATAGCTTAAGTGTGTTGACACTCAATCATCAAAACTAATCTAAGATCAATAATCTCCCCCTTTGACATGAGTGTCAAAAAAAATTAACTATGCATGATGAGTCTATCTCCCTTAAGTATAATACAATTATAGTTTGGCTTATATACAAAACTTCAAAATAGTTCAAAATTTTGTGTCTCCTCTTGAGTTGATGTGCCTTTTTTTGTAACCAAAATTTTACTCCTTTTAGTGGATTTTCCTTATGTTGATACTCTTTTGTTTGAAATGGTCTGATATACCCTATTTTTTCTTTTCTACATTGTACTCTCCTTTTTTCGCTCTGTTTGTTTGGCTCCACCTTTTATTTTGACTCTCCCTTTCACATGTCTCCCGTTGTAGATTAAGTCTCCTTATAGCCTTTTGATTTTTCTCCCCCTTTTACAATTTCTCCTCCTTTTTGACACTTATGTCAAAGGGTCTATACAATGACTAAGTATTTTTCCAAGAAGCTCTTGTTTACTTCCATCAAAATTCTTAGAGAAACATCCTAATTTTATATTACAACTTCTAGGGATTTGATTTGTATTGCTATCTCTGCTACAAGGTGAACTAAGTCATCTAGTGTTGAAAGATTAGGATCTTTCTTCAATACATTTTTTGCATAGGCTAGTTCCTTTTGGAGAATCTACATGTGAGGGGTTAGGGTGGCTTGTATTTGAACTAATTTGGCTCTAGTATTAACCTCTTCTATTGTTAATATAGCTAGTTCCTTTTGTGTGTGAAGCGGTGTATGGAAGTGCTTCTCACATTGAGCTGGATCTTTTGGAAATTATATGCTTGATATTTTTGAATTTCTTTCCAAGCTCATTATTCTTTGGCTAGTTTCTTGTGTGAAGATTGAAGGATCACACAATTTTGTGTATAGTAAGAATATATTCTCAATTATTGTCTTCACCTTCTCAATTTTCTTTGCTAGCTCTACCTATGATAGTGCTATTTCACTAGATATCCTTTCATTTACCTTTGCTTGAAATTTCTTTTCTGACTAGTCCATGAGTTTAACATTAGCATCCTGGTCTTCATTTTTCACCTGTTCAACAATATCTGACAATTTTTCTAATATGTTCTTTACTTCATCAAGTGGCTACAAGCTAAAGGCATCTAAGAAGATGTCGTTACTCTCATGTAGTGCTTGATTTTGTTTATACTCATTTTTGAGTATCTCCTAGTTCTTCTTCCTTTCCAATACCTCCTACATGACATTTATCTATTCAAGTGTAATGTTTTCATTGTCATATTTTAGAATGACTCTTTCCTCATCTAATGTAGGGTCTCCATAATGAAGTACCATTGTAAATTTTGTAGAGCTTAAGCTTGGTGCTAAGATTTGGAGTGGAATAAAATCAATGGTCAACTTCTAAGGTATTCATGTAGGAGTCCCAATAGTTGGTAGATTTACCAAAGTTTGAATTGCTTCTTGCTCCTTTTCCTTTGGAATCTCCTTCTCCTCCTTTTATTTGTCTTTATCAATAATAATTATTTGTGGTGGTGCACTTTGTACTTTTGTAGTGGGAATACAAGTATCCATCTATCGTATTTGTTCCCTTGTTGGCTCCTTTGCAATTATAGCAACTTTAACTAGGGAATCAACCTTAGCTAATGAATCTTTTGAAGCTTGCTCTTGAGGTTGTCTACTTGTAGCTATAGGGATGGTAGGGGATGTTTCTTGTGTGGCTACCTTGTCCCTAGTTAGGTTAGCTACTACTTACTGTAGCTCATCTACACTGACTAATACTGGGTTGTCATACAACTTTTCTTGTAAAGTTGTTTGGTCAAGGATTTTTTGAGATCCTCCACAGTTATTAGGTTGAAGTTTTGACCAGAGTTGTCAAGAACATCCTTTACTTTTATTGTGTTTGTAGGTGTAGATGTGTCATGTGGAGGGCTTGGTGGTGGCAATTGTGTGTCTTGCACATTGTGATCTATTTGCTACTCCTCAGTAGTTGCCACTTCATCTTTGTTTTGTTGTGTCTCCTCCACTATGTTATCTCCTTTTTCTTTCTCTGCCTCTCCTTCCTTATCATTATCTTCCTCTTCTTCATTATTTCTTCCCTCAAAGGGATCTTCCTCTCCTTCTTTAATAACAGTTAGCCCATATATTAGCTTCCACATTTGAGTGGACTTCTTGACAACATCTTTAATCTTATTTTGAAGAATGTTGAAGGCTCTATTTTTGGGTGCAAAATTGCTCCATTCTTCTTGTTAGCCTTAGTTATTTTTCCTTTGGTAAGATTTGGAATTGCTCAAGCCAATGTAGACTCACTTATTTCCTTTGATATGTTGAGGAAATAATGCCATTTATTTTCAATAATAGAATATAAATCTTTACGCATTGAATTGTCAAGTTCAAGTGGGGTGTTCTTGAACTTAGCCATCATGGTATAGATTGATTCCTCAACCATGTTTTGTTCTTCCTTACTTAAATTATTGAAATTAGTGTTATTTAAGCTAGTTAAGTTTGAATTATCTTTATTATTACCACAAATATTTTCTAAATCAGACTTGGTGGCATGACTTACCACTCTAAATTGGCTTGTGTCTTCTAACTTAGTCCTTTCTTCATTAGACTTAGGTTGAGCAACATATTTTCTTCTTAATTTCTTCTTGGCTGGACCTTGTTGCTTGGTTTCCTTCTTATTTTTTCTTTGCTCTTTTTCCTATTGAGTGGTGGCCCTTGTAGTTGCTCTTGTGGCTGGAGCAGTAGCCTTGGCTAGAATTGGCTTTGTAGTCTTCTTGCCCTTGGACTAAGTTGTAGGCTGATTTTGAGCTTTTCTCTTCTTAGGCTTTGTTTTAGCTAGTGCTTCCTTAGATTATTCTTCCTCTTCATCTTCACCCATGCCTTGTGTCAAGGCAAGTTGCTCCTAGCCCTCTTCTTCTTCTTCTTCTTCATCTTCATCTTCTTCTTCTTCATCTTTATCTTCTTCTTCTTCTCCTTTTACAACCCCTTATCCAAATTTTTCCTTAAGCTTCTTAACCAATTTATCCTTTTTCTTTTGAGTTGAGGTAGTTTTCAACTCCATTTCCACCTTAGACTTCACAACATCATAAGTGCCAAAAGGTTTTGTACTTTTATCAATATCTTCTACAAGTAATGTTGTGATTGTTGTTGATGCCTCATCAATGTCTATCTCATATCCTAATGGCCTTTTCCATCTCACTTTGGGTACTCCTAGTTGGATATAAGTATAGTCAATATCACCTAAGAAATAGATTTCATTGATGCCCTACTCTACTAAGGATATTGGAATCCTTAGTCTTTGTTTCATGGACCTCTTAAAGTCCTCAAAATAGCTTCTCACGATGGTTTCAAAATTAACTCTCATTTTCTTAATGTACTCATTTATCTGTACAGCTATAGACCTATTGGTCTTCCATCCTATCTTACCAAAAGAAGGAAATTCATTCTGAACATAAAAAAATATACATCTAAAAATTGATCCAAACCTCCACTGAGCACCTTTTGATCTCATTATTGCTCCTAAATTCTCATTGATTTGTTGCAGTTGTAGTTCTACTAGATCATATGTATGATCTTTCTTAACAATTTTGTAGCCTACATCCACTGCAATGCATGGCACACTATTCAGTTGGCTTGACTAGTAGAATTTGTGAGATATGACCCTCACTGCAAATTCTAGAAGTAGATCTTTGATTGTGTCAATGGTCATGCCCCTTTTGTTCCATTTTACTACATTGTTCTTCTCAAAGGCTTCTTTTGAGTCACTTCTTAGGGTCTTTGGCCGTTCTAGGGTTGGATATCTTGTTACCCAATGTATGATTCTCTTTGACAACTTGATGGGTCCTCCTTCTAACCATAAACATCCATCATGAATCCTACTCAAAACTATTCTAATCCACTCTATTTTGAAGACTATAGGGAAATATAGGGCATGCATTAGTTCCTTTCTCTCAATGATGTTGAATTCTTCTTTCAATACCCCATTCTCACATAGTTTGTCCTAGGCTTGGAGAATCTCCATGTCACCAATTTCTCAAACCTTAGAATTGTAGCATTTTCCAACATCTTGTACTAGTAAAACTTTTGGTGGAATAATGGATAGCATGCCAGCATGGTTGTTTTTATATGCAACTTTAGGTATTGGCCTAAAATCTAATTGCTTGACTTCATTACTAACTAGTTGAACCTCAAATAGTTCCTTGTCTTTGGAATTTCTAGAACTAGAGGCTATTTCTGCAAACTAGGGTTTAAACTTTTAAAGAACATAGCTTGACACTTGAGAAATACCTTAGATCGATGAAATGGTGCTTGATCTTTCTTAGAATATGTGTAAAAGCTTCAATCTCTACTTGCAAATCACTTCTATGCTCTGCTCACTCTTTCTTTGTGTTTGAATGATAAAAAATGATTGAAAAATTGATCTTATACCCTTCAATACATAGCATTTAATGCTTACTTCATATAAAACTATACACTTGACTACTTATGCTATTTCTACTTTACTCGACATCAATAAAAATTCCACTTCACTTGTTAGCTATAGGAATTACCCTTACATGGCTTCAATAGGAATTTCTTTTTAGTTAGCAACAACTACACACCCAGCTTTAACTAGTCTTGGCTGAAAACTTGACATATACTAACATTCACTCAGCATATGAAGTGAACTTTCCTTACTCAACAAAAATGAAAACTTTTAAGAGTTAACCTTGCATCTTTGTTCACGCTGATCTATCCTTTTTAGTACTAACTTATCTTGGAACTGATGTGTAATAAAACATTTTAAATATTAGTCCCACATACCTCTTCTTGCTTAGTTTGATGAAGTGCGACCACTTGACCTTTCAAGTGAAGTAGTCCCTTCATTTGATGTGCTACATCCATCTTTCCTCTTCCATGTATTATTCATTTCTCCTTAATGTGCTCAACATCTACCTTGCCTTTTCCTTTGTTTGACTCTAATTTGGGTGCCTTTGTCCTTGTTGGGTAGTGCTTGCTGATATGACTAGTCTTCAAATAACTAAAGCATGTAGCTTGACTTAACCATCTATTGTAGCTTCCATTAAAATGTGTTCTTATGCAATTCTCAAGGATGTTTCCATACTCTTGATAGTAGTGATAGCTATGCCTTGTATTGTAGTCTCAATTGTAGGAATGTTCATGGCTTCTTCCCTTGTTTGATAACCATGTGGTCTTGGATCTACACTCAAAGGATTTGTGTCCAAATATTTGATAATTGTAGTAGCTTCCTTCAAATCTTGGTGCATGCATGGCCTTGTTCTACATTCATGTACTAGATGACCTTGTTTGTTGCACTTGTAACAATGGATCATGTTTCTTGACTTGGCATTCTGACTAGCATTCTTGCTCCTACAAACATTAGTTGTATGTCCTTTCTTTCCACAATGATGACAAGTAGGTTTAGAGTTCTTACCTTTGTCATTCCTTTGTTCAATAGTCTTGGATGAGTCTCCTTCTTTAGTTCTTGTATAGCCTAATCTTGACGTGTCTTTGCTAGATCTAGGGGATTTTAGTAATTGTTCAAAGTACTTGATAGCTTCATTTGGCTTGTTGAAAACTTTAGCAAACTCTTTCTCTCATTCTAGGTCATTCTATAGTTGTTCATTTTGTAGCTTCAATGTAGTTATCTCAAGGTCCTTAACATTCAACTCATGATGGGCATTCATCATTTGGCTTAGGGTATCCAACTATATGTTTGAGATCCTAGACAACTTTGCTAATTTTTCTTCCAATCTATTTGACAAGATTCTTTTTCCTTTTTCAATCATGGCCTTGTCCTCTATGGATTTTTTCTTTTGTTCAGTCACCTCACACAACAATATTTCTTGTGATTATTTTTCCAACTTGAGATTTGTGATCTCCTTAGCTTGTGCTCTATTCTTTTCCATGAATTTATAGTTGTTGCATCAAATTCACACAAGTTTCCATCTAAAAATAACTTTGTGGTGTCCATCTCCTTGTATTGAGCGTCATTTTTTGCTATGGAAATCTCTTTCCTTCTCTTTAGCGAACTTCTCAAGGAATCTTTGGCTTCATCCAATTGCTATAGTAAGAGATGTATCTCAATCTCCTAATTCTCAATTGTCTTTCCCAACTTGTAAATCTCCATCTCAAGATCTTTTCTCTAGGTTATAAGACTTAACCTAATGAGAACTTAGCTATGATGCCAATTGTTGGGATTATAAATGGGAAATGTATACTTTTGAGGGGGGGGTGGGGGGTGGTGAATTAGAAGTACTAAAATCTAACGAATAAAACTTTTAACTTTAAAACATTGTATGCATAAGCATATAGAGATAACATTTAAAGAAAAAGCATCCACATAAACACTTGACAATAGATATGATTACCTAGAAACCCTCCAATAAGAAGGTAAAAATAGGGTGAGGATGAAACCCAAAATTCTTCACTACGATAGCAATAAAGTTCATCTGTTAAGGTTACATGTTTTGACCATTCTCATGATCTACCTTGTGAAAGGCCTGTCCTATTAAAGGCTTATAAAGGATTGTTAGATCCTAACTTGTTAAAGTATTTTAACACCCTGTTAAAAGTGTGCCTAGCTAAAGGACTTTAGAACACTCCCTTGGAATGTCACCCTAATAAATGCTTTATACAATGGTTGTTAAACCAACCTAAGTCCATAGGATTTCATTTTACTATAATAATTGTTATAAAGTATAGTAGAATGTTTGATCTGATACACTTACAATTTGATATTGCTAATTTTAGGTCACAATTCATTTCATCTCGATCCTCTCTAATTTGATATGAAATTTCTATAATCTTGATCCTTTTTTCTGCTAATTGATTCTACAATTCTATCCTTCTTCTAAGTCACCTTCAACTTGATTAATTCACCCCTTTTAGTTTCTTCAAATCTAGCATTACCTCCTCACATGCATTCTTTCTCACACTCTATGAAATATGGGGCTTTGTCTTTATTTAAAAAGGTTTTTGTGACTTAGGGTTAGGTATGAATCTATGATTGAGATTCATCCAACTTTCCCACTCAATTCCTTCCATTTTTCTAATTGGTTGCATGTAGATCACATAGGGAATCCAAATAGATTCGATCTTATCTCCAAAGCTTCAAGATCTGTATATATGTTAGCTCAAAGATGGTTTACATACTTATTTGTGAAGGTATGAACCCTTATGTTGATTTTGTGTTACTCAACACATGATAATACTAATGCTCAACACTAACTAGAATTCTATCTGGCTTGGCCCCTAAACATGCTCGGCATCTACTATTCACTCAGCACATATACTTGCTTGGCATTGTCTATTTGCTTAGCATCTGAGTAACTTGGCACTTATTGAATTTCTGGCTTGGCACATATTTAAACACAAAACTTGTATAAATTATACTCAACATATGTTGCTAGTTCAACATGAACTTAACAACTAGCTTAAGTGTGTTGACACTCAATTTTCAAAACCAATCTGAGATCAACATTTTTGAGGTATTTGACGGCACAATAAAGAGATGATTGTAAGACCATATGGGTTAGTTTGATAAAGCAATGTGGGGTTAGGTGATGAAGTAGAAAGATTTTTGTGACAAGTGGCTGGTCATCCTCTCCAATCTTACAACAAATAGTAGGTCATAAGATCTCAAAAGTAGTTTCAAGGCTTTATGATGCTACGAAGCAATGAATATCATAAAGTCATAAGGAAGAAGTTTTAAGCTTACAATGCCACAAGGGGCTTATGATCATAAGATCATAAAGTAATAAATGAAAAAAAGGTGGTAATCTAGTTTCAGAAAAGTGATGTATGTCCTATCTTGATTGGTTAATGATGCAACATATACAAGGTGGATGTCAAGTTGGATTCGTGGGGCCAAAAGCTTATTTTTTATAAGTTTATTTTAATATAAGATATTGCAATCTTTGATCTTATGATAAATAGTATATCATAATATCTCAAGGGTAGAGATAAAGTTTTATGATTCTATAAGGCTAGTGTTTCATGAGATCATAAAGTTTAAAGATAATGCCAATGATGCTACGATGGAAAAGGGTAACAATTTCTTGTAGTATGGTAAGGGTTTGAAGGGTAACTTTGAAAGTTACAAAATGGTAGATAAACTATGATCATAAGATCATGAGGCAAATAAAATTGAAATAAGTTGATATTTTATTCAATTTAAACTACCAATCATAAGGTCATAAATAATTTAAATGGTAAGCTTTGATATCGTGATAACTAGTGTGTCATGAGATCATAAAGGATTTTCTCAAGGTTTATGATTGTATGATAAGAGCTTAATTTCAAGGTAGTGTAAGATCATAGATCCTCTTTTTCCATCATAAGATAATATGAGAGATCTCTTTCTTCAATACTAATCATAAGATCATAGAGCCATTGATCCTTTCCTAAGATACTATGAAGGGTGTTGACTTCTATGATGATCGTAAGATTCAAAAACTATAAGTTTGACATGATATGTGCTTTTCACTCTTTTTGAGCTAGAAATGAAAAATTAATCTTTACCAATAGGATTTTTGTATGTACAAAAAAGTATAATGATAGATAGTAATGGCGACACTCCCCTGAGGTGATAGAAGAAACTAATTTTATAGCTCAAGCATGCTCATAATCAATGCAAAATGAATGTTGATGTTGTACACTAAACTGTAAAGACATCCTAATGATAAGGTAAAGATTACCATTCATAGAGAGAAGAGAATTCAAGAAATTGCAAAGTTTTTAGTAAATGCAAATTATTGCTTTCAGTGCTTGAGTATAATTTTTGCCCACTATTTTCTAGCATTATAGTCAATATGTTTAATAAGGAGGTTAAAGAGATTTAAGTATTAGACATGGAAGTTGCAAAGACCTCAACTTTGAAGGGATGTAAAAAAATATAGAGGAAGCTTAATCAGTTTATTGAAGAGTGGATAAAGTTGTTCCTAGGATCCTCAAATGCAAATGCTATAGATGATCATGCTTTTGTTGAACCCTATGCATTGTACAAAGATGCTACATGCTCTGGAGTCATAGGTTGTGAGCTTTTTAAATATTTCTACCATAACAAAAAGAAGAAGATCTCTATTTGCAACCCTGGAAGAAGAATATAGAAAAGTTAATCTTTTTAAAGGTCTTTATAGACACTAATTTAGTGATAACCCTAATTAAATCATATAACCTTGCCACTAAGTCATTCCATAGGTGGGATGGAACTTTTCAATGCACACTAGACCATTCCTCTTTTATTGATGCACTTGGATAGGATGGTGCTATGAGCAAGCCAGTAGACCTGGTTGACCTATAGAAGAAATTTGAAAGAAATAACATTGAATAAATAGGAAAATTAATGCTACAACGTATTCCCATGTACCTAAAGAATGTGAGTGATTACCCTAAGAAGGTGGAGAAGATGATGCCTTTGGAAAAAATTAAGAATTATTTTGTGAAAATAGTATATGGTCTCCACAAGGTGGTAGGCAAAGATGGAACAAACATGTTGTATGGAGCTGAATTTATTGTTGCCAGAGATGTGCAAGACTCCCACTATGGTGGAGAATATTATTATGTAGAGTATATTTTGTAGCTGTTGAAGGAGAACATTGCACTAGCCCAAAGTGGGGAGATGAAAGATTTCAAATTCCACCATTACTCACTACTAATGCACCTATTCCTATACAAGAATGTGGGGTACATAAGCACATATTTCATTGATCACACCTTTGATGAAAATGGAGAACTACTAGTTCAGCTATGGACATGGGTATGGGATAGTTCCTATCGTTACTCTAATTCTATCTCATTTTAAACAAATTTAGTGGTATTATAATGAAAATGCTAGACCCAAGTTACTTTAGGGAACCTAAACTTTTGAAGAGTCTTTTGAGACCAGCCCTACTCCCTAGGGGTAAAATATTAGATCACAATTGGGGGGATATTTTCCTATTCCCAAATTTTTCTTTGATGGGAGTATATGGTTGTCCCCAACCACCCCACATATTGCCAAAATTTGTTCCCCCTAGGTTTGGTATTATAGAATTCATGTGGCAACTATTTATGGTAAATAATGAGTATACGGGACCTAAGGTGCACAAAGGTGCATTCCTATGTAGGTGTTTTAAGGTGGGGGAATTTTTAATTGGAAAAGAATCCCTAGGCCAAATTCATTCTTTCCTTCACCATTATAATATGTCAACTAACCCGTATAGGATGTATGATCATGATAACTAGATGAGGAACATCATCATGGAAATTAGAAATTATGTGCTACCTAATACTAAAGAATTTCCCCATGAAGACCTCATTCCCATTATTGTTGTTGAGGGGAGGCAACTAACAAGCTATCTAATCTTGGTGATGTATTGAGGTTAGAGAGGGAGATGAAGAGAATGGATCCCAACTTCAAGGGATTTTATATGGATATCCCCTATCCTAATAGGATTAGGAAGATGGTCACCAACCATGCTAAAAATATGGCCCAAATGGCAAAGGGATCCATAGGAGAAGGGGAGATGGTATGTCCTAATAGCCCTAAACCTAATGTCACTTTAGAAATTTAAGAAGATGAGCTTACTAAGGCATCATGGGTCACTAAGGGAAACAAGAGGCAAAAGATTGCTCACATCCCTGAGATAGTAAAATAGAAGACATTGTAGATCCTACCTAGTAGAAGTCAGTACTTTGCTAAATTAAGAAAAAGTTATATCTAAGATAGAGTCACTACAGCTGAGAAGACATTGACTAAGTTGGAACTAGTGGCAACAAGGTTGGGTGATAGGATCATCCAATCCCAAAAATTCATCAAAGATAATGAATTCATCAAATCAGCTAAGTTTAAAAGATTTTTCTACAAAATCAAATAGAGCAAACTAGTCATGAAGATGAAACCAGATGAATTAGCTGAAATGAGGTGGGAGTTGGTTGAGAAATTGCATGCCCATGATCTTGAAAGTGACATAATGACTCTAGAGGAGGAAATGAATTTAGTGCAGAGGAGTGAAATGCTATTGGTGTCTAGTTGGGATTTGGAACAATCTTTTATGCTTGACCAAATTAGAAGATAAGAGAGTGCCATTTCATATGAGGCATATGAAGCTGATGGTTTGCAAAGAGGAACCCATTTAAATATTGACACTAAGTTTGTGACAATGTGGAGCATAGCTCCCTTATCAAACAAACCCAAGCTGATAGATGTGCAGAGCATAGAGCAGGGTAATATAATTGTGTGGACCTTAGAAGGAACCTCTGGGACATACATTTCCAAGGCCTTAAAACATTTATCATTCATGAATGAGGCAAAGGTAGAGGAAATAGAGATGATACTAACCAAGTCTATCCATGATTACATTGATGTGAGAATGCTCTATGAAGATGAGCTCAGGAAGAGCCTTGTCTACAAAGAAAATATTAAAGAGCCAAACGATACAGTTGCATCTCTTAGGGAGTGACTATCCAATGCTGAACCTATTTCTAGTGAAGAATAGGGTAGGGAATGAAGTGTTCAAGAACAACCATCCAAGGTCATATTAGAGTTGACTACACATGGGGGTGAGTAGGATACAAATGATACAACATAGCCTAAAATGGTGAGTATTGTTACTCCATAAACTTTGCAAGGAGATGAGTTAAGGACATTTGTCCCTAAGAGTATGATGAGCCACAAGGTTGAAACTCTAAATAGCATATCACAACATGCTAATATGTTTTATGTAGCTTTATAAAGTGCTCAAAATTTTTGCAATGAGGCACTTTCATGGCTATCACCTACATTCAATTTGTGGGAGCCATATACTCAATTCTTAGAGAGGCTTATTGAATTGATGTTTAAAAAGCCATATCTACCTGATAAGATAATTACAATGAAGGAGGGCTTAGAAGTAGTTAAAGAACTAATTGGAATCTTCGCTTGGAAATTGCAATTCATATAGGAGAAGTGATGGAATTACAAATGGGAAACATGAACTTCTTAGGGGGGTGAATCAAAAGTTCAAACTTTAGCTATTAAAACTTTCACCATTCATTAGATGCATGTAATATATGAACTAAAAATAACATGTAAAGCATCTAAATCATGTAAACATATAATCAAAAACACACACTTAACACTAGATATGATTACCCAAAAAACCCTCCAAATGAGAAGGTAAACTTGGGGTGGGAATGTTAGTTTGTGGTGATTGATCAAGGAAGTATTGTAAATACTTCATAAATTCTTTCGGGTTCAGGGCATTGCCCTAATTTTTTTCTTAGGCTACTATTCACTAATGGCTAATATTTTCCAGTTGGTTATTGCTTATATTTGCCAATTTATAGCCAATATGTTGTAACCCTAAAGTGGCAAAAATACTTGCATAAAAGGGATTAGGGTTAGGGATTGTTTCATAATGGTGATGTGAAAATTGATTCTTGCAATGGTATTGAGTAGTAAGGGATTGCAAATTGTATTAAGGTTGTAATCACTAGATTGTAATAATATCAGACTTGTTGTTTGGTGGACATAGCCTAGGGATTGGGTGAACCACATTAAATCTTGGTGTCTTGTGTTCTTTCCTATGTGATCTATTATTTTTTGATATTGTTTATATTTGCAAGTAATTTTTATTTATATCCATGGTTTAATCCTAACAGGGGATGACACCAACAAATATTCACTACTACAGCAATGAAGTGTAGCCAATTAAGGTTACAATGGTTTGACCATGAAACATGATCTGCCCTATAAAATGCATGCCTTGTTAAAGGCTTGCAAAGACTATTAAGTCCCACCTTGTTAATGGATTTCAACACCCTATTAGAAGTTTGATTAGTTAAAGGAATTTATAATATCCACTTGCAATGTCACCCTATTAAAGGATTTACTATAGCCTATTAGGACTACTCCACCTAGGAGATTTAACTAAAATCAATTGTTAGGATGATTTAGCATAGATCCTATGATTGGCTCTAGTTTCCTAATTAAATATCAAATCCATATATTGTCCCTCTCAATCCTATTTAATCTAATATAACAATTGTTGTATCCTTCTATTCTTTGTTCTCCTTTAACTGATTCTACAATTCACTCTCACTGCTAAGACATCTTGAATACTTTGTAAAAAAATTTAGTCATTCACCCCTTGTTATCTCCTCTAACATGATCTCTTTCACGCTCTTGGTTCATTATAATTGTTGGGGATTTGTCATCATTTTAAAGACTTTGGTGGCTTAGGGTTAGGTATGAATCTATGGCTAATATTCATTCTATTTGCCACTTAATCCTTCCTTTTTCTGATTGGCTTCATGCAAATACATAGGGATTCTGCAAATAGATTCATCCTTATCTTTAAAGAATTGAAATCTAACCTTATGTCAGCTTGAAAATGGTCTACATAGTTGTTTGTGCAATTAAAAACAAATATGTCCAATCTGTGTTACTCAACACTTAAAGTTACTAATGCTTGACACAATTGTAATTCTATTTCTGACTTAGCATCTAAACTACTCGGCACAGTCTTATAATTATATATTAAACTTGGCATGTATTACTAGTTTGTCATAAACTAAGTAAATGTCTTAAGTGTGTTGACACTCAATTGTCAAAACCAATTTGAGATCAACAATCCCCCCCTTTAACATGAGTGTCAAATACAATTAACTGTACATAATCAGTTCTAATCTTCTCGAGTATAACATATTCACAACTTGGCTTATATAAAAAACTTCAAAATTTAAAAATTTTGTAATAACCTATATAGCTCAAAATTTATAACTCCCCTTGAGTTAATGTGCCTATTTTGTATCAAAAATATGTTCTCCATTCTGAGTAGATTTTTCTCTTGTTGATACTCTTTGACTTCACATTCTGAGTAGATTTGTGTCTTGATGATATTCTTTCATCTAATATGCTCTACTTCTATTCTTTCTCTATTCTAAGATTTCTTTCTCCTTTGTTTATTCTATTTTCTCTCCCTTTCATTATTCTCTACTTGCTTTATTTTCTCCTTTCCTTATTTTCTTTTCTTTCTATCTTACTCTCTCCCTTATTTTTTCCTTTATTTTATCTCCCCCTTTTTGACACTTATGTCAAAGGGTCTATACACTTGTCCAAAAAATATTTGTGGACTTCCATGATTATCTTGTGAGCTAAATCCTATTTGTCACATGCAACATCTAGTGACTTGAGATGGATTGCCAGCTTAGCTGCTAGTTGAACTAGTCTATTTGATGTAGAAAGATGAGAATCTTTCTTTAATAAAGTTTGTACATATCCTAGGTCATTATGGAGTATTTTCATTTGTGGGGTGAGGGGGGCTTGAATTTGTGTCAATTGGGATCTTATATTAGCCTCTTCCACTATTAACATGGCTAGTTGACTCTATGATTGAAGTAATTTGTGGAATTGCTTCTCACTATGAGTTGGGTTTTGAGGTAGTGGCATAACTGATATATTGAGATTTCTCTCTAGACTCATAGTTCTATGTCTTGTGTCATGAGTGAAGAGTGTGGGGTCACACAGTTTAGTATACAATGAGAAAATATTCTCAAGTACCTTCTTCACATCTTCAACCTTTATACTTAGAGCAACTTGAGTAACTGCTATCTCACCAGATATTTTCTCATTCACTTTACTCTAGAATTTCTTCTCTGACCACTCTAGAAGTTTTGCACTTGTGTCAATATGTTCATTATTTATCATTTCAATAATTTTTGACTATTTTTCCAATAGAGGCTTTGTCTCTTGACATGTAGGTAGGCTAAATGCATCTAAGAAGATTTCCTTGATGTCTTGTAATGCTTTCTTTTGCCTAAATTCCTTTCTAAGCACTTATTGGTGCTTCTTCTTTTCCAAATCTTGTTGTAATATTCCTATATCCTCTATAGTAATTGTTTCATAATCAAACTGAGGTATCACTATTTCTTCATATAAAGTTGCATCACTGTATTGAGTTACCTTGTTAACTTTTGTAGATCTTGAGCTTGGTGCTAAAATTTGTATTGAGTTTCCTTGATTACATGCTAGGCTTCTAAAGGATTTTTGTAGGAGTGCTTGATGTTGGTAATGTTACCAATACTTGAATAGCTTCTTGCTCCTTTTCCTTTGGTGTATCCTTGCTCCATTTAGATCTACTTTAGTCAATCACAATGACTTGAGTTGTACCTTGTTCTTGTGTTTTTTTTTAGGTACAGATACATCTATCTATCCTATTTACTATTCTATTATCTCCTTTTCTTATGCTTGTCTTTGTTCAACTAAATCAATTATAACATTTGTGTCAACCTAAATGGTTTTGTATACTACTGTTTCAATTAAAGGTTGAGTGCTAGTAGCTAAAGGGATGGTAGAAGGTGGTTCTTGTGTATTCACCTTATCCCTTGTGATGTCAGCTATTGACTTTTGAAGTTCATCTACACTAACAAATACTAGGCTTTCACATAATCTTACTTGTAGTGTAGATTGGTCATGAATCTTCTTTAGATCTTCTATAGTTAAAGGGTTGATGTTTTGAGCTAAATGATCTAGAACATCCTTAGTAGTTATGGTTTTTATAGGTATAATAGTATCATGAGGAGGGCTTATACTTGGCATTTGTGTGTGTTGAACACTCTATTCTTTCTACTACTCTTCAATTGTAGGCATGTCTTCATCTTTCTTTTAGGTGTCTTTTTCAACAATATTTTTTTTTCCTTGTCATCCTCCTTATCATAATTATCATCACCATTATTTGTTTCCTCAAAGGGATCTTCTTCTCCTTCTTTGACAGTTGTCAATCCATAAATTAATTTCCACATTTGAGTGGATTTCTTCACAACATCTTCAATGTTTTTCTAAAGAATGTTAAATGCCCTGTATTTTGGTGCAAACTTTCCACAATATTTCTTGTTGGCCTTGGTAATTTTCCTTTTTGTCAATTCTATCATTACCTAGGCTAATGTGGATTCTCTAATTTATTTCTCTAGGTTTAAATAATAGTGCCACTTATTTTCAACAATAGTATATAATTCCTTTGGCATGGTATTATATAATTCAAGTGGGGTGTTCTTGAATTTAGACATCATTTCATTTATTGATTCTTCAATCAAATTTTTCTCTTCTCTACCAAGTTTTTCCAAATTAATACTTTTAAAACCAATCAAATTTTCATTATTTGTAACATTTTCACAAATATTTTCAAGATCAAATTTTGGCGGATGACTTTTCATGCTAAATTGGCTTATATTCCCTAATTTTGTTCTCTAATCATTAGTTTTTGATTGTACAATGTATTTCCTTCTTTGTTTCTTCTACTCTTGACCTCCTTTTTCTATAGCCTTGGCCTCTTCATTGGCTTTCTCCTTGGCCTTTTGTGTGGTGGGTCGTGTGCTTGCCTTAGTTGCTAGTGATGTTGGCTTTCTAGGGCTTGGCTTAGCAATCTTCTTTGCCTTTGTTTTTGCCATAGGTTATGCCTTGGCCTTTCTCTGCTTTGGTTCTACTTGTACTAGTGCTTCCTTGGTTTCTTCTTCCTTGGCACCTTCTACCTCTTTTTCCTCCTTATCTTCTCCCATTCCTTGGGTTAATGCAAGAGGTTCTTGAGCTTGTTCCTATACTTCCTCTTCATCCTCTTCATCATCTTCTTCTTCCTTTGTACCTTTACCAAATTTGGCCTTTAATTTCTTCACCAATTTGTCTTTCTTCTTCAATGTGGAGGTAGTCTTTAACTCCATTTCTACTTTGGACTTCATCACATCATAGTTTCCAAATGTTTTGGCTATTTTACCAACTTCTTTAGCAAGAAGTGCAGTGAAAGTAGCTAAGGCTTCATCAAAATTAGTCTCATATCATAAGGGTCTTATCCATCTTACCCTAGGTATGGCAGCCTATATATATGTGTAATCAATATCAACAAGAAATAATATGCCATTGTAATAATGTTCAACTAGTGAAATAGGTATTCTCATCCTCTATTTCGTAGACTTCTTGAACTCTTCAAAATAGCTTGTCATGATAGTTTCAAAGTTATCGCCCATTTGCTCCATATACTCATTGATTTGTATAACTGCTAATTTTTTTGTCTTCCAACTCACCTTTCCAAAACATGGAAATGTGTTCTAAACATAGAAAAATATGCGAATTAGGATTGATCCAAATTTGCACTATGCACTCTTTGTTTTTCTAATGGCACCTAGGTTTTCTGTTATTTGTTGCAATTGTAGTTTAGCTAGAGATCATAGGTATGATTCCTCTTCACAATTTTGTAGCCCACATATATTACAATATAGGGTACACTATTCAATCTTCTTGATTGATAAAACTTATGAGAAATTATCCTTATGGAAAAATCCAATAGTAGGTCTATGATGGTATCAATTGTCATTCTACATTTATTCCATTTGGCTCCTGCACTTTTCTTAACAACCTCCTTTGAATAACTTCAATGAGTCTTCAGCCAATCTAGGGTTGGAAAATAAGTTACCTTCTAAACTATTCTCTTTAAAATTTTGATAGGGCCATCTTTGATCTATAAGAATCCATCATGTATTATGCTCAACACTATCTTGATCCATCTATTTTGAACATTATGGGAAAGTCTAGGACATAAATCAAACCCTTCCTTTCAACAATCTTAAATTCTTCTTTTAGAATGCCATTTTCACACTTATCATAGGCTTGCCTTATTTCTATGTCTCCAATTCCTCACATCTTGTAGTTGTAGCATTTTATGACTTCTTAGACCATTATGACTTTTAAGGGAATCATAGAAAGAGCACCTAATAGGTCTTGTTTATAAGAAACAACTGGAATTGCTCTCAAATCTAGTTGCTTCTCTTCATTGCTAACTAATTGAACATTTAAAACTTCTTGACCCTCTACATTCCTTCAACTAGATGTCATTTGATAGACTAGGGTTTGTACAATTTTAAACTGTGTGACTTAGCTTATGAATAATACCTTGGAAATTTGATGAACTAGTGTTGGATTATCATTGGAATATGTGCAAATGCTTCAAACTAGTTTCTAGTCACTTTCTATTCTCCTTGTATTCACTCAAATTTGAAATGACAAAAATGAGTGAAAATGATGTTATACCCTTCAAAAACCTTGCAATTAATGCTTAGTGCTTGTACAACTATAAACTCAGCATCAACATGATTTCAAATTCACTCGACATCTAGTGACATGACCATCACTTGGCAACTACTATAGGCTTGGCATCAACTAGCTAACTTTGCAACTCAACACTAACTTGTGTTTCACTTGGCATATACATAGAACTTTTCATGCTTGGCAACAACATGAAAACTTCAATTTTTCTACAACTTCTTGCATCTTCATTCATGCTAATGTAATCCTTTTAGTACTTACTTCTTTTGGAACTAATGTATGATATAACATTTTAAGTATTAGTCCCACTTACCTCTTTTTTTCTTAGTTTGATGAGGTGTGACCACTTGACCCATTGGGTGAAGTGATCCCTTCTCCATTTGATGTACTGTAACCATCTTTCTTCTTCCATGTCAAATTTGTCTCATTGTTGATGTGTTCAACATCTACCTTGCCTTTGTATCTATCAAATTCACAACTTGGTGCCTTGTACCTAGTTGGAAAATGTTTACTGATGTGACAAGTTTTCAAATAGCTAAAACATGTAGTTTGACTCAACCACCTCTTGTAATTACCATTAAAGTGAGTCCTAATGTAGTTTTTAGGTACATCTCCATATTCTTGATAATAATGATAGCTATATCTTGTATTATAATCCTAGTTATAAGAATTTCCATAGCTTCTTACCTTTGTTGGCTTGCTTGATGACCATGTGGACTTGGATCTACATTCAAAGGCTCTATGTCCATACTTCCAATAGTTGTAGCAATATCCTTCAAATTTTGGTGTATGCATGGTTCTTATTCTACATTCACATTCTTGATGACCTTGTTTATTGCACTTATGATAGTGTACCATGTTCTTAGGCTTAGCATTCTGATTTGTATTCTTTCTCTTGCACACATTAGCAGTATGCCCTTTCTTTCCACAATTATGAGAAGTAGGTTTGGAATTCTTACCTTTGCTATTCCTTTCCTTAGCAGCTTTGGATGATTCTCCTTTTTTAGTGCTTGTGTAGCCAATCTTGATGTATCCTTGTTGGCTTTAGGGGATTTTCATAATTTCTCAAAGTACTTGATGGCTTCATTTGGCTTGTTGTAACTTTCAAAAAATTCCTTTTCCCTTTCCAAGTCATTCATTCTGCAGTTGTTCATTCTATAACTTCAATGTAGTTATCTCAATGTCCTTAACATTCAACTCATGATGAGAATTTATCATTTGGCTCAAGGTATCCAATTGCATGTTTGAGATCTTGGATAGCTTTATTGACTTTTCTTCCTATCTATTTGCCAAAATTCTTTTATCTTCTTCAATCATGGCCTTTTCTTCTATAGCTTTCTTCTTTTGTTCAATCACCTCACATAGTAGTATAGGTTGTGATTCTTGCTCCAAATTAAGATTTTTGTTTTCTTTAGATTATTCTTTGTTTTTGTCCATTAGATTTATAATTGCTACATCAAATTCATTGGAGTTACCATCTACAAATAGCTTTGTGGTGTCAATCTCTTTTTATTGCGTGCCATTTTTTGCTAGGGAAATCTCTTTCCTTCTCTTCAAGAAACTCTTCAAAGCATCTCTAGATTCATTAAATTGATGTAGTATAAGATGTATCTTGATCTCCTAGTTCTCAATTGTCTTTCCCAATTTGTAGACTTCCATTTCAAGATCTTTCCACTAAGTTGCAGAGATTCTTCTTTTGAGAACTTATCTTTGATACCAATCGTTGGAATTACAAATGGGAAACATGTACTTCTGGGGGGGTTGAATCAAAAGTTCAAACTTTAGCCATTAAAATTTTTACCATTCATTAGATGCATGTAATATATGAACTAAAAATAACATATAAAGCATCTAAATCATGTAAGCATATAATCAAACACACACACACACACTTAACACTAGATATGATTATCCAGACCTCCAAATGAGAAGGTAAAGTTGGGGTGGGGGTGACACCCACAAATCTTCACTACTGTAGCAATAAAGTGTAGCCAATTAAGGTTACAATGGTTTGACCATGAAACATCATCTTCCCTATGAAAGGCTTGTCTTGTTAAAGGCTTACAAAGATTGTTAAGTACCACCTTGTTAGAGGATGTCAAGACCTGATTAGAAGTGTCTTGGTTAAAAGACTTTAAAACATCCACTTGGAGTGTCACCCTATTAAAGGATTTACTACAGCTTGTTAGGACTACTTTACTTAAGAGATTTAACTAAAATCACCTATTAGGATGTTTTAGCATAGGTTTTATGATTAGCTCTGGTTGCCTAGTTAAAGATCAAATCTGTATAATGTCCTTCTCAATCCTCTTTGATTTGATATAAAGTTTATTGTATCCTTATATTCTTTGTTCTCCTTCAACTAATTCTGCAATTCACTCTTAATGCTAAGTCACCTTGAACGCTATATAAACAAATTTAGTCATTCACCCCTTGTTACTTCTTATAACATGATCTCTTTCACTCTCTCAATTTATTATAATTGTTAGGGCTTTGTTTTTCTTATAAAGACTTTGGTGGCTTAGGGTTAGGTATGAATCTACATCTGAGATTACATTCTTTTTTCCACTTAATCCTTCTTATTTTCTGATTGGCTACATTCAAATACATATGGATTCTACAAATAGATTCATCCTTATCTTTAAAGAATCAAAATCTAACCTTATGTCAGCTTAAAAATAATTTAAGGAGTTGTTTGTGCAATCACAAAAAAATATGTCCAATCTGTGTTACTTGGCACTTGAAGTTACTGATGCTTGGCACATATTGTAATTCTATTTCTAACTTGACATCTAAACTACTTGGCATCTACTATTCACTCAGTACTTGAATCACTTGGCATGGTCTATCTACTCGGTACTTGAGTGACTTGATACATGAGTGACTTGACACTCATTACAATTTGACACAGTCTTGTATTTACATATTATACTCGACATGCATTAATAGTTTGGTATAAACTAAGTAAATGTGCTAAGTGTGTTGATACTCAATTGTCAAAACCAATCTGAGATCATCATGAAGTTGAAAGTTTTATCTTAAGGATTTCAACCCTGCATACCACCAATTTTATATGCTACTAATACAATGATGGATTGGCCATAATGGTCTAATTATTTTGGTTCCATTTTGACTCAAGAGGCCATACTGGTAATTTTTGAAGATAGTTATGGTGCCCCTTTTAATAAATTAGTTGACTCCTTGTTCAGACCAGAGTTAGAATTGAACAAAATTTTTAGTTGATTCTAAAGCTATCATAGATGCCAAGTGGACTAAAGCCACTAAGGACCTAGAAGAGGTTAAAACCAAAGAGTGGCACATAAGGAGAGAGATATATGTATGGGAAGTGGTGGGATAAATAAAGTCTCTACCAATAGGGAGTAGCTGAGAAAAGTTTTGTTTTAAAGGTAACAAGAGATTTGGATAGGATCAGATATGATGAGTAATATATTAAGTACAAATCTCTCATAGATATTTTGAGTTTTAAAATTTATAAGTCTCACATAGATATTTTGTGTTTTAAACTTTATAAGGAAGTTAAATAAATTGGAAGTAGTAGAAGGAAAAGAGGAGTAAAGTCAAATTGCATGACATAAATTTTTACCTATTGACTTTTTCAACTACTTCCTCTTTTGGATTGAATACTGAGGAATATTTCTTATAACTTTCTAGGCATGGCATCCCACATTTTTTATCCTTTCAAGTTTTGAGATGTATCCTCCTCCCATATGTAGCTTGTTGTAATCCTATATAAGGATTTACAAGATGTGCAGTTGAGATCAAAAGTCCATATAATTTTTAGTCTTATGTCATTTTACAATTTGTTTAGTTATTGTGATTGTATGAATGTATTTAGGCTTGTGAATTTGAAAGAACAATGAATATGAATGATCAAAATTCCAAGTTTTGAGTTATATTGTGAGTCTTTATCAGTATTATCTTTATTTTCAAAGAAAATAATACAAAGGGAAATTTTGCATATCTGTGTAATTGAATTTTGTCTCCTTACATATCTGTGATCTTGAGATTGAATAGAGCAATGTTCTTTCAATTTAATACAATTTAGATAAGTTGTATATCTTTGATTGATTTCTTTTAGTTCAAAGAACTATGTAATTTCTTTCAGTAAGTGTTAAGGATTTTGGGTATTCAAGATGGATATAAGAATGAGATTTATAGTCCACTATTGACAAATTTAATTTCCAGTCAATTGAATAGATCTAAGGTTGTTTGTTTTTATTCTATATAATAATACATAAGGCACTAATAAATTAATTTTAGTTGCAAGTTGATACTTTATATAGTTACAAAATATACACATCAATGAAAATCAATTTACAATTTTATGTAATAAAGAACTAAAATTGTTGGTCATTACTTATTTGCATCTACTTTTTTTGTTATAGTTAGCTATTATGATCAGGAAGTTTATAAGAAAATTACAGAAGAACATTGACCATTTTCTACTATAGGGGATAGTCTTGAAGAGAATAATATCATAAAATTTGTGATATCAATCCCTTAGGTTTTCCCACATTGGCCTTGTAGAACCTAAAGTGAAGGGAGTCCTAGAGACTCTATTGATGTTGGCCTACAACTAAGATTTAACCCTACTTAATATAGGTTTTAGATGATCCATAGGCTTGTCCCTATCTTATGCTTCTTGGGATTGGGTTTAAATCTACCTAATATGTTCCTTACTTGAAAGAACTCCAACAAGTTAGAGAAGATTTGTTCTAGTAGTGAGAAAATTGATGAGAAAATGTTTTACTAGAGATCCTCTTATGATAAGAGAGGCCTTGGATATTTTATTGGACAAAAATCAGCCAAGAAAGTTGACATTAGAAAAGAGATAGATCCAATTATTGAGTCCCCTAAAGAATCTAATCTGACTAAGATTAAATCAAGCAAAATTTCTAAAGTATTGAATGAGATTGAACTAGTTGAGTAATATGTGAGACATGATGAATCAAAGAAAACAAAGGAAGTTGATGAATCTAAGAAAATTGAATTATCTAAGTTAGGCATGATTTCATAGGTATATGTCTCATATGAAATGAATTTGGTCATATGAAAATGCATTGACCAAGTAAGTCTTTTAAACATATTACTAATTTCTATTGTTATAGTTGTCATGATCATTGATATAAAGATGTAGATTGTAAGAAACCTAAGTTTGATAGTAATATGGGAATAGTAGAATGTTTAGGATTAGGGTTGAGTCAATGTGATGTCATATTTGTGTATAGATTTCTATTAAAGAAACTTCTCTTCTCATCTATCACTTTGTGTATACCTAGGTGGGCATTCAAAAAAAATCTAATACAATCATTCATATTGGGTGATTAAGAAAGGGAGGGTAAGTCTATGCATTTCCTAGATGAGAGGGAAGTTGTACTAAAACCCTAATGCTTTGCTCAAGTATTCATGGTGAAGGAAGGATGCATTCAAGAAGAAGATCACATTTACATCTAGAGAAAAAGGGAGGAAAAAACATCAAAATTAGAGCCACAGGATATAATATAGATCATTGAAATAGGTTAGAAGGAAAAGTATTTGAATCTAATGTAGAGAAAGCAATTGAAGCTTTCAAGAATTTTGGATTTTTTACATAATGGCAAACTCCCTAGTCAAAGGTGGCATGAACAAAGATGAAAATTAAATTAATGACATAGAATGCATCAGAATCTCCATGTCTCATGTTGAAAGGTCAATTTCCCTTGGAGATGGATTCCTAAATATTAGATGAGGATCAAATCAAAGGTTTTCATAATGTCAAAACTTATATTCCATATGATGAAAGATAAGTCATGAAGCTATGAAAATTGACTTGGGTAATTAAGTGTGTAGTCATTAGAACATCACACAATTAAAAGGGTATTTAAAATATGAAGTTGCACACAAGGTGTTAATTAAACTAAAAATGGTTACCATGACATTGTGAATGGAAACATAGTTAAGTCATTCCAAGTTGTGATGGTGCAAAGAGCCAATAGTTAAGATTTAAGGCTATCACATCTTCACAAGGAGTTAAGAGTAACTTGAGGTTAAGGCTATGAAGGAGCAAAAGAATGTATTCACTTCCTCTTAGGGTTAAAAGATGAGTTAAGGCTCCAAGTTGTGAGTTTGCAATGAATGGTAGTATTCAATTCCACATGGTTATTGCATTGTCACATAGTTCTAGTGGTAATTAAATTCTATGGTCATGAAGCCACAAAACCAAATAGTAGTCTTCTATGTCATCATTGTAGCATTGCAAGGTGTTAATGTTAACCCTCAAATAAGATTGTGATTATGCAAAAATAGTGCTACATGTTGAGAAAGAATAAGACGGACCCACAACCTAGATATGAAGGATAAATCTTAGCCATTGATCAAGCGTAAGGTCAATGACACTTTTTTATTTTGGGAATTTTTTCTACAAGTACAAACTTATTTGTAAAAATCTCCCTAAAAGACACTACAAATTATCACATGTCAAAAGTGAAGGTAAGCCCTTTGTTAGTTTGCAAGAGATGTCAAATGATGCATCTTCGCACTTGTCAGATCTTAAAAGATCAATGCCTATCACTTTCTCTTTTTATAAAGTTGCACAAAAAAGAATCAAAGTGAGAATGCAAGCATTCGAAACATGTGCACACATGGACCCATGAAGGAAGTCATAATGGAAAAAATAAGGAGGATTTCTAGGTTTAAATCATGATTGTTGATTCAAGATCGATGTCCAAAATTCAAATTTGTTGTAACTGTTAGGATATGAAATACAAAATCTGGCACCATAGGAGTTTTTCTACAAAATTAGAGAGAAATATGAACCATCTTGAGGGTTTCTAGCCATTTTTGTTTCCTTCCTTTGATGTATTGAATTGGAACTGATGTCTATTGAATTTTTGAGTGATTCAAGTGTTCTACTAATATAACTAATGAAACTATAACTAGCCAAGAACCCTAAGAGGGGGCCTATATAAGTAAGTTTCTAAGTTAATACAAATGATCAACAATTCTATCTAACTTTTCCCTGTACACTTCTAGATGTTGAGTGAGAATTAAAGAGTTAGATGGAATGAAGGATTTGTGTGACGTTTCCAGTTAGGTAATCTGATGTTCTGATTCCATTTAGGACTAGTTTGCCTAGGTTCCTTTCATTATCTCCTTCAATTGAGCTAACCTTACATCTTCAAATAGTTTCTATGGGATTGTAGGACATATGCTTTTGGAGCTATTAATTCCTTGCTATATTCCATTTTGGTAAAGGGTTATTAGTTAAAGTGGATCCCATTTCATCTTTCATGTGCAACTCTAATCTCTTCCTAAATTATATTTTAGTGGGAATAATTTGCATTTAGAAGTAGGAGTAGATTTTAGAGAGCTTCAAGATGATTTATATTGTACTAGTTGTCATAGGTTACCCAAATCTTATCCTGCCTACATTGTTTGTCTTTGCAAACAATCTGGTGTATCTTATTCTACTCTTAGGTTAAGAGCATACCCCTATCTAAATGACCTATTAAAGACACAATTCATTACATATCTTGCACATAAGGCTATTTTACCTTATAATTCAGAGGGAAGTGATATAAAACATACACTGACTCATTTGTTGGTGACATCCTTTTGTTTCCTCACATTCTGGGTGTCTAGAGTCAAGGTAAAGCCAAATCAACAAGAGGGACAAACTATTAACCAACAATGTTTGGTGATTCTACTAGGAGAAATCCTAATAGGATCTATGGTATCTCAAGATTAGTATTCCCCTATGTTTTAAATTATCCTATATGTTTAGGATTGGTGACTCTATATAATGACCATGCCTAATGTTAAGAAGATGGTTAGGTTGAGACCTAAACCTACCCTTGAAACCTCCATAGATGAAGTGACCCTTTTCTTCATCATCCTTGTAACACATATCAAAAGTGCACCTTTTACATTAACAGTCAAAGACTTTGGCACCAAGTTTATGCAAGCTACCATGAGATAAAAGACTAGGTCAAGTACAAGATACATGAGTTGACATGGGATATGGAAGAAATAAAGAAAGAATTGGTAGATAGAGCTAATGCTCCTCCACTTGTGTGTACCTATGCTCCTATAGAAGAAGAGCCTACTCCTCTTTGTGGAAAATATGATGAATACCCAAAAGGAGAAGTCTCATATTAGAACCAAACAAATGAAGAAATGGCTATGCCTAATGTGAAAACTAAGAAAAGGCCAAGGCTTGAGCCTACTCTTGAGGAACTCAAAAGATCTTGCTCAATTTTTTGGAGAGTCTTAGAAGAGGGGATGAACCCAAAGCATAGAAGATATAGAATCACCTCTATAATAATTTCCATGAATTAAAATACTTGTAAGAGTGTAAGAGTAAGATGTCAAAGCCAAAGATAACAATGGTATTTGAGCATGAAGAACTACTAGTGACTTTTAGTTGTGTCTTTCCCAATTATCAACGAATGGGTGAACCCTCCCAATGTTGAAGAAGGATACAATAAGTCTTGATTAGATTCACTTGTTGAAGAAAATTTAAATTCAAGTAAATATAATTATCATTCTATTCCAAAGCATACATCCCATCTAGGAGGTGAGACATAAATGGTAGTCAAGAAGGTGAGAAAAGAGCAGCTTTGTTAGTATGAGGAAGAGAACATTCCTGTACCTCCTACAAAAGAAGAAGATGATGTGACTTCACCAGTACTTAACCTTTTGAAGATCAATAGGAATAATGATGAAGGGATCTAAGAATTCATGGACTGGTTTGATCACATACTGGCCAAGATCCTTGAAGATAGCATGTCCAACTCCTAGAACCAAGATATATTCTTCATCCTAGCCATGCAATTGGAGATAAGAAATCAATAGAAAGAGATTGAGGTTTATGATCTTGAAACTACTAAAAAATAAGTTATTAGGATTTAAAAGAGCTTAAATTTATTAGGACTGACAAAAGGAATAAAAGATATTAATGTTCTTGATAATGAGGATGTTTTAATTGTTGATTCTTAGACTGAAATGTGCCAAAGCCTATCCCATCCTACTGAGATTATAGATTTATTTTTTGAATACCAACAAGAGGATATCATGAATGCCAATCCTTAAGTTTTCAAACCTTCTCACTCTACCTATAAAAATATAGCATTAAGTATAATGATTAAAGAAGAAGACCTTGGTTACCATATGTCTCAATCAACCTCTATCCTTTATAGAAGCCTAGCTAGCAATAGCAAGGAAGAGCCTTTTCATGAGACTATTTTCCATCTTGAGACACCCTCTAGTTTTGGCAATTTCATCTTTGATTACAATACCCGTACATCTAATGATGATGGATAACAAGTCCTAAATGACAAAGGAAATGTAGAAGACATAGAAAGAGAAGTTGCTCCCTTTTGGTTGTCTCCTATTGAAAAAATATCACTTGATGAAGATAGACTTGTTGAAGAGGGGTTAAGGGTACTATTTGTGAGCTTTTTGAATGTTCATAACTCCTCTTAAGAAACAATGAAGTGGATAGAAGAAATATCTTACAACAACTCAGGTATGATGGATCTAGCTATTAAAGAGGAATTTTTTTATGTTCTTCCTTCTCATTCTCATGAACAAGAAATTGTCAATCAAAAGTTTGAACCTATTATTGAGAAAACTATTAACAAACTAGAGGATGTAAGGAAAGAAGAATCTTGCATGATGCAATAAATTTTTGTTGCCCATGAAAATAAAGTTGGTGGCTATCCTAAAGAGTTCCCTATGGTCAAGGAGGTGTTATTTCCTTCTTTGAATTATGAAGTTGAGGTCTATAAGGAGGGATATGAAAACCTAGAAAATATTGACTATGAGAGTTTTGGCCACATCAATCAAGAAAAGGTTTACCTACTTATCTTTCAATGTTGAAAATTATCTATAGAGCAAAATCAAGAGCCTTGAAGAAGAAGAGGTGGTCTATGATTAGCCATGGTTGTTTGGACCTAAATGGATAGATAGAAAAATCAATTGTGGAGGAAGGGATCCTACTTCAGACAATTAGTAAGTGGATTCACTTGAGTATTTTTTGTGTTGGTTTCATAAGGTGAGATTGATACCACCTCTGTAAATATGTTAGATTAGGTGTGTGTTTACTTTAGTTGTTCTTGTAGAAGTTGTGAAAGCCAAATTCACATATCGTCAAGGCCACCTACATGCAAATAAATTGCTAAAGAGAAACCAAAGAATGAAAGCTAGGGCTTGGAGAATCTCAATGGTGTGAGAGAAAATATATTCCAACAATGGAAAATGAAATTGTTGTACAGAAATACAATGGGAGAGCATGTTTATAATGGCCTTTAGAATGCTTCTAGAATGAGCAAGAAAAAGCTAGGAGATAAGCATGACAACTAAGCATACATCCACAAAAAGTGGATTATCCTCCATGTAGACAAGAGGATAAGTATGAAAAGGTAGGTGCAAACTTCTATGTTTTCAACAAGTCAACATGTAAGAGTACACTTACTCCTAGATAACAAACTAATAAATAAATGATTTATCTAGGTAAACTTAAGTAAAGTGTAAATAATAATAATTTACACTAACACCCCCCCTTAAGTGCAACTTAGGGGAATGCACTTAAGCTCACAATAGCTATGATGAAGTGCATAATGGGTCCCAAAAACTAGGCCATGTTAGGTACCCATGTACAAATGCAAAGAAATGAAACCTCTAAAAATGGGGAAAGAGGGAAAACCTCATGGGAAAAACCCTCACCCAAAAAGAGGTAAGAAAAAACATGTTGAAGAAATATGAAGAAAGGAAGCCCTCAACATGACACCACAAGGACAACTTTTGTAACCCCAAGCATAGACTGTAACTAAAGATAGCGTGGTGATGCAACAGGTTTGGTGAAGATATCAACAACTTGTGGGTTAGTGAGAATGTACTTGAGAGAGATAACACCATCCTAGATCAACTAATGGATGAAGTGAATATGTAGCTCAATGTGTTTAGTGTACTTATGCTCCACCAAGTCATAGAAAATAGGAATAACACTCTAATTATTGCACCACAAAATAGTGGGACAATTAGGAGGAAAACAAAACTTAGTCATCAACTACCGAAGCCATAAAATCTCCTGACTAGTGAACACTACTACTCTATACTTAGCCTCTATAGATGAAAGTGTGTGAGCATGCTAGTTCTTGCATGACCATGTGATATTACCAAAGCCAAGACAAAAATACAAAACCAGAACTTGACTTCTAATCATCGACATCATTGACCCAATTTGAGTAAGTATAGCCAACAATGTGAGTAGTCGATGATGTGTAATGAATGCCATACATGAGTGTGCCCTAAATTTATCTCAAATTCACTTGACAGCTTACTAATGACTCTCATGAGGCTCCTAAGAAAATTGAGAGACAAGGCCAACTGCAAAAGAGAGATTAAGACAAGTGTGTGTTAGGTACAATAAGTTGCCAACCAACTACTAGTACAAAGTGGCATCCACTATAGGTGAAGAGTAGGAGGTTGACAATGTGAGAACCAATTGAAAAGGTGTTGGAGAAGGCTTGCAATCAAGTATATCAAAGCAGTGAAGCATGTCAAGAGCATACTTCTACTGATAAAGAAAAATCCCAATAGAGGATTGAACAATCTGGAGACCAAGAAAATAGTGTAGCATACCAAGATTAGTCATCTCAAACTAGTCTATCAATGTATGCATAACAACTTGAAGCATATAGGATGAGCTATCCATAAGGATAAGATCATCAAAGTATAGGACAAGAATCAAAATCTCTGCTCCAAGATGCTAAATGTACACTATAGGATTAGAATGGTAGTAGGTGAAGTCTATAGAAAGTATAAAGGAGTCCATCTTCTAATACCAAGCCTAAGGGGCTTTTTTGAGACCATACAATGAATGTCAAAGTTTTCAAACCAAGGAGGGATCCTACATAAATCCTAGAGGCTACTCCATGTAAATTTCCTCAGTGAGATCACTGCACAAAAAGGCACTCTTCACATCTATCTAAAAAAAGTGCCATCTTTGTAAAGTTGCGAGGGATAAGACAAGGTGAATATAATTCATCTTGGTGATAGGGGAAAATGTCTCAATATAGTCAATAGTTTTGTATTTCTCATATTTTGCATGCTCTAACTTGATAGATTCCAATTTAGATGTTACCTTACTTAGCTGTGATCTTAGATTTGCATTTTTAGCTTATATTTTAGAGTCAATATTTCCTCCATTTTTTTTAAAGACTTATCTTGAGTTCAAATATTTTTAACTCATATTTCAAGATCTAATTTTCTTTCTTTAGATCTTCAATATCATCATCACTAGTTTTCTCATTAGGTCCTTTTTACTTCAGGTCATCTATCTTTTCCTTTAGTTCACCAATGTAAGCTTTTGCATCTTTATATTTGTCTTTTAGGCCATCTCTTCATTAGTAAGGAGATCAATTTGTTCAAGAGCTTCTTTGAGATTCTTATTCAACTATTGCATATCCATAGGGATCTTATTCAAGTCGTTAAGCCTTTTCTAAATAAGTAAGCTCTAATACCAATTGTTAGAAATAGGTAATAGTGAGAGGGGGGGTGAAACTGTATTTTCAACCTTTTTACCAACAAATGGATATTTTAACTATTCTAATACATGCATAAGGAAGTAAACCAATAATTATGAATAGTATAAACAAACATGCAAAAAAGAGAGCTCATAGCACCATATTTTGTTAACTAGGGAAACCCTAGCAAAGGAAAAACCTCGGTGGGGATGAAACCCACAAGATGATTTGCTGTATGAAAGAATTTTGTGAAGGATATTAACCCTATTAGGATTCTACAAAGAATGTATAGTGTCTCAAGTCCCTGTTAGGAGACTAGGTATTATTAGAAGCCTCAACCCTATTAGGAGTTGCTTAAATCCTTTTAGGAGTTGTGGATCACATAAAAATGTGTGCAAGAAGAGCCCACTACCCTAACATGCAACTATGCAATAAGTTCTTTAGGAGAATAGATATACATACAATACTGGACCAGTTGTTACATACTTTGTAATTCTTTTGATTGTTAGTTCTTCATAAAAAGACTGACTGTACACATATCAACTTGTATCATATCTTGCATAATATTGTTTGGCATCACATATCATAATATCACATTCCTTCTTAACTTCACAATTAAAGTTATTTACTTATATCAAACATATCAATAAATTCTTCCTTATTTGGCTCACATATCATCCTTAGAGTCAGCTCATCAAGATTTAATAAACAAAATAGTTCTACAAGTTGTACAAGTTAATTTTTTGACATGCTCTATTCTACACTATGAGGTATCTACATCAATATTTCCTCCATAACTTGAGCTAGGTTGATCATATAGACGTGCATTGGTATACATCATCAAGATGATGTCATGCATCTAGGGTTAACTATGCAAGAGAATATTTCGAGGGAATATTCCACTATCAACAAATTATGCCATGTTGTTGTAACATTGTCTAATGCTTAGACAAATTTCCTTCACAAATAATCATGATAAAATAAAATTACAACCAAATATCTCAAATTATTTGATTGATTGGTCATGTTTTGTACATATGCTACTTTAGAATCTTCAAGCCAATGGACTAAGGCACTGATATTTTCTATTTGGCATTTCCTATAATAAAGGAAGTAGGTAGTCTATTGTTGTGTGTATGTTTTTGTCGAGTTCTTTATAAAACCATGAGATATCTAGGTCCTTGCTTAGGAACTCACATGCCTAAGTCTCTAGGTTAGAGCCAACTATTAGATCACTTTCAATTCCCCTATATTTTTCAAACTTCTAGGATTAGGATTGAGTCAATGTGATGTCATGTCTATGTCTATATTTCCCTTTAGTAACTTCTCTTCTCATCTATCACTTTGTGTGCACCTAGGTGGGAATTCAAAAGCATCATTCATATTAGATGATTAGGAAAGAGAGGGTAAGTCTATGAATTTCCTAGATGAGAGGAAAGTTGTTTTGAAACCCTAATTCTTTGATCAAGTATTCATGGTGAAGGCAGGATACATTTGAAAAGAAGATAAATCTTACATCTAGAGAAAAAGGGAGCAAAGAACATCAAGATCAAGGCCATAGGATATGATACAGATCATGGAAACACATTAGAAGATAGATCATTCAAATCCAATGTAGAGGAAGCAATAGAAGCCTTCAAAAATTCTCAATCTATTACATAATGGTGAAGACCTTGGTCAAAGGTGGCAAGAATGAAGATGGAAATCAAATCAATGATGTAGAATGTATCAAAATTTCTAGGTCAAAGGTTGAAAGGTCAAATTGTTAGAAATTTTTTTAGTGCTCCCCTCAAGATTCATGAAAAGGGCTTAACCACCTTTTTTATACTATATGTTGTGAGGTTGAATTGAGCATTGTTTTGGCACTCAAAATTGTAGCCCGAATTTTGAGCAATATTGAGAAAATTGAGCCCTATAAATGCTTCCGAATGATATTGTACCCGCTCATACTTTTGATCCCTGTAAGGTGTTTAATCTTTCTAACACCATCCATTCAGCCTTTCCACATATTCCATGATGATAATTTATCTCTCTGATCCATTTTGTGAACTCTCATTTTGAGCAAGTTCTAAATCTGCATTTTACCCTAAATGTCAAACAACAACATGAGACTGTGTTTGCATCTGAATATCTTGCACCCAGAAATTTTTTGTGACCTTCTACTTTGGGAGTATTTAGTGTGCATATATGAGAACTTCTATTTCAGATTTCAAGTCATTTTGAGTCCATTTTCCTAGGTTTTAAATCCGTCAAAGTTGGTAGTTTACTATTTTCATGCTGATGCACTTTGCAAACATGTCTGCGAAGCCCTGTTTGACATGTTATAAATGTTGACTAGTTAGAAGAAGTTTCCAATAATAAGAACCAAATTTCATGCAATCAAGCAAGAATGGAGTCATAGACATAAAAAAGGAAGAGTCTTATTGTTGGAAGATCCACATTTTAGGAGGAAGCAAAACATTAAAAACATAAAAAGGAGCTGCTAGTCTGTAGAGGAGGTTGGGAGCTCTGTGTAGGGGATGCCCACAACCAAAGGATAACAATGAAGTTGCATCCCACCAGACCCAAAAATGTTTGAAGGAACTATAAGGAACAATCTAGATCCCTTGGGAGACTACTCAAATGATGAGATTTGGAAGTCTTTGGAGAAATGCCAGCTGGGGGATGTTGTCTGAGAAAAAGAAAAGAAGTTTGATTCTCTCATAACTGAGAATGGAGAGAATGGGAGTGTGGGGCAAAGCAAGCTTGTATGCTTGGGAAGGGTGCTACTAAAGCAAGCTCACATAGGTCAAAGAAGACCCTCACGCATTCAGTAAAAAGAGGCACCAAAGATAATGCAAATACAACTCACACCATTTGGTAAGAAAGACCAATGCCAAGTAGCATACAGAAGTCACTGATCATGAAGGAAGTCTACACCTGCAAGAATAGCATGCTCAAATAGAAAACTACACCTTGTTAAATGGAGAACATATGCATGGGTTGCAGGGGAGCCATTAAGCTAAGATGGCATGCAAGAAAGGGAGTTAAAAAGAAAATAGAGTAACACCCAACCCAATGCAATAAAGAAAAGCCAAACCTCCAATTTTTAAAGGAGACACCAGCATTCACACCAAAGGCAAGAGCTGCCAAGCAAGGACCAACAGTCATAGAGATCCAAGGAATGAATCTTGCAAGTAGAGGAGTTTCTAATGCCATTAAAAAGAAGATCACACCTTGTTTAAAAGTGACCCACTGCGCATAGAGATGAAGTCAAGCCTCACACATTTCAAGAAGCCATAGGCATAAAAGAGTAAGCTGTAGTCAACACAGAGCACCCCATGTATATGCAGAGAAAGGGCATCTCCACATCAATGAAAAGACTTGCACAATAAAGGGAGATTCAAGCCATAGTGTGAAGACGAGTTTGTAAAGAAGTGCCAAAGAAAGAAAGAGGAGTCTACGCTACCAATAATAGAGGAAAGCACATTGACAAATAAGTAGCAAACCATGTTAAGATGAGGGAACTCATGGGAAGAAGGAGGTAGCATAAAAATGGGGGAGTCAGTTTTAAATGGAAGGAATGCACAATTATACAAAGTGGAGGACATTTTAGCATGGGCAGATGAATGTAAATAAAACACTCTCAATGAAAAGAGTTCACGCCAGTATAAAGACTAGTGCCATTAAATACAATGAAGGTAGAAGTTGTGTGAAGAATCTTATCCATGTACAATAGCAACAACATAGTTATAGATAAAGCCACAGGTCAAGGAAAGAGCACAGCCCAACACACAAGCAGAAGGAACAAAGTCGATGTTTAAAAAAAAGAAGGGATGAAGCCGTAGTAAAGCTTGAAACCCATGCTATTGTAAGGAAGTTGCTAGGAAATATACGACATGATTTAGTTGAAAATGCCAAGTTTTAAAACATTGAACATAAAGTGAATCATGTTGCCCATGCAAAGATGAAGAACCTATAGCCAAACAAAACAAATGTCTCATGCCAACAATGAGGCAGTCCCCATGGTATATTATAATAGGAGTTGTGGCACAAAAAATCAAACATAGGTTTATACATTAAAAGGAGATGCAAGGCAATTTGAGAAGCTCATGAATTAAGAAAGATTGTGCCAAAGGAAGGACCTACAAAATAAAGGAGGAATTTGTCCTGTGCACAGAGCACTCATGGATTAACAGTCAATGGAGAATGAAGGGAAGCCACTATGAGTAGGGTCTTGAACCCATTATCCCACATTGTCTATGTGTTGAGCTATTTTAATGTTTAAATACAATTTTACAGTCCTTAACAGATGTCTTGAAAAAAGGGGCTTTTGCAAGCTGCAGGTTCTAATGTGGAGCTCATGGATGACGTTAGCTAAGGCAAAAAAGCATAAATTTTGAACAAAGAGGTAGGTAAAGGGTTGATGATGTCAGCAGAATGAAGGTGACTAAAAAATTCAAAAATCTGGTGCCTCACTACTTCACTAGCTAGGAAATCTCAAAAAGTCAGGCTACTGACATAGCGAGGTCGCCGAAAAACTCTAAAATTTGGCAAGATTCAAAATGTTACATGGGTCCCACTTGTAGTATGAGAAATGAATTAGATCATGCCAAGTGGCATCAAATAGGAGGTGGTGTGGCAAGATTCAAACAGTTGAACGAGATTGTGTCACGTGGCACATCCGGTGGTCCTCGCTATCTCACCAAGGAGAAGTTGCTCATGCGATAACATGGCGACATAGCAAGGGTCGATGAGGTGACAACATGTGGCAGTGGGTCCTATGTTCGATGACATGGTAGGTGCAACAAGCAGGAAAACTAGAAGATGACATGTCATGTTCATATCAGGTGTCCAATCAGGAAGCACCACGTGGCACTAGTCAAACCCAATTTGACCTCAAATTTAGAGAGGTGAAGATAAAATTGGTAAATAATAAAAAATATTATTTTTATTATTTCTTTCCAAACTACAGCATGCACAAATTTTTAATCAAAATGGGCTTTAATATGTAGTTTGAACCTTAGCGCATTTTTTAAATTTTTGAAATTTAAAATTAAAGAAGTTGCAGAGCTGAGTGTTCTACTAGGGGAGCATTTTTCAAATTGAGATTTTGGGCATTTCAGGAAGGAAAAATATGTGATATTATATATCACCAAAATCATGAGAATATGAAATTTTTGATTTTGCAGTTAGTTTTTGCATAGGTAGGAGTCTGTTTGAGCTATGCAATATTTTCTCTCAGGTTTCCTTTTTGTAACTACATTCAAGTATCAAAGTTCAAAACTGTTTTCTAACAAGGTGATGACCTAAGTATGGTTAAAGGGCAATAAAGACTCAGTTTGGGTGAATTTCTAATCACATTCACTCAGTAAAACTCAAATTTTACCAAGCATTTCAGTGAAGTTTTTAGATATTTTGAATGACTCAACAAGTTTTCATCATTGAACAAGGATATTTCAAAATCAGTAACAAGTAGTGATGAAAACAAAATCAGATCAATGTGTGGAAAGAGGAGAGAGGTTTTTCAGTTGCAAGAGATTGAATTTCAAGTGGACAGGTAGCAGTTGCATAATAAATCTGGGAATTCTTTCTTGTCTATATCTTTCTATCTTTCATTCACTGTAGGGGTTCCAGTCTTTGGAGAAAAACTAGTCACTACTAAGATACCAGGTTTTGGATCTAGTTTTGATGTGTTCCCATACTGTGATACCAAATATTTTTCAGCATTCTCTCTTGTATGGACATCAATAGGAAGATTAATATAGATAGTTCAAATCTGATAGGTTTTTTTTGTGTTTTCATTTCATGCATATGATTGTATTAATTTCAAGGAAATAAATACAAAGAGCAGTAGATGGTTAAGTTTCATCTTGAATCTTGTCTCCTTTTTCAGATAATATTTAGTGTTTTACAATCCTTGACATAGTGCTTAGGTTGTAATTGCAGTCCCTTAAGGTTGTATGTTATTCATTGTAGCTTATGACCCAAGGGGTTATTTAAATGCTTTAGGGAATCAACAGGGTTGCAAGTTTACTAATGGGGATATTATGTAATAATGGGATTTAATTTGAGCATTGATGTCTATTTATAAGTTAAATAGATAAATTAGATGTCTGAATATACAAACAAGTATCAGATATCCATATGTATGCATCTGATTCATGGAATTGCCCAATGGTTAAGGCATTGATCAGCTGTAGGATCATTAAGTCTTATTGTTGCATATCAGAGGTTTTGTTGAAATTCAACATTATTAATCAAAAGCCTTTTACCCTTTCATGTTGAAGAGCTATAAATGTTTAACCCTCACTCAGCTTGTGCATTCCATAGATTTTCATTCAGCTATTGTAGATCTCTGTCATTGCATTAAGTCATTAGGAGATATAAGGGGTTTCAATCTGCTTAATAGATTCAGGGATATGTTTTGCACTAGTACGATATCATTTGAATCTGAGGTCTACCCACCTAGGTCTAGCAGAGCCTGATGTAGAAGAAGGGTCTAGCCTTATAGTTGGCCCGATGTCTGAAGTGGCACATTGAAAATGAGAGTTAGGTGCCCCTAGATGTGTCATATTCTCATGGGGATAATTGAATACCCTCCAGCATTTTCAAACACCAACAAAATGGTGACTCTGCTAGGGAGATAAGATGGTAATCCATTTTTTTAAAAGGACAAGAATCTCTAGTGTAAGTTGAATATTTTAGTCCTACTCTTAGTTGGGTTTTTCCCATCTTAGTCACCAACAAAATGGTGAATCTACTGAAGAATTGCATTCAAAAAGAACCAAAATCTCTGGCATGAAACAAATTGAATATAGCATATATATATATAGCAAGAGGCATTTCTTCTTTCCTTGCTGAAGTTTCATGTTCCCCAGTTAAGCTTTATTCATGTACAATAGTATATTGTGAATTTGGATGAAAATTGTGTGCTATGACTATTATAGGCCCATCTTCAATCAGTTCAATCTTTGCAAATGCTGTTGAGAAAGTTCAAAGTCAAGAATCAATTCATAAAGTATAGTTTCTTTTCAAGGTATTAGTGATATGCAATATCTCCTACATTGAAGGTCTCGTTCAGATTTGTCAAGTGACAAATTATGTTTTATTTCTCACAAAGTGTGAGTGGCGACTCTCAAATCTCTGTACCAGTTGTTCCTAGTTGATTTCATTGCTAAATTTTGAAGGATTTTTAGTTGTATGAGCAGATCTGAAACTGTTGATAGATCTTGGAAGAAGTTTTAAATTCTTGATAAGTTTTAAAGTGTTGTTTGCAATATGCTGTTATAAGAAATTGAAATGTAAAAAGTGAATCACAACAGTGATCTTTTTATTCCTCTTGCAAAGAGGTGGTGGCTCTACAAAGTTTGATCAATGGTGTAAAGGATTTTTAGTCTTCCACCTATGTCAAATCAGCAGATCGAGGTTTAGCATCAACACTTGAGGTATTTTGATTTTCATGTCTCTTTTCATGGAAGTCAAATGTTAAAAATGTGGTTGCCTCTATTAAGTGATTTTCAGCACTAAAAAGAAGAGGTAGAAGTTTTACTGTATGATGGAGTCAGATCTCAGATCCGAGATTAGTTTTTTGAGAGTTTAGAAACTGTGAGTAATAACATTGCTATGTTGAATAGACTGATTTACAAAAGAATTTTCAATCTTATAAGAATTGAAGTAGGAAGTACTCAAGGTTTAAGTGTTGAACAATGTTATTTGAGGCTTAAATCAGTAATTAGTAAGATACTTTTTCATTGTAGACCTAAGGAATCTTCCCTACCTAGTGTTTTCCTTGATGTTCTAGTACCCGATTTAGTCAATTGGCCAGCAGCTATAAGATTACAAAGGTTTTTACAAATTGAAAGATTCATTGAGGAGATGGAAGATGATGATTACAGATTTCATGATATGTCTCTTGATGATAATGAGTGTGCTGAAAGTCAGGGTAGTAATTAATACAATGAGTCTGTAGAGCAAGACAATCTATCTTCCAAATGTGAAGAGGTGGATTCAAATGTTAATGAATCAGGTAATATCAATCAGCATGAAAAAGATGGATATAAAAGAGAAGATAAATTTTGTTATAGTACATATGAAGTTGAAGAAAGTTGATTTTCCATATTGTTACACTAAGGATCCTACTGTTGTAAGTCCTTCATGTTATCCAGATGATAACCACAACTAGGAGAAGATTTGTGAGGCAATCTTCTTGAGCTTCGATGAAATCTCATAATTTTGGGCTCGTGAGTTTGAAAAGCATGTAAGTATTTCTAAGGATCTTCATATTTTCTCTCATAATAATTTCTCATTCAATCAAATCAATTCCCCAAAGTTTGATGTGGAAAAAGAGGTAGAATCTGAACAATCTTTGTTAGAATTTGGAGGTGTATATAATAGGAACCTCAAACATTTTTGCACATGAGGATTTGTTGAATGCTGATTATGTTAGTGAAGGGAAGTTTAATGCTGTTTCAGATTCTTTTCATACTGGTTATGCTACAATAAGTTTTGATGTTTCATGTGATGAAAAGGAATATAGTGAGTGTTGTGAATCCGAATATGGATTTTCTTTATATGCTGATAGCTCTTGTAAACATAAGTTCAAGGTTTATTTTGACATTTAGTTAGATGAAGAAAATGATAATGATAAGCATAGTTTAGATCAACACTTTCAGAATCAATTTTCATGTTTGGTAACTAATCAATTGTTTAAAGAATGTGAAGAGTTTTCAGAAAATGATAAGTCTGATTCGATGAGTAACATGGTTGCAAGTAGGCAAAAATCAGATTCTACATACTCTTCACACTTGGAGGCACAAGGTGAGTTACAAATTGATTCATGTAACTTTTTGAATGAAATATAGTACCAAGCTTTTGTGTTTCCAATTGAAAGAATCCATGATTCAGTTAGTAGTGATCAGTTTTAGTTTGTCCTCAAGTGCTATGATCATGCAAATTCATATTTTCATAATGATCATGAGGTAGAGGCTAATGTTGATATATGTATGCATTATGAGAATGAAGGAAGTTGTTTCATTTTGCCAAGTAATTTGTCTCAATATACTAATCTGATTGGTGAAACAAAGCAGAATGATAATCATAGTTTACCTCATGAAGATGTAAATGAAAATCAATCATATGATAGAGCTAAAGGTTTTTGTTGAAATTCGGTGGCCCAGGGCCATTGTTTGTACATAATAGTAGTGTAGTTTCCTTGTTTTCAATAAAGCTGTTTGAGAGAAATTTTTGTTGTCAGGTGTGTGGTCTGCTTCTCCTTGAGATCTAAAATCTTGCCATGCCTACAAGGGACATGCATCCTCAGAAAAAACCACTATTGGCACTCAAAATTGTAGCCCAAATTTTGAGCAATGTTGAGAAAATTGAGCCCTACAAATGCTTTTGAATGAGATTGTACCCGGCTATACTTTTGAGCCCTGTGAGGTGTTTAATGTTTCTAACACCATCCATTCAGCCTATCCACATATTCCATGATGATAATTTATCACTCCGAGCCATTTCGTGAACTCTCATTTTGAGCGAATTCCAAATCTACATTTTACCCTAAATGTCAAATAGCGATAGGAGGCTATGTTTGCATCTGAATATCTCGCACCCTAAAATGTTTTGTGACCTTCCAATTTGTGAGTATTTAGTGTCCATACCTAAGAACCTATGTTTAATATTTTGAGTCATTTTGAGTTCATTTTCCTAGGTCTTGAATGCCTCAAAGTTGGTAGTTTACTATTTTCATGCTGATGCACTTTGCAAACATGTCTGGGAAGCCCTATTTGACGTGTTATAACTTTTGACCAGTTGATCAAAATGTTAAAATTATTTTTTTGTTGCATTTTAGAAGTTAGATATTTGTTATGTTTAAATTTTTAAGTCTTGACAAATCTATTTGATTAGTTTTCAAACATGATTCCAAATGCAATTTGTAACTTTTTACTGGTGTCAGTATTTGTAGATTTGCCAGAACCCCTGTTTGTGACATTATAACTTGAGATATGTGATTGCCTAGATCGAATGAATTGTACCATTATGTTGTTGACTAAAAATGCTCCAAGTGTGCTCATTTGCATGTCTTGACGAATCAATTTGCACACTTTTCCAAGTCAATTCCATTCGCAAAAAAAAAGTTTTCTGTGAGTGTTTCCAGTCAGTAATCTTGGGTAGCCCACTTTGACTGATCGCCATTTGCGTCTAGTTATTTTTCATGAGCCCAAATCACAAATTTATTTTCTCCTCATGATAGAGAACTAATACCCAAGTTTTTGTCTTCCCAAGTGTCAGTTTGCCTAGTTTTTAAAGCCAATTCCGAACCAATTTTAGTGTTTTTTGACATGTTTATCTACAGGTTATTTTAAGAGGTCAACTTTGACAACGAATATATTTTGGCTCCAAATTTTTCATGAGACGAGATTTGATGGGGTAAGACTATGCAGAAAAGAGAATTAGTGTGCTAGTTCTTAAAGCTTGGTCAGGTGTTCAAGTTAGTTTTTAAAGCCGGTCAAAGGACCTCCTGGCACAAAGTTGACAGTCTGCAACAAAGTGATAAAATGAGTTTTTATTGATGGTTCATTGACCAAAATTAATTCTAGTTAGTTTGAGATGGTCAATGGATCAGTTTGCATATTCAACTATTCGAAAATGAAATTTTTTTTAGTTGGACCCATTTTGGGGCCCTTGTGGTACTATCAAATTAGTAAGGCATGGTGAGATTGGAAAGATAACATAAAGGGGATTAAAATATCATAGTTAAATAATGATGAGTGATGAATTCATATGTTTCCTTTTGAACTTCTTCCGATGTCATATCATATCCAGTTATTGATGTGAGTATTGTTTTAAAAGGAATTAGGACAAAGATTCCTTTATAAATATTGCAAAGGGGGAATACTAATGTTTGAAAATCCATATATTCAAAAGGAAGCCATGATTTTAATAAGAGGCTACAGTATGTAGAATAGCTAGAATAGTTTTTATGTGGAGTCCACAACTTCAAAGGAGTCCACATGGATTCAAAAAAGAACATAAGCCACGAGCAATAGAAAACAACAGAGCAGTTAGAAGACGTTGCCAATAATAAGAACCAAAGTTCATGCAATCAAGCAAGCATGGAGTCACAAACATCAAAATGGAAGAGTCTCAGCATTGGAAGATCCACGTTTTAGGAGGAAGAAAAACATTAAAAACATTAAAAGGAGCCACCATTCTACAAAGGAGGTTGGGAGCTCTATGTAGGGTATGCCCACAACCAAAGGATAACATCGAAGTTGCATCCCACTAGACCCAACAATGTTCGAAGGCACTATAAGGAACAATCTAGATCCCTTGGTAGGCTACTCAAATGATGAGATTTGGAAGGCTTTGGAGAAATGCCAGCTAGGGGATGTTGTCTGGGAAAAAGAAGAGAAGCTTGATTCTCTTGTAACTGAGAATGGAAAGAACTGGAGTGTGGGGAAAAGGAAGCTTGTATGCTTGGGCATGGTGCTACTAAAGCAAGCTCACATAGGTCAAAGAAGACCCTCACACATTCAATAAAAAGAGGCACCAAAGACAATGCAAATACAACTCATGCCATTTGGTAAGAAAGACCAATGCCAAGCAACATACAGAAGCCGCTGACCATGAAGGAAGTCTACACCTGCAAGAATAGCATGCCCACATAGTAGACTACACCTTGTTAAGTGGAGAGCATGTGTGTGGGTCACAGGGGAGCTGTTAAGCTGAAATAGCATGCAAGAAAGGGAGTTAAAAAGAAAATAGAGTAACACCCAACCCAGTGCAATAAATAAAAACCAAACCTCCAATTTTTAAAGGAGACACCAGCATTCATGCCAAAGGCAAGAGCTACGAAGTAAGGACCAACAGTCACTCAGATCCAAGGAATGAATCCCAAAGGTAGAGGAGTTTCTAACACCGTTAAAAAGAAGATCAAACCTTGTTTAAAAGCGACCTACTGCGCATAGAGATGAAGTCAAGCCTCACAAATTTAAAGAAGCTATAGGCATAAAAGAGTAAGCTATAGTCAACATAGAGCACCCCATGTATATGCAGAGCAAGGGTGTCTCCACATCAATGAAAAGACTTGCACAATAAAGGGAGATTCATGCCATAGTGTGAAGAAGTGTTTGTAAAGAAGTTCCAAAGAAAGAAAGAGGAGTCCACACTACCAATAATAGAGGCAAGCATGTTGACAAATAAGTAGCAGACCATGTTAAGATGAGGGAACCCGTGGCAAGAAGGGGGTAGCAGGAAAATAGGGGTGTCAATTTTAAAAGGAAGGAATGCACAATTATACAAGGTGGAGGATGTTTTAGCATGGACAGATGAATGTAAATCAAAAAATCTCAATGAAAAGAGTTCATAGCAGTATAAAGTTCAGTTCCATTGAAGAAAATGAAGGTAGAAGTTGTGTGGAGAATCTTATCCATCTGCAATAGCAACAACGTAGTTATAGATAAAGCCACAGGTCAAGGAAAGAGCCCAGCCCAACATGTAGGTAGAAGGAACAAAGGCGATGTTTTAAAAAAAAAGGTTAGAAAGCATAGTAAAGCTTGAAACCCATGCTATTGTAAGGAAGCTGCTAGGAAATAGATGACATGATTTAGTTGAAAATGCCAAGTTTTAAAACCTCCAACAAATATTTGAAACAAAAGAAATTTTAAAACATTGAACATAAAGTGAATCATGTTGCCCATGCAAAGATGAAGAACCTGCAGCCAAACAACATAGAAGTGTCATGCCAACAATGAGTCAGTCCCCACGGTATATTATAAGAGGAGCCATGGCAAGTAAAAAGAAAACACAAGTTTATACATTAAAAGGAGACACAAGGCAATTTGAGTAGCTCATGAATTAAGAAAGATTGTGCTAAAGGAAGGACTTATGAAATAAAGGAGGAATCTATCTCATGCATAGAGAAATTATGGATTAACAGTCAACGAAGAATGAAGGGAAGCCATTGTGAGCAGGGTCTTAAACCCATTATCCCACATTGTCTATGTGATGAGCTATTTTAATGTTTAAATACAATTTTACACTCCTTAAGAGATGTCTTGAAAAAAGGGGCTTTTGTAAGCCATAGGTTATAATGTGGAGCCCGTGGATGATGTCAGCCGAGGAAAAAAAGCCTAAATTTTGAACAAAGTGGTAGGTAAAGGGTCGATGACATTAGCAGAATGAAGGTGATCAACAAATTCAAAAATATGGTGCCTCGCTACTTCGCTTGCTGGGAAATCTCAAAATATCTAGCTAGCAACATAGCGAAAACTTTGAAATTCGATGATATTCAAAATATTACGTGGGTCCTATGTGCAGTATGAGCAATGAATCAGATTGTGCCAAGTGGTAGAAAATAGGAGGTGGTGTGGCAAGATTCAAATAGTTTAATGAGATCATGCCACATGGCACATCTGGTAGTCCTCGCTATCTCACCAAGGAGAAGTTGCTCACATGATAACATGGCGACATAGTGAAGGTCGATGAGGTGACGACATGTGGTAGTGGGTCCTATGTTCGATGATGTGGTAGATGCAACAAGTGAGAAAACCAAGAGATGACATGTGACACTCATATCAAGTGTCCAATCAGGAAGCACCATGTGGCATTGGTCAAACCTAGTTTGACCCCAAATTCAGAGAGGTGAAGAGAAAATTGGTAAATAATAAAAAATATTATTTTTATTATTTCTTTCCAAACTACAGTGTGCATGAATTTTTAATCAAAAGGGGCTTTACTATGAAGTTTGAACCTTAGAGCATTTTAAAAAAATTTGAAATTTAAAATTAAAGAAGTTGCAGAGCTGAGTGTTCTACAAGGGGAGCATTTTTCAAATTGAGATTCTGGGCATTTTCGAAAGGCAAAATATGTGATATTATATATCGCTATAATCGTGAGAATCTGAATTTTTTGATTCTACAGTTAGTTTTTGCACAAGTAGTAGTCTGTTTGAGCTATGCGATATTTTCTCTCAGGTTTCCTTTTTGTAACTGCATTCAGGTACCAAAGTTCAGAACTGATTTCTAATGAGGTGATGACCTGAGTATGGTTAAAGGGTAGTAAAGACTGAGTTTGGGTTGATTTTTGATCACATTCACTCAGTAAAACTCGAATTTTACCAAGCATTTTAGTGAAGTTTTTAGATATTTTGAATGACTCATCAAGTTTTCATCATTGAACAAGGATATTTACAAATCAGTAACAAGTAATGATGAAAACAAAATTAGATCAATGTGTGAAAAGAGGAGAGAGGTTTTTTAGTTGCAAGAGATTGTATTTCAAGTGGACAGGTAGCAGTTGCATAACAGATCTGAGAATTCTTTCTTGTCTATATCTTTCTATCTTTCATTCACTGTAGGGGTTCTAGTCTTTGGAGAAAAACCAGTCACTACTGAGATACCAGGTTTTGGATCTAGTTTTGATGTGTTCCCATACTGTGATACCATATATTTTTCAGCATTCTCTCTTATATGGATAGCAATAGGAAGATTAATATAGATAGTTCAGATCTATTAGGTTTTTTTTGTGTTTTCATTTCATGCATATGATTGTATTAATTTCAAGGAAATAAATACAAAGAGTAGTAGATGGTTAAGTTTCATCTTGAATCATGTCTCCTTTTTCAGATAATTTTCAATGTTTTACAATCTTTGACATAGTGCTTAGGTTGTAATTGCAGTCCTTTAAGGTTGTATGTTATTCATTTTTGCTTATGACCCAAGGGGTTATGTAAATGCTTTAGGGAATCAATAGGGTTGCAAGTTTACTGATGGGGATATTATGTAAGAATGGGATTTAATTTGAGCATTGATGTCTATTTACAAGTTAAATAGATAGATCAGATGTCTAAATATACAAACGAGTATCAGATATCCATATGTATGCATTTGATTCATGGAACTGCCCAATGGTTAAGGCACTAATCAGCTACAGAATCATTAAGTCTTATTATTGTAGATCAGAGGTTTTGTTGAAATTCAACATTATTAATCAAAAGCCTTTTACCCTTTCATGTTGAAGAGCTATAAATGTTTAACCCTCACTCAGCTTGTGCATTCCATAGATTTTCATTCAGCTATTTTAGATCTCTGTCATTTCATTAAGTCATTAGGAGATATAAGAGGTTTTAATCTACTTAATAGATTCAGGGATATGTTTTGTACTGGTACGATATCATTTGAATTTGAGGTCTACCCACCTAGGTCTAGCAGAGCCTGAAGTAGAAGAAGGGTCTAGCCTTATAGTTGGCCTGGTGTCTAAAGTGGCACATTGAAAATGGGAGTTTTCTAGCCCTAGATGTGTCATATTCTCATCAAGATAATTGAAAACACTCCAATATTTTCAAACACCAACACATTGATAGATCAATCTTTTGGTGCAATGGCAATCCCATTCTAACAAATGGTATTAGAGCTTGGTCATAGGTTTGAATCCTCAAACCCTTGGGTAATGCTGAGGGGGAGAATGTTAGAAACTTGTTTAGCACTCCCCTTAGGATTTTTGACAAGGGATTAACTGCCTCCTATGCACTATAAGTTGAGTGGTTGTATCGATCATTGATAGATCAATCTTTTTTTAGATTAATCTTTTGGTGCAACAACAACCCCATTCTAACACAATTACCTTGGAGATGGATTCCTAACCATTAGATGAGGATTAGAATAATGGCTTTTAGAATGTCATAACTTATATTCCATATGATGAAAGATAATTCACAAAGTTGTGAAAAGAAACCTAGGTTGTTAAGTGTGCAGTTATCACAACATCACATAGTTAAAATAGGAGTTAAAATCTTAAGTTGTGAAGTTGTGCACAAGGTGATAGTTAAACTCAAAATGGCTACAACAACATTGTGGATGGAAAAATAATTAAGATATTCCAATTTGTGATGGTACGAAGATCCAACCACAATAGTTAGGATATAAGGTTATGGCATCTACATAAGGAGTTAAGAGTAACTTGAGGTTAAGGCTACAAAGGAGAGAAAGCATCTATTTGTAGTGTTGCAAGGTTAAAATATGAGTTAAGGCACAAATTTAAAAGGTTGTGATGAATTAAAATAGTAGATTTCACGTGGTTATCACATGATCACACAATTTTAATGGAAATTAAATTCTTTGGTCATGAAGCCACAAAACAAGATAGCAGTCTTCTATGCCATCATCACAAAATTGCAAGGTATTAATGTTAACTCTCAAAGAAGGTTGCAAGAGTGAAAAAAGGGCATAATATGTTGAGAAAGGATAAGGTAGAACCACAAGAATCAATATGAAGGATAAGTCTCAGCCATTGAACAAGCACGAGATCAATGATGCTTTTCATTTTGGGAAGTTTTCCTACAAGTACAAACTCATTTTAGAAAATATCCCTAAAAGGAACCACATGTTGTCACATATCAATAATGAAGGTGGGATCTTCTTTAGTATCCAAGCAATGTCAAGTGATGCATCTTCCCAACTATCAGATCTTATAAGATCAATGCCTATTGCTTTGTCACTTTATAAAGTTGCACAAAAAATAACCAAGGCAAGAATGTAAGCATTGGACATGTGTGCACACATGGACCCACTAAGGAAGTCATAAGGATAAAATAAGGAGGATTTATAGGTTTCAATCCTAATCATTGATTTAAGATCAATGGTCATAATTCAAACTTGTTGTGACTATTAGGATATAAAATGCAAGTTTTGGCACCATAGTGGTTATTCTATGAAATCAAAGAGGAATATGAACCATTTTCAGGGTTTCTAACCATTTCTATTTCCTTTCTCTAATGTATTGAATTATAACTAATGACCATTGGATTTTTGAGTGATTCAAGTGTTGTATTAATGATTCAGGAGCATCTTGGGTTGATGTGTTATCCTACTCATTGATCTATTATCCCATGACATGTTAACACTCAGGTTCACATGTTATCTCATTTCTACAGTGTGTGCCAAGTTCCAAAGAGTGTGTGTTGAGCTACTCTTCATGTGTTGAGTTACCCAGTGTATGTTGAGTGATTCTTCATGTGCTAAGTTTCCCTATTTATGCTTAGTGTCAACATTTTGGATGTGATTTCTACATTTTCTATGCGAGCTGACTTACAGGATTTATTTCATTCATGACATTTATGCTAAGATCTTGTCTTGGAATTTGTCCAAGCCATTATTGGGTTGGCCTTGCTATTATGTAATGTTCTAGAATGATCTGTAATCCATTGTGGAAAGTATAAATAGAGCATTTAGGCTTAGAGTTAGGTATTTTTTGGAGAGTTTGGTAGATCATTTTGGAGCAGATATGGAGTTATGAATTTGATGCTAGATCTTAGATCTTGAATGTATTTCTATCTGGCCATAACCCATAAGGCCTTACAACTAGGCATGTATGCTAATTTATTTTATGAATCAATAAAAGAATAGTGTTCTCTCTCTCCCTATAGTGCTTTTCTCTTTATGTGTTTGATTCCATTGTGTTAACTCTATAAGGTTGGTTTGGATTGTTGGGTGTACCTTTGGTCCTAGTTATTATTTTCCCTCCTTGCATTAGGTGGTATCAGAGATTGAGGTTCATCCTTATGGAGATTGGATCATGTAGAACCCTAATTTGGATTTGGTTGTAGGGTGGTAGACCTGTGGATTTGACCTATAACTTGTAGAGGGTTATAATCTTGTAGGAACCTAATTTGTAAGGATGGTTCATGGTAGAGGAAATGCTGAAAATGCTATATTAGATCAATTGAGACAAATTACAACCGGATTAGATGCTTTGGAGATAGCCTAGAGGAGAGATGTACATCTTGAGGATGTGAGTGATGATGAAGTAGTAGCACCAAACCGTAATCTAGAACTAGAAGAAGATCAAGATGAGGAAAGATTGCTAAGAGTACTGTCTAGGGCACATTTGAAGGTTGTTGTAGAAGTTGTTTTGTATGATGGAAAGTTGGACACTAATTTTGTGTTGGATTGGATCTCATATTTGGAGAAGTTCTTTGAGTATGAAAACACTCCTGATAATAGAATGGTGAAGATTATGGTTACTAGGCTGAAAGGTCATGCTTCATTGTGGTGGGAACATTGACAAATAGATAGACAAAGGAGAGGAAAGGAGAAGATCAAGACTTGGTCAAAAATGGTGAGCAAGGTATAGAACAAATTCCTTCCTGCTAATTACCAAGTTAGCTTATTAAGAAAGATGCAAAATTTGAAGCCAAAAGACATGACTGTGAAAGAGAATATTGAGGAATTTATATATTGGACATAAGATTTGGACATGTGGATGATGATGTTGAGGAAATTACAAGGTCTATAAATGGACTAAGATCCAGAATTCAAGATGAAATAAGTTTTGTGAAGTTGAAAAGTGTGGAAGAAGCATATCATATGTCGTGAAAGCTAAGGAGATCTTGACAAAGAAGCCTAAACAAAGAAAAAGTGGTAGAGGTGGTAGATTCTAGAGAGGTAGAGGTAGATCTTATGAAAAAAGTGGTAGATCTGATAGTTTTGTCCAAGATAAAGGCAAATCTGAATGGAAGAATAATAACAAAGACAAGAATGAGTGGAAAGGTCATAGTTCTTATCGAGGAGGTATTGGTTCTTACCAAGGAAGAGGTAATTTTTATTCTAGAGGTAGTTTCCATGGTAAGTTTTTTAGATTTGGTAAAGAAGGATATAGATCTCTTGAGTGTAGATCTTTTGAAAGTGGGTAGAATAATAGAAATGTTGTGATTCAAGAGGACATTGAGAGTTCACCAATTGGACTAGAGGCTAGAGAAAATTTGATGGTGAGAAGAACCTTATATAATAAGGGAAGTAATGAGGAACCTATCCTTAGAAGAAGTCTTTTCAAGACCAAATGTAAGATGGCTAGAAAATGTTGCAAGGTGATCATTGATAGGGGAAGTCTACAAATTTGGCATCAGAAGAGCTACTTACAAAGTTATAGTTGTAGAGGCTGAAACATCCCAAACCCTATCATGTTTCATGGATCAAAGATGAGCATAAGATATTGGTAAGTGAACAATATTTGTGAAATTCTAGATTGGACTTAATTTTGATGAAGTGTTGTGTGATATTATGCTTATGGATTGTTGTCATACTCTTCTAGGTAGACCTTGGCGATATGATAAATATGATGTACATGATGGAAGATTGAATCAATATACTCTTTGGGTGAATGGGAATAAACATATATTGTTTCCTTTGATTGAAAGTCTAGATGAGGTTAGTTGTACTACAATAAAAGTTTGCATGGTTAATGGGAAGCAATTTGAAAAAGAAGTGAAGAATAATCAAGTCTATTTTGATGTAGTTCCTAGAGGATCAAGTGTTGGTAGTAATGGTCAAGCAAAAAATATTGGTAGCTGAGCACTAGAAGAAATATTCCTAATGGTTTACCACCAATGAGAAGTATAAGTCATTGTATGGATTTGATTCTTGGAGCCAGTTTTCCAAACAAAGCACCATATAGATTGACACCTATAGAAAATCAAAAACTTAATAGGCAAGAGCATGAGTTGCTACATAAAGGTTTAATCAAAGAAAGTTTGAGTCCATGTGCTGTACTTATTGTATTAGCACCTAATAAAAATGGAGAATGGAGGATGTGTACTAATTCTAGAGTTATTAACAAGATCATAGTGAAATACAGATTTCCTATGTTGAGGATGGATGACATAATGGATTGTTTCACTGCAGCAAATTATTTTAACAAGATTGATTTAAAGAGTGGCTATCATTAGATTAGAATCAGAGAAGGTGATGAATGCAAGACTATTTTCAAGACAAAAGATGGTTTTTATGAATGGTTGGTTATGCCTTATGGTTTGACTAATGCACCTAGTACTTTCATGAGGTTTTGTTGACATTCGGTCAAGTTTGTTATTAGTGATAACACTTATTTAGATTCTATATGGATACTAAGCTTATTGAATAGTCTACAAGGGTTTTCCATGAATTTTAGTAGCCACCACATCCTAAAATTCAACCCAAGAATTCCAGTGGTTACCAAGTGAATTCAGCTAGTATGAAGTCTAACAGGTCAACTTGAGCATTTTAGTGGTTACCAAGCTTTACAATTTCTACCAAGCTAGCAATTCATGTAAAGTGAGTTCAAGACTACATTGAAGTGATTAGTATGGAATGAGCTTCTATTTCTATCGAGTGCATGACAATGCCAAGTAATAACAATGGATGTCGAGTATTAGAACTTCACCAAGTCAATCTTTAGAACCTGAGTATCTACATATGGGCTGACTTCGTAATAATGGTGTTAAATTTTATGATGGTCGACTTTGTAATTATGTAAATTGGATTGATATATATGTAATGTATTGTATCATATCCAAGTGTAACAATAATGTGGAAAAGAAGCATGTGAATGTGAATTAGCAGTAGACAAAGTGTATTATAAGGCCATATTAGTAAAGAAGTAGCAAAAGAAAAATTCATCACATAAAGATGATCAGTACTTCAAGTAATCTCTATTATTAATTTAGTTGTAAGTTAGAGATCTACTACTTCATCCTAATAGGTGAAACTAGCTCAAATCCTTTAACAAGGTAGACTTAATAGTCTCTTCTCAAATCTCTTTACTGAGTGCATACTTCATTATGTGTTTGTAAAACCTCTAACAAGGTGGACCTAGTAGTCCTAATTGCTCCTAACACAATAGATCATTAGAATTGATCAATATAAGCCTTACTTGGCCAACTTTATGTTGCAGTATTGAAGTTTTGTGGGTATCATCCCCACCCCAATTTTACTTTCTATTTGAAAGGTTTTTGGGTCATCAAATCATTGTGTTCAAGTGTTGCGAATGTTTTATGTTTCTCATGCATGCAAGTAGATTAGATTTGATGAACTAAATGGTAATTTGATTATTACAATTAAGATCTAAATTTGATAAATTTTTGAGGTTACTAATTTACTCCTCCCCTCTTAGTAACCTAGCTACTCTTGAATATTTGCAACAATTGGTATTAAAGCTTTGTGGTTCTCAAGAGAAAGTTTAATAACTTGAACAAAGATAAAGAATATGGAGATATTCAAATTTGATAAGGCAATTGACAATGAAAAGTTGGATCTAGAAATGGCCATTGCACAACTCAAGAAAGCTAAGGAGTAGCTTTCCCAATCCCTAAAAAGAAGAAAATGATGCAATCAAAGAACTCTTAGAGAATAATGGTTCCCTACAAGAAGAAGTAAGAAAGCTTAAAAAAGAATAATAAATTTAGCTAGTAAGGTTATGTGAAATCTTGGAACAGAGGAACAAGATGAAAGAAGAAATGGATGGAAGAAACAATGAGATTCAGAACCAATCCCTTCAACTTGCAGATCTTATGGATCAAATCTCCATTGAAAATGAGGAAATCATGAGCCAAAGATAGATCAATAAAATATTAAGAAATGATCTAAATTTGGTAAGACAAATCAATGAAATAATAAGAAATGAGCTGAGATTTGAAAAGAAAATCAGTGATAGATTGAAAATTGACCTAAACACTGAAAAGAAAATCAATGAAAGAATGATAAAATCTCAGGCAGACATGAATCAATTAAATCAACTGAATGAGCAAAATCTCTATAGACAAAAAGGTAAAGCAGGAATTGGATACAAAGAAGAAGGCGAAGCCTCCAAAAAAAAGTGCTCAAAGGAATTACAGACCTACTTGCAATCACTATGGTAAGATAGGTCATACATCAAAAAAATGTTGGAGTAATGGTAAGGTAAAATTCAATAGTAAATGCTACAATTGCAATCAGCATGGTCACAAGGCTAATGAATGCAAAGAGAAACCAAAATTTGAGGGCAAGTGTCACAAATGCAAGAAAAAAGGTCACAAGGGATCTGAATGTAGATCTAAGTCATTCAATCTAGCAGAACAAATTGTGAAAGCAATATTAGTTTGGGACTACAACACTTGGTGTAGATGTCATTACTGTGGAGAATATGGACACATTGGCATGAACTTTGTTAAACATCACACAAGGAAGAGAGATATCAACATAATATGTTTCACTTGTACCAAAATTGGTCATCTAGCCAAGAATTGCATGAATATAGGTAGAGTCAAAGATGAGAAGAAAGAAAAAGTAGATAACATTCCAAAGCAGATGAGGTAGCAATGGATTCCTAAATCTACCAATCATACTTGTTCAAGTAGTGATGTTCATGTCACTCAAGAAGTGGGTGGCTCCACCATTTCCAACTAAGTTCTTAAGGAAGAACTAGAATTGCGTTGTCAAGATCACATCCAGATAGTTCCAATTGAAAGGAAGAAAAGATCCAAATTAGTATTCAAGATACGAAAGGATCATCAAGTGAGATCAATATTAATTATCACCAAGTTAACTTCTCTACTAAGAAAGGTTGGGTCATGGACTTTACCGAACAAGGTTAGGAGTAACAAGACACACATGATTACTGAGTCAAGGAACCTGTACCAATTGATCAATGGAATAGTGGATGACATGCTATTGTACATACTATCAAGAATAATGTCAAGCATGATGTCATCCTAACTACCTTTGTACCAAGCATTAATGGAAATTTTTAAAAAAAAAAAAGGAAATCAAATTCATTTTCACTAAGAAATCTAAGTGTTATTGCAAAAAAGTGAATTGTAGAGTGAGCAAGCAACTTTGAGTAGAATTTGTAGCTAAGTTCTTCAAAGCATTCACAACTTATCGAGTAGCCATAGAATCAAGCAGCAGTAGCAAAGCAAGGAAAGAGTTAGAGATGTTGGTTTGATCAGTATAATGTAAAGCACTCAAACTTGTACCAACAATTGTTGAAACCCTTGACCCGAATGGAGTGTAATCATAGATTCCTCCAAAGTTAATTCTCATTAATAACATTTGAACTTATTTTAAGTGTGCAATTTAGGAAATTGGAACCCTAGAAATAGATGATGCGCTAGGTGAACTATGTGAATGGGATTCTTAAACTTAAGCATAAACATTTGGAAGACAAGGGTTTAACCCACATTCCTCACCTACCTCAAAGCTATCAAATAAAATGGATTAGATACATCCTTGGCCAAGTTCAAAATGGTCAGTTATGGCAGGAGAAACTAGTTGTGATCACCAAGAAGATGATTCATCACATTACTAGTCTTCCCATGGTCACCAAGGCCAAAGTAACTAAAACCCTATGTTGAGTGGAGTTGGAAAAGAAAACCCTAGCTGAGTGGGATGGTAGAGACATGAAGATTAGTAGTGTAACTAATTAAAAACTAAAATTTACTATACATGTGATAGCCCACAAGATTTATAATTCAAGCCATCTCAATAGTGTGTCATGTGAAGCTATTGACTTGGCATACAAGATTGTGAAGAACAATCTGTCATATGACCTTGTAGATCTATTGTTGAAGCAATTCAACAAAAATATGAAAAGTATTAGAACTTCCAAGAACAGTCCTTGAAAATTTGGTTCTTTGTTGACTTGCTTATTTTTCTATGTTCAAAAGTTTTTCCCTTCAAAATGCAAAGTAGAATGGAGAAAATATGTGCCAGTATTATATCACATGTGTACATAACTTCAAAGCTCACAAGTATGAGACAAGGACATCAATAGAATAGAAAGAGGTTGAAGATCTGGTCATGGACAAAATGAGCCAATGGAAATACTCTCCAAACTAGCTAGAATCATAGATCCCTAGTGTTTTGTTAAAGGCAATCAAAGTAAGATGGGAGAACACCAAGAAAATTGTCAAATATATTTTTGCACAAATGTAACATCACTTTTTGGAAATTTGTGTGATGTTACCAAGTTCACAAAGGGAATAAAGAGAAAAATGACAAGGCTAGTATACAATAGTTGCGACTTGACTCTAGTTAAAACTCTACACATCATATGAAAATTAGATTCTTGTTAGATATGCATGCAGAGTTGTTGAGGGAAGAAGCAAGGATGTGATCTACACTAATAGATATTTAGAATATGATCCTTCCCATCATGGATACAATGTGGAAGCATATTGTTTATTCAAAAACATTGATCCATGACAACAACTTCTCCATTGTAGATCACATGATACAAATATCTACTAAAGTGCAAGTTGCCCTACATATGTGCAAAATTTTGCAAGAGAACTGGGATAAGACCTTGCTAAAGGGGGAGATTGTTGATATTCAGTCAAGTTTATTATTAGTGACAACACTTATTCAGATTTTGTATGGCTATTCAACTTATTGAATAGTCTACAAGTGTTTTCCATGTATTTCAATAGCCACCAAGCACTACAGTTCAACCTGAGCATTCCAGTGGTTACCAAGTGAATTTAGTTAGTATGAAGTCTAGCAGTTCAACTTGAGCATTCCAGTGGTTATCAAGCTTTGTAGTTTCTACCAAGATAGCAGTTCATGTAAAGTGAAGCTAGTGTTAACCAAACCATATGGAGATTAGTGTTTATCAAGTGTAGTCATGTTAAACAAGTAATTCAATTTATACTGAGTTATATAGTATCTATCAAGTCACTAGTGTAGAACAAGTTGAAGACTACATTGAAGTGATTAGTATCAACCAAGCTTCTACTTCTATTGAGTACATGATGATACCGAGTAATGATAGTGGATGCTGAGCATCAGAACTTCACCAAGTTAGTCTTTAGAACCTGAGTATCTACATATGGGCTAGCTTTGTATTATTGGTGTGAACTTGTATGATGATTGAATTTATAATAATGTAAATTGGATTGATATATATGTAATGTATTGTATCATATTTGAGTGTGATAATAATGTGGAAAAGAAGCATGCGAATGTGAATCAGTAGTAGACAAAGTGTATTATAAGGCCATATTAGTAAAGGAGTAGCAAAAGACAAATCCATCACATAAAGGTGATTAGTACTTCACAGAATCTCTATCAATAATTCAATTGTAAGTCAGAGGTCTACTACTTCACCCTAATAGGTGAAACTAGTTCAAATCCTTTAACAAGGTAGACTTAATAGTCTTTTCTCAAATCTCTTTACTGAGTGCATACTTCATTGTGTGTTTGTAAAAGTTCTAATAAGGTGGACCTAGCAGTCCTAATTGCTCCTAACATGGTAGATCATCAGAAGTGATCAATGTAAGTCTTAACTAGTGAACTTTATGCTGCAATATGGAAGTTTTTTGGGTATCATCCCCAACCCAGTTTTACTTTCTATCTTGAAGGTTTTTGGGTCACCAAATCATTGTGTTCAAGTGTTATGAATGTTTTATGTTTCTCATGCATGTAAGTAGATCATATTTGATGAACTAAATGGTAATTGGATTATTACAATTAGGATCTAAATATGATAAAGTTTTTGAGGTTACTAATTCCTCCCTCCCCTCTTAGTAACCTAGGTAGTCTTGAATATTTCGAACAAGTTCATGAATGAAGTTCTGGAAAGTTTCTTGGGTAAGTTTGTGATTTTTTGTTTGGATGATATTTTGATATTCAACAAGATTTTATGAACCAAATGGTAATTGGATTATTATAATTAAGATCTAAATCTGATAAAGTTTTTGAGGTTATTGATTCACCCCTTCCCTCTCAGTAACCTAGCCAGTCTTGAATATTTCCAACAAGTTGATGAATGAAGTTCTAAAAAAGATTCTTTGGTAAGTTTGTGATTTTTTGTTTGGATGATATTCTAATATTCAGCAAGACTAGGGAAGAACATCTTTAGCATGTTAGGCAAGTATTGCAGAGATTGAAAGAGGAAAAGTTGTTGATTAATCTAAAAAAATGTTCATTTATGCAAGAGGAGATTATGTATTTGGATTTTTTTATTTTAGTTGATGGATTGAAGATGAATCTAAAAATGGTTAAAGCAATATTGGAATGGTCTACACTTGAGAATGTGGGTGAGGTAAGATCATTTCATGGTTTGTCTAGTTTCTACACAAAGTTTATAAAGAATTTCAGTGTTGTTTGTAATGCTACGACTGAGACAATGAGGGGAGATAAAAATGAATTCAAGTGGAAACATGGAGCTTATAAGAGTTTTGAAACTTTGAAACAAAAGGAAGCTGAAATACCCATACTAGCTTTGCCTAATTTCAATAAAGTATTTCAAGATGAATGTGATGCAAGTGGTAGTGTAATCATAGCTATACTAAGTCAAGAAGGTAAACCTATTGATTTCGTTAGTAAGAAGTTGAATGATTCTAAAAGGAAGTATTTTGTGTATGATCAAGAGTTTTATGCTATTGTTCAAGCTTTGAAGAAGTGGAGACATTATTTGATTCCTAAGGAGTTTGTGTTGTATACTAATCATAAGGCTTTACAATACTTGGGAAGTCAACAAAAATTGAATCAAAGACATATGAAGTGGTTTGAGTATTTACAAATTTTTACATTTGTGATAAAGCATAAGAGTGGAGATACTAATTGAGTTGTTGATGCATTGAGTACAAGACGTTCTTTGCTAACTAAAATAAAGGTTGGAGTTCTTGGTTTTGATGAAATGAAAGAGTTGTATGATGTCAATCCTGATTTTTATTGAGGCATGGAGAGAGTGCAGAGTACCAAATCTGATAGATCAAATCAGTAAGTATGATGAATATTTCATTCAAGAAGGTATGTTGTTCAAAGGTATTTAGTTGTGTACCTGAAGGAGTTCTATGAGGTTGAATCTAATTAAGGAAAAGCATAGTAGTGGATTGACTGGACATTTTGGAATTGATAAAACATTGATTTTGTTGAAAGGGAAGTATTATTGGCCATAGATGTATAAGGATGTTTAGAAATTTGTGAAGAGTTGTGGAGTTTATTAATTTGCAAAAAGAGTAAGTCAGAATACTGGATTATATACACCTATTTCTATTCCTGAGAAACATTGGAGTGACATTAGTATGGATTTTGTTCTTGGATTGCCTAAAACAAAAAAGGGGTATGATTTTTTCAAACCCTCAAGAGGGCTATGGTAGGGGGATCCTCTCTCACCTATTCTCTTCATTATCCTAGTTGAATGTATGGGAAGGCTTATTGAGAGAAAAAAGAAAGAAGGTAAAATCAAAGGGTTAAAACCTTCCTCCAAAAGTGATCCCTTTTTGCATCAGCACTTTGTCGATGATACTATCATGGGGGGAGAGGCTTCTATGTAGGAGGCAAAAACCATGAAGGATGTATTGGATATCTACTCTAGAGGGTCAGGAAAATTAATCAATTGGGATAAGAGCTCCTTATATTTTACTAACACTCCAAAGGGTAGACAGAGGAAAATCTCTAGGATTCTGGGTTGTAATGTGGGAAATTTTCCCTCTACCTATCTTGGGCTTCTTTTGGGACTGACTACTCTTGAATCTTTCTAGAAATGCATTATGGATAGGTTTAGTAAAAAGCTTGTAGGCTAGAAAGGAGCTATCCTCAGTCAAGCTGGCAAATGTCAACTAGTTAAATCCACCCTTCAAAATTTTCCAATGTACGCCTTAAGCCTCTTTGTGATCCCAGTTAAATTCATAGAGAGGATGGAGAAAATTTAGAGGGATTTCCTATGGTTAGGTGTTGAAGGAAAAAAAAAGATACCCACTAGTTGCCTGGGACAAAGTCTACCTTCCTAAGCTCTATGGAGGTCTTGGCATACGAAAGCTTTCTCACCTTAGTAAGGCTCTTTTGGAAAATCAATTATGGCATATCTTCAATAGTACTAGGGAATGGAGAGACACATTGGTCAATAAGTACATTAAGAGGCCTTCTATCTAGTTCTCCCTATTTAGTGAGGAAATTCTTAAAGGTTCTACTATTTGGAATGGTTTATGTAAAGCTAGGGACCTGGCAAAGGCCAAAGTTTCTTGGAAATTGGGATATGGGGAGAATATTCAGTTTTGATTTGATAATTGGCTTTTTTAGGGCCCCCTAATGAACACTCCAATCTATGATGTTTGGGAAAACAATTGTATCCAACTTTTTGGGCAAAAAGTTAGTAATTATAGGAACAACCAAGGTTGGATAGATCTATCTATAATCTCTGAAGATCTAAGTCCAATCATGTTAATGTTAAATTCAATGGTTCTCAATAACAAGAGGGATGAAATGATCTGGGGGGACAACTCCAGTGGTAATTACTCTGTTGCTTCTGGGTATATGGCTCTTTGGATCTCTAAAGAGAGACCTCCTTGGTTGAAAGCTTGGGTCTCAAGCCTCACTTTGAAGATCAATATATTTTATTGGCTGGCCTTACAGAACAAAATTCTCACTCAGGACAACCTATTAAAAAGAGGTCAAATTCTGCCAAGCAGATGTAGTTTATGTAAGAACCAACTAGAAACTAGCAATCTCTTGTTCATTCACTATACCTTCTCTAGGGAGGTCTAGGACTTCCTGACCCAAGACTTAGGGATTAGCTAGTGCATGTTAGATAATCTCCTTGATTTTTTTTGCCAATGGAAATCCTTGTTCTATTCCCCTATTTTGCAAGATTTGGGTACCTCGATCTTACCCCACTTCTGCTGGAGCATATGGAAGGAGAGAAACAATAGAATCTTCAGAGATAGAGAGGAACCTGCCATTGTCCTAGGGAAAAAGATTAACAAAAATATAAAGGAAAACTACCTAGTAAGGAAAGGGGGCGATATCAAAATGGGTGGTAGGAAAATGGAGAAGGAAAAATAAAGACTGTTAAAAAGACAGGAAGCCAAGCGGCTTTTCCCCCTAGAAGGATGGCATAAAGCCAATTTTGACAGGGCCTCAAAGGGAAATCCTAGCTCCTTGGGATGTGGAGGCATTATTAGGAATGAATTCAAGGATGGATTTGTGGCCTTCTCTCTTCCACTTGAAATCCAAACTAATCACTTTGTGGAAGCAAGTGCAGCCTATCATGTGGTGAAACTAGCTTTTGAAGTTGGAGTTACTAATTTATGGCTTGAAGGGGACTTGAATAATATTATTAAAATTTTAAATGGAAAATCTCATTATTCTTGGTTGATCTCAAATATTATTAATGAGACATGTGAGACCCTTGCTAAATTTGAAAGAGTCCATGTCACTCATGTTTTCCCAGAAGCTAACTCGATGGAAGATTGGTTTGTGAATAATGGTGTCCAATCCGAACAAAAAATGACTTGGCAATCGAGAAAGAGTTTTTCGGTGAATGTTAAGAGTCTAATCGAGATGGATAAGATCCAAGGGAGTGTGAAGGAGATCAAAATACTATTATGAATAGGAAAGGCTTATGGGGAAAGTGTACAACTCATAAAGGCTACATTGGTAAATGCAAGAAGTGGGAATTATTACATTTTATTTAGCATGCTTCATGGGTCTTTTTTTGCATTTGTAATCTGAGTAAAGACAAGAACTATTTCTTCAACTACCCTCAAAAACATAGAGAACCCTATGTGAGGTTTTAGAGAGCTATTCTTATGAGAATTATGGGAGAGAAAAGTACCAAAATGGTGGGAGAAAGGTGCAGAAAAGAACTAGTAGGAAAAATGGAGAAATGGAGAAGTAGGGAGAAAGTTTGGGAGCAGCTGGTTTAGGGTGAGATTTCAAGGTATATCATGAAGCTGCATGGCTACAACCAAAATGTGACTGATAGCATGGTCAATTCATGGAAGGATGGTAGAGTCAAGGTGAATGGGATAACCTTTTTGATAATGGACGAGGTGATCTCAACTATGACTGAGATTCCAATTGTGGGCTTTAGGTTCTTTAGGGATAAAAAGTTTTTAGCTAGTGCTTTGAAGGACTTTGCCGACAATCCTAAGGAGCTGAATGCCCTAAAAAAAAGTGATACGTTTTATGATCTAGAGTCTATAATGAAGATTTGGAGGTATGTTCTACACATTGTAATTGAGTACATTACTCTTGACACTAGGTTTGATTGTGTTCGCACCCACCATTTTGTTCTTTTGAATCATTTTCATCATGAAAGAAAAGTTTCTTTTCCTTTCTATTTGTTGAATTCTATGGGTAAGGTGGTGTCATGCTTCAAAAAGAAACCCTTTGCTAACCTTGCTCTACATGAGGGGTTTTTACTGCTCATCTATGAGCACTTCAAGGCTCAGACGATTAGTAACATCCTGTCACAGATTGGGAATGAGGAAATTGATAGCTCTAGCTATTCCTCTGACTCAAATGATATTTAGAGCACTAGTTCTGAGGAAGGAGGACTTACCTTTGAGGGTAAAAAATATTTGCCAATTTTTAAGAAGTCTCCCTCCCCCATCATCCCTAGAAGAATTAGCCTTAGAGATCATGATCAGAAGAAGACTGAGAAGGAGGAATAGGACACCTGTGATGAAGAGGAGGTGATGGAGTCTGAAGATGAAGAAAAGGAAAGGAAAGAGGTAAAAATGGTTTCCCAGGTTGGGAATAAATGCAAAAGGGTGGGCACGGAGGATGAGAGGTTGCAATAGGACTTAGACTCTTCCTTGATCCCTCTCTCCCCTGTCCATCCCCAGGCCCATCTAGAGGAGCAGACTCAAGACAGATTTGGTGCTGAGAGTGGGGAGGTGATAGCCAAAGATAGGAGGAAAGCATGGAGAAATTTTAATGTGAAGACCTCGAAAATGGGTATTTTCAAGGAAGTGATGAACCCCCAGATCCTAGTGGACAATCAAGAGGAACCACATTTTCAAGAGCTCATTAACCTTGTGATTGTGGCTATCTCTAATAATGCCAAGGAATCTGGGATGAACATCTTGAACAATGCCCACAACAACATTGTTGATAATTTTAGGTCAATCAAGTGGCTTTTTCACGAGCTAGAGGAGGTTAAGGAGAAGGTGGTTCAAATGGAAGGAGCCAAGAATCTTAAGGGCTTGGAGAAAGGGACAAATTATGATGATAGGTATAGCTTGGCAAAAAGGAGGATCCATAATCTAGAAAATTATAATCACAATCTGTCGAGCCAAATGATCTCTCTGCTCAACTTGATAAATAACAACATTTTATCTTTAACTCAGTGGCTTAAAGATAGAGGCATGCAGGGGGATGTGGAAGGAAAAGATAGGGGTAAAGCTAGATCTGATGAAGACAATACCACTAGTATCACTTTTTCTACTCTAGACTAGGAAGAACTCAGGACTCACCAATAGGAGGCCGAGGAGAACAAGATGGCATAGGAGGCTTCTCAGGTCATGTAGGAGCTAGAAAGAAAGATCGAGGAGTAGTTCCATTTTTTTTCCTTTTTGGTTGGCTTTTTGATCTGGCTTTTGGTTGTTTCATTTTGTCTTTTTGGTTTGGCCTTTTCTTTGGCCTTTGTTTATTTGGCTGGGCCTTGTGCTACTTCAACCTTTTGACTTGTTTCTTTAGTGGTTGGGCTTCTAACACTTATTTTCAGCCTGTTCTGTATTAACTCTCAGTTTTAGGATCCCTTTAAAACCTTTTTATCTAATAAAAAACAAAGGGTTATTATTCTATATTTGTTGGTGTACATATATTTTCTAAAATGGCTCATTGGCTCATTTTATACCATGTAAGAAGACATCGAATGCTAAGCATGTTGCTGATCTTTTCTTCAAAGAGGTTGTTAGATTGCATGGGTTACCAAGAAGTATTATTTTTGATAGAGACAATAAGTTTTTTATTTATTTTTGGAGAACTTTGTGGAAGAAGATGGGTACTGAGCTGAAATTTAGTTCCACATTCCATCCACAAATAGATGGATAGACAGAGGTCATGAATATAATCTTGGGAAATTTACTGAGATTCTTAGTTAGAGATGAAACACATAATTGCGAGATGGTATTGGCACAAGTTGAGATTAATGTGATCAAATTTCCACAATCCATAATAGTTATACTAAGTTTTTGGATTAGATTGTGTAAATATTTTTTCATCAACATAGTGTGATTCGAAATGTTGATGAAAAAATATTTACACAATCTAATCCAGAAACTTGGTATAACAAGTTGAGATTGCATATAATAATTCTGCAAATAGAAGTAAAAGGAATATATCTTTTGAGATTGTTACTGGAATGAAGCCTAGAGGAGTATCAAATTTAAGAGATGTTGTTGGTGAAGAGAAGAGAAGTGTTGTAGGAGAAGAATTTGTTGATTTCATGGAGTCTTTGCATAACGAAGTGAAGCTAAAGTTAGAACAAAGTAATTAGAAGTGCAAGGAGAATGCTGATAAGTCTAGAAGATATCATGTTTTTGAAGTTGGTGATGAGTTGATGGTTCATTTGAAGAAAGGAAGATTTCCAGTTGGAACATACAGTAAGATGAAGATGAAATTTGGACCTTGTAAGATCTTGAAGAAGTTTGACAGTGGAAATTCTTATGAAGTTGAATTACTTGATGACATGGATATATCTCCTATATTCAATGTGGTTGATCTGTATAAGTATCATAAGTTAGATGATGAAGTTTTTGTATTTGATTATTATCCTAAGAAGTAGATTTGAGAGGTCAAATAGATATTGGATCATAGAGTTGGAAAAACCACAAGAGGAAAGGACTACTATGAATATTTGGTGAAGTGGAAAAATAGACTAGTTGAAGATGCTACATGAATTTCTCAATCTAAGTTGGATTGAACTCAGGTTGTGACATCTCAATAATTCAAGAGAATCATTTCTTCCTACCCTAGTTGTCTGATGTAGGAGCATCCTGGGTTGACATTTTATCTTGATCATTTTTGCCTATTTTTCTAGTTGTTGCCAAGTTTCAAACATTGGTGAGTTAAAGTAGTTGCTGAGTGCTAGTAATTTTGCAATTTAAGCCAAGTTTAGGTTATCTGACATCATGTTAACACTTGGGTTCATGTGTTATCCCATCTCTATAGTTTGTATCGAGTTCCATAGTGTGTGTGTTGAACTACTCTTCATGTGCCGAGTTATCCTATTTATGTCGAATGTCAACATTTTGGATGTGATTTTTGCATTTTCTATATGAGTTGACTTGTAAGATTTAATTTTTTCATGACATTTATGCTAAGATCTTGTCTCAGAATTTTTCCAAACCATTATTGGGTCAGCCTTTCTATTATGTAATGTTCTAGAATGATCTATAAGTTGTTTTGGCAATTATAATTAGATTATGTAGGCTTAGAGTTAGGTAATTTTTGGAGAGTTTGGTAGATCAATTTGGAGAAGATCTGGTGTTGTGAATTTGATGCTAGATCTTAAATATTGAATGTATTTGTATTTGGCCATAAGCTAGAAGGCCTTATAGCTAGGCATGTATGCTCATTATTTCATGGATCAATTAAAGAATATTATTCTCTCTCTCTCTATGGTTCTATCCTCTTTTTGTATTTACTTCTATTGTGTTAACTCTACAAGGTTGGTTTGGATTATTGGGTGTGCCTTTGGCCCTAGTTATTATTTTCCCTCCTTGCATTAGTTAATATAATTGATGAATCTGTAATTGGCCAAGAATGCTAAAAGTGGGCCTATATATGTAATTTTTAAAGTTAATAGAAAGGATAGATAATTTTGTCCAACTTTTCCCACTACATTTCCAAATGTTGAGTGAGAATCAAAGAGTTAAATGGAATGAAGGATTTGCATGATGTTTGTAGTTAGGTAATGTGATGTTTTGATTCCATCTAGGACTACCATGCCTAGGTTCCTTTCATTGTTTCCTTCAGCTGAGCTAACTCTACATCTTAGAATATTTTCTATGGGATTATAGGATAGATGCATTTGGGGCTATGAATTCCTTTCCATATTCCATTTTGGTAAAGGGTTATTAGTTAAGTTAGATTCCATTTCATCTTTCATATGCATCTCTACTCAATTCCTAGTTTACATTTTAGTAGGACTAATTTACATTGAGAAGTAGGAGTAGATGTTAGAGATATCTTCAAGGTAATTTGTGATAGACATTCTACTAGCTGCCATGGCTGATCTGGCATGGTTATGAACACAAAACATCAACTCTTTAATGGTAAATCAAATCTTTTGGATCACTTGTAACTACCATTTTGAGTGTCCTCCATACTTGATGAATTAGTTTTCTTTGTCCATATACTTTCTTATTCATCTACCCAATCAAAATAGTTATAGCCACTACATGTATCTCTTTAGAGCTTGATTTTCACATAAATATCAAATCTTCTATATGGAGATGTGCATTTGATCATGATTTCATCCGCTCAGTAGTTATTGCTCTCCTTTAATATTTCAAATCCACCTAGTTTAAGTTTGAACTCAATGTAACATCAGATTTATGCCTAAACTGTATAAAAGGAAGTTGGAAATATTTTTTAGGGGTTCTTCCTTTCTCTATTCTATCTACTTGCAATAGTCTTATGCTCTACAACTACATTCCTTGCTTTCCATTAATGAAATAATTCTCTTTTTACCTCTTCTTTCCATTTATGATTTGAGCCTATATTTTTCTTTTTCTTGAATTTTATTTTCTAAGTTTCTAAGGTTTACATGTTGTCTTCAAAACAATTGATGGCTATTATACTACGAAGATGTCTTTCTATTTAGCATTTGATCTATTCAAAACCTCCATGTAATTCTTACAAAGTAGAATAGAGTTAGATCTATGTATTTGAGCTTTTCATTTATGTGTTGTGCATATAAGGGAATATTTACAACCATTTCAATTAGGTGCATTACCCCCCTTTCCCTTTCAACAATTTACTTTCCAGTTCTTCTTCTCCCTTTTCCTATCAAGCAATAGTTAGGTGCATCCTGATTGTAAGGAAGCTGGACTTCTTCTAAGGTTCAACCTCAAAGTGCAAGCACCATACTTGGAGGTCATTTCCATGTTACATGAGGTTTATTAAGGGTCATACCTTAAGAAAGGGTGCAAAATTTTGTGTCAAGAATTTTTTGCATTCTTTGTGGGACATACATTTTAGCTACTCAAGTTCACAGGAAGCCATTTTGAAGTCCATTCATTGAGAATTTTGTTGTTCTTCTCCATGAATTTATCCTTTGGATAAATTCATCTAACACCATGGTGACTCTATACATCTATTAGTTTCATCTAGACCAAGTGTTGGTATGATTTTTAGTTTTTATGTTTCCTTAGGCTTTCTATGAAGGTTCTTGTTTGAATTCTTTGTCATGGACCCCATTCATATAAACTCCTCCCATTTTACCCCATATCATGAAGAGGCTATTCCTCATCCCTCCCATCCCCTATATAATCCATAACCTAGTTGTGATCAACTTGCCTAGTCTTCCTTAAAACCCCATTATAACCCTAGGTCAAAGTTTGTGGAGCTCTATGACCATATTCTTGGTTTGGGCCATGTTCTTTCTGACTTAGGAAGGAATTTTTATGGAATTTATAATCCTCATGAGATTTAATTCATGGGATAATTTTTTATGCAAAGGTCCTCATGATGTCTTGGTTGGAGGTGATACACAATGACTTAGAGATGTGGGAAAATGATCCTCATATTTGCATAATTGTACACAAGACCTATAATATCTTTAGTGAGGCTCAAGAGACTTCTCTCTGGCTATTGGAGAGGAAAGAACACGAAGAAGAAGAGGGGGTCACTCCTATTCTTGAGGAACTAAATTTGGCTTTTGATCCTAAGATAGAGCCTAAGCACCTATTGGAAAAGGAGGAAAAGCTAGATCCAATGTTGTAGCAGAAGGCTCCTTATGATATGATAGAGGAAGATGATTTTCCTTCCCTACCCTATGTATAGGAAGTACCATTTTTTCTCTTGATCCAACACATACTCTAGAGGTAGAAATATTCTTGTAGTAGCTAGATGTTACAAGCTATAGTTGTCATTGCACTAAAAGATCAACCTATCAATGCTTGATACAACCACTATACTTATAGAATACAGGAGGTAGTTAAGCCATGTCATGAATCTTGAAGGGGAACTTGTGTGGTTAGTCCAAAAATTCCCCCCTCAATATTACCCAAAGAGATTCAAATCTATGACCAAGCTCTGATACCACTTGTTACAAGCTAGAGTTGTCATTGGACTAAAAGATCTACCTGTCAATACTTGATACAACCAATAGAATTATAGAATACATGAGGTGGTTAAGCCATGTCACAAATATCAAAGGGGAACATTGGTGATTAGTCCAATGCTAGAAACATAGTCGGTGTAGTTTGACACAGAGCTTGCAAATATGCCTACCAACAAGAGCATGAAGCAATTCTTGCAAGGGAGTTGGTTACACAAAAGGAATGATGTAAGAGAGAACTGCAATTGAAGTTGATGATAATAATTTTTGGTACACTAGAGACATCAAAGGTGGCACATCTAATTCTTTCTTCCACATCACAAGATCCTTCATAAGTGCAAGAGGTGCAACATATCATTTGCAAGGATTTGGATGGGCTCAAGGAGGAGTACATGTTGCAGCCACAACATGAAGAAGAACATACACCACAAAATATACCATCATAGCTAGCCCCTACTAGCCAAGATGATTAAAAGTTTGTAGAGAAAAACCAAGTAATCAAGGCTGATTTCCTAGATCCAAAATCATCAAGAGGATGCCCTATAAGGCATGTAGCTCTACAACATTGTGAATTTCCCCTAGTCATTCTCATTCTAAATCATGAAGGGGAGACTTACAAAAGAAAGAGGAAGCATATTTTTCTTAGGATCAAGATGTCCTAGTGCTAGAGAGAAGCTTCATTATTTTTAGCATTGGGAAGAAAATCCATGCAGTAGTGTGCTTGTCATGCTTGCTACTATTTTTGGTTACCTACATGCATGAAAGAAATAATCAACTCATGACGAATGGAAACTACTTCAACAAACTAGTCAATGGTTTGTTTGACTTCCCATATCTATAAATTTATGTACATAGTAGAGTAGGTGTTTTCTAGTTTTTCAAGAAGGGCACAAGCACAGGCTATTTCTCTTTGAGATAGCCAAGCTTTAGTTGCAAAGGTTGTAGTTTTTTGTAGAGAAGGTTTCATTTTTTGTGACTCTATAGCCCAATGAATTGCTTGAGGTCACTAATCCATGCTTAGCAGGAAAACATCCCCCTTGAGTTATCATAAATATAAACCATTTTTTCCCCCTTCCTAACATTTAGATATCTAGGGTGACAACCATGTCTACATCCTTTGGACTATTCATTTATTGCCATGAAACTGAAAGCCTATAGGGATACATAAAAATTTGATTTTCATTTTAATATCCCTAAGTCTTATTAACTTCCATATCCTTAAGAAATTAATATTCATGATGATTCAAAATCCATTTCATCGCCATGTCATAGCCATTTATCACTTAATCATCAAAAGGGTTGTGAGGGTATGACACGATCAAGTTTTTTGTTAGTATGGCTTCATGGCTATTTGGGCTAACATTTAAATATAGGTTGTAAAGGAGTGAAAACTATCCATTTCATGACCACAAATAGCTAAAAGCATCACTGGTGGTCAAGTCCAACCTACAGTCAATGTGGCAAAAGCCTTTGGTTGCTTCATAACATGGTTAAATGCTAAAATCTAGTTTTGGGTTATGGAGCAACGAGTGGACATTTGTCTTGGTGATCTGGGTGCATATGAACCTCTTCATTGCATCATCACAAGGGTTAGGAGATAGTCAATTTTGAAGGACTGCCTTATTGAATGAAAGAAGATCAATTGAATCAATATCATTACATCAAAAGTGTTAAAGCTTCAAGTTGTGATGGTATGATAGTTAATAGTTGTAGTCAAATTCAATGCTTCACACAATTTCTTTGTTAAGTGATTAAACCATGATTAAGGTTGTAGAGCAGTGAAATACATGAAGTATGTCATCATAGGATTAATAGCTATAGTTAAATTAGGTAGTTACGATGGAGTGATTGGCAGTTTAGGATTATTTTCCTAGATTCTAAAGTTAGTAGGTCAACATAAAGAGGAAAGACTAGCCATGTGGTCAAGTTTGATAGTTGGTTTTGATGGACTTGATGACATCGATGATCTAACATGGTTGTGAATATGAAATAATGATTCTTTAATGACAAATTAGATCCTTTGGATCGCTTGCAACTACCATTTTAAGTGTCTTCCATGCCTGATGAATGTAGTTTTTTTCTTCCTCTCACTTGCTTATCCATCTACCCTATCAAAATAGTTATGGTCACTACTTCTATCTCTTTAGAGCTCAATTTGCATGCAAAGATCATATCTTCTATATAGAGATGTGCATCTGATCATGATTTCCCCTACTTAGTAGTTATTTCACTCCTCTGCAATCTCAACTCCACATGGTTGGAGTTTGAACTCAATGTAACATTAGAGTTATTCCTAAAATCTATAAAAGGTAGTTATAAATATGTTTTAGGGGTTCTTCCTTATTTTGTTATGTCTAGATACAATAGCCTTGTGCTCTTCAATTGTATTCCTTTCTTTCCATCAATCAAATATTTCTCATTTTACCTCTTCTTTCCATTCATGATTTGTGCTTGTATTTTTATTTGTCTTGAATATTTCTTTCTAAGTTTCTAAGGTTTATATGTTGTGTTCAAAACTATTGATGACTATTTTCGTATGAAGATGTCTTTCCATTTAGTATTTGATTAGTTCAAAACTTGCATGTAATTCTTTGGGAGAAGAATAGAGTTAGGATCCATGTTTTCTATTTTTTTATTAATGTGTTGTGCATATCAAGGTAGTGTTGCAACCATTTCAATTAGGTGCATCACCCCCCTTTCCCTTTCATCAATATAGTTTCAAGCTCTCCTTCTCCCTTTTCCTCTTAAGTAGTAGTTAGGTGCATCCTAATTGTAAAGAAGCTAACATTCTCTAGAGATCTAAGCTCATAGTGTACAACCCACACTTGGAGGTTGTTTCCATGTTACATGAGGTTGCTTAAGGGTCATACCTTAAGCAAGGGTGAAAAATTCCATGTTAATAAGAACTTAAACATGAGCCCTAATTATAGAAAGAACAATAATAGAAATGATAGAAGAAATTATAATGATAGTAACAACAATTAGAAGGAAGCAATCAAAGAACATGTTTATGAATTCAAAGAAGTATTTGTGAAAGATATTAATCCATAAATCTCTCATATAGTTTTGGAAGAACAATATTTTGATGAACCTAATGGGAAATTGAAGTTAGGAATTGTTTGTGACTCATCCTGTCCAAATTAAGCATTTCTAGAAGAGGTGGAGCATTAGTTAATTAGAACTAATGATAGAGTGAAACTTAGAAGTTACATAGTTAGTATAAGGTAGATGACATAGAGAGGAAGCTATGGTTGAGTACACAAGAGTTTTGATGATCATAGGAAGTCATACAAAAGAAAACAAGTTTACTAGAAATCAATAAGAACTTTTGAAGATGAAGAAGATGTACATTTAATGTAGAGTTAAATTGAAATTATTTAAGGATTGTGAGTAAGATATTTAATATCATTTGATTGTGAGAAGAGTTTGGAGAAAATTGGTAGGCGATTTGACAACAAATTCAAGTGCGAAGTGAAGCATTCGAGTGTGAAGTTACAAAAGCCCTAAATTATGATATTAAAGTTGTTTCATGATGCTTTAAGTTGGAATTTTTTGTATCTTAGTTAAAAATATGGAAAGCTAGTTAGCGTGTGATGTAAGTGAGAGACCTAGATATAAATTCAAGAAGCACCCATTTGTTTATCTCATAGATGATCCATTAGGAGCATTTTCTCAAATCCTGCCAAATGTACCTCACATAGAAGACATTAGAAGTTACATTCATTATAAATTTTAGAGTGTAGAAGATTAAAATATTCATAAGGATTTAGAAGTTATGTGTAATAAATACTTAACCCTAAACTTAGAGTACACATACTTGAATGAGTTGAATCTAATTAAGTATATTTTCTACATGGAATTTGATAATCATAAGTGGACCAAAAGTATCCTAAATTGAGTTCATGAAGAAATGTTTTGGATAGGTGATCTACCTATTGTAATTGACAATGACCTAATCCATAAAGTAACAAGTCTAAGCAATGAAGGATATAATCCAATAAATGACAAGAATGTGAGAAATATAGTTGAGACGAAATTGTATACTAAGTTTGATGGAAGGAATATGAAAGTTGACATGATTTAGGACAAAGGAGTCAAAGTGTTGAGAAAAAAATATAGGATATAAACTGAATCATAGTTCTAGAGTGGAATCTATACCAACAAGATTCATGCATGTAACTTATGTAATGGAAGTTGAGTAAAAGAAAGAAAATATGTTTGAGATTGTTAGAGTACATTTATTGGACAACATTGCAAACTTGAAGAAGGATATGCATGTAGTCCTTAAATTTAGATCTTTGTAGTAGACTTATTTTTCTATGTAACCAAGTAGTTCCCTGGTATGAAAAGTTGGCGAAGTAATGAATGTTCAATGAAGATGGTTACATAGTGCTATAGGATCAGATTAGAGAATGTTAGAGACCATAAAATTGATAGAATGATGAAAAGCTTCTAATCTAAGGTACAAAATCCCTCCCTTTATGTTGGAGAAATATAAAAATGAGATATGTTTCATGGTGGAAATTGATACTACATGTATGGAGGCAGTAGAACCTAGGGTAAAGTTTATTGAGCCCATGAGATATGAAATAAGTGAAGAACTCATTTAAGGATACATGTAGATCATTCTACAGTTAGAAATAGAAATTGAATGTCCAAGATGGGGTACATATGAGGAGAAGATAAGAGAAGTTCATTATGAAATTCCCAAAAAAGAGATTAAAAATAATATGGAGAAGAAGATAGAACCCATTCTTAAGGAATCTAGTATGACAAGAGAAGAATTCAATGAGATCAAAGGCATATTAATGGAGATGAAAGCTAGTGTACAAAGTGAGGTGTTGAGAGCTACACCTATTTTTGTTGCAGTGTTGTCTAAAGGAGTGATAGTAGTAGAGCCTATTTCACAAACATCTATTGCACCATATTGAACAATTATGTAAGTTCAACTAGTTAGGGTAAAACATAGTTTGCAAAAGAGGAAACTAGAGGATGATACAATAGTTGTACAAAAGAAATCAAAGAGATTGGTGAAGGTTAAGAAAGAATGAACACTATCCTCTAAGAAAAGGGTCAAGAAGACCATTAGTGGACCTATAAAGAGGAGGAAGACACTACAAATTAGTGAGTCTAATAAATTTGATAAAGATACTAAAGAGAAGCCAATTGAATAGGTAGTTGGAGAAGGAAGGACATCAACTAGTTTGAAATATTGGAAACCTAAGGTAGAAAATTTGAATATGTAGATTATAAATAATTATAGTTTTGTTCAATTGAATAAGTATTATAATTTGTACAATAACATGCATAATAGACAGTTAGAAAATTCCATTGTAAGGAATATGATTTTCAGGAATAAGAGATTTGATAGAATCCAAAATAAGATACTAGAAGACTTGTACAATATATTTCTTAATAGAAAGAGAAGAGGAGATAGAATATGATTAATAAATTGTTTGAAGTAAGTACAAAGTAAGATATAGCAAAGATCTTGAAAGGCATAGAACCTTTGATGAGGAATAAAAGAAGAGAAATTCCTCTATTGGGAGGTCACTATGAAGAAGTTAAGAAGGAAACAAAAGAAGCCATTGTGAAATATATGAATTCCATGCCTAAAGTCACCAAGGATAGTACATAGCTAGAAATAATGAGTCTAGTTTATGTGGAGGCTAGTACTCCTACTGAAGGTGAAGAAGAAGTTGAAGAGGCACAAAAACCTATTGACCTCATCAGATAGTTATTGGTGCTAAATCCATGCAAGTGGATAGTACGCATATAATAGTTGATGTCAAAGAGAATTAGTTTACAACTTATACAACTAACATTGTTGGAAATATCACTTCCTACTCAAGCTCAAATGAAGAGGATGAAGAAGAAGAAAATAAAAATGTAGAGAAGAGAAAGACAAATGTTTAGAAGAAAAGAAGAAAAAAGTAGAACAAAAAGAAACAAAGAATAAGAGACAAGAAGAGAGAAGAAAAGAGAAAGAGTCAACAAAAGTTGAAAATGAGAAGACATTATAAAAAGAAAGAAAGAAACATGAGGAAGAAAGTAAGAGAGAGGAAGAGAAGGATAAAAAAAGACAAGAGGATGAAAAGAAAAGTACATAACTAAAAGAAGTTGCACTAATTCCAAAAGAAACTCTAGTAACAATAACAATAGAAAAAATATTTGATGATGATGATGATAAGAAAGGGATAAAGAGATCCTAGAGAAAATTTTAAAAAAAAATTAGTAAATTTTTTGGAAAGAATTTTGATAGAAGTCTTAGGGAGAACGTAGAAGACAATCTACATAACTATCAAAAATCTAGACTTACACAAAAAGGCAAAAGAATTGGTGAAATCTTTTGATGAAGAATTCAAAACCTTACTCAAAATTTCTTTAGTACGAGAACAAGAAAAGAATGATGTATTATTGTTTGATATAGTATGAAAAACTATCATAAATGATCTGAAAAAATTGGATATGTGCATTGGAGAGTTAAGGAAGATCATAGATGAAGGTAAGAAAGTGTGTGGATAGTGTACAATGTCATACAATTACCTAGAAGATTTTGATATTTAGATCAAAAGCCAAATGAGTGAGCTTCAAACACTCACTACTAGATTGTAGCTACCAAAGGAAAACATTGAAATTTTTGGAACTAAAATGGAGAAGATTCATAGTGCTATCAAAGACATTGATATTGATAAGGATAAATTAATCATAATATTCTCTATACTTAGAGAAGTTTTGTCACCCAAAATCAGTAATTTGTAGAGGCAATTGGTGGAGTGTCTTGCAACTAAGGCCTCCTATGATAAATTTTCATATATTGACTTGAGTGTAGTTGAAGTTTCATAATATGAACTTTGCACACTTATTAGTATATCTAACATAGTTAAGGAGAAATGGAAGAATGATCTTGAGAGACCAAAACTTGGTTTTGCAGATTGTATAGCCAAAATATCAAGTTGATTAGAGAAAGGCAACATAGTTTTGTATACAATTTTTTTTTGACACTTTTTCCATTAATTTCAAAGGGGGAGAAGGATATGTAAGGAAATTTTTATATGTGTGTATTTTTGTAAAAGAAAAGTATCTATATGTAAGGGGGAGCTTACCTCTGTAAAGGAGTGATAAGGAATGTAATGATCCATCAAAACATGAATACTATTTTTTTTTCTAAAGGCAATTTTGTGTTATTACTTTTGTATTTATTTTATTTTTAATGGCATTTTGGGACTCACCCAATTTCCCAAATGTTATCATCAATGCCAAAGGGGGATATTTTTGGCAATATGGCTAGATAGATGTCCGAATTGTCATTTATGGAAACATATATTTAGCAATTCATTTATGTAATCAAAGTTAGAAAGTTGTCTAAGTGTTAGACAAGTTGCAACAGTAAAAAGAGAGAAAGATAGTATTTATGGATGAAATTTTTTGAGTTAGTTCATGTGTAATTGAGGATTGATGTTTAAAAGGGCCATGATGATGTATGCTAGTGTGCAGACCTATATGGATAGTATAGAGCAAGTTATAGTTAAATTACTAGTTCAAGTAACTAGTAGAGCATAACAAAGCACGACAACTAATTGAAGAGTATGGTTTAAGGAATTATTTTGGAAACAAAATAATTACTTAATCATGCTTGGCAACATCCTAGATGTTTACCCAAAGTTATTTTATATTTGATCAAACATGTGAAAGCATCAAGGCTGACAAAGAAATGATTTATTAATTTGTGAGATATCAGTAAAGATCATATCTTGCACAAATAATGGAAAGTACGAATGTGATGTGAACTATATGTGAAGGAAGATTAAATGATATGTGAGCCTTATGTGATGCAAAATCTGATGTATGATCAAAGAAAGTATGAGATACAACCGTAAGATAGTATTGTATGTATATTTATTGTTGTAAATAAAATTAAATGTATATTGGATGTTAAGGCAGTGGGATCTTCTTGCATACATTGTATTTGATCTACCAACTCCTAACAGGGTTGAAGAAACTCCTAACATGGTTGAAGAAACTCCTAATAGGGTTGAGGCTTTTAACAAGGCTTGGTCCTCTGATAAGGACTTGAGACACTATATGTATCTCATAGACTCCTAACATGATCAATATCCTTAACATAATTCTTTTGTTTAGTGGATCGTCTCATGGGTATCATCCCCACTAAGGTTTTCCCTAGTTAAAAAATAATGGTGTTATATGTTCTCTTTGTGTATTGTTATATTCTCTATTCAACATTGTTGGTTTACTTTCATATGAAAATTATAAAGTAATTAACAATATTTAGCTATGGGAAAAAGTTTGTAGAATACTGATTCACCCCTGTCACTATATTATCTATTTCATTATGAGTTCTCTTTCTTTATTGTTATATTTTATGTTCAACATTATTGGCTTACTTTCATATGCAAGTTATCAAGTAATCAACAATATTTAGTTGTGGGAAAAAGTTTGTAGAATAATAATTCAATCCCCTCTCATTATTATCTTTTTCTAACACATGTATCCATTAAGTACCATGTTTTGAGAGAGAAGGTGGCATAGAAAGAGATCAGATTGATGTATGTTAGTATTAAAGATCAGATTGCAAATGTATTTATAAAGTCCTTGCCTAAAGATATATTTGAGTACTTGAGAGGTATGCTTGGGGTTATGCCCCTGCCTACTTCAGAGTAGATGATGTAGAGATTATGGTGGAATATATATTCTAACAATAGGAAGTATAGTTACCTCATCTAAGCTCACTATCTCCTATGTTGTATCATCTTTATGTGTTATCATCTCTGATTGAGGGGTGTTATCACTAGGTAGTGATACCTATAGTTGTTTTCCCTTTGCACTCAATCTAGGTGTCTTCTCCTATTGATTTAATTGAACCCATTAGACATGTGTAACACTTAAGGTCTCTATTGGATGGTACTTGGTAGTTGTATAAGATCTTGAATATCCTCTTGTTCTTTGGGTTTCTCTTTCTCTATCATCTCTTTGTCTTCTTCCTTTCTCCCATCTGGTCTATCATTTATGACCAGAGTAAATTGTAGAAACATAACTGATCTGACTTGAACATCATCAATTTTTGCATTCTTAATCCTTGGATAATCTTGTATTTGTAAGAAAATCATATTGGTGCTTCATAGAGAGATATATGGTATAGAATTTTATAGATCTTCCTTAGTTAATATATTTTGATTCTATGGAGATGAATTAGGAATGTCCTCTATAGTGACAATATCTTGTTAGCTAGTCCCTTCTACCAACTAACTTATCTCTTCAACTAGCTTAGTAACTTCTTCTTCATTATCTTTCTCTTCTAATTCTACAACATCTCTACCTTCTTCCTCTTCTTCTTCTTAAGTTGATCGAACAAGAAATCCAAATGCTTCCTTCCATATAAGAATGCTCTCTTTTCCTACTTCATGAGCCTTATTCTTCAAAATTTTATATGCCTTCTCCTTAAATAAGAATTTATTTACAAAATCTTGTAGGGCTATAGACATACTTTTCTTCCCCAAATCTAGCATTTCTTATGCTAATGTGGTCTTCCCAAATTCTCTTTTAGTAGATAATTCCCACTTCCACTTGGCATCAATTTATTATATCAATATTTTGGAATGCCTTCACCTAACTCTATAGGTGTATACCTAAACTTGATCATTATATCTATCATAGCATTTTCAAGATTCACTTGATCATATTTATTTAAAAAATCAAAATTAATTATCTTCAATACTTCTATACTAGATGATTCTTTAATCATCTCAAATACCTAGTCAATAGTTGTTGGAGATGATCTAGGTACAATCTAAAATTTTCTTAGATTTTCAAACTCTATTTCTTCATCATCTTCTTCCTCCTTATGTGTCACAACCAGGTTTCTCCAAGACCTCTTAGGTATATTTTTCTTTGGTGTTCTGGTCAACTTCCTCTTTATTGGGCTTTCTTTCTCTTTTGCAACTAGGAACTAAGCTACATTTTATCTTGTAATCACTCTTCTCTTTGACTCTGGCTTAGGTGGTGTAGGAGACTTCTTTACACCTTTCTTTATCCCTTCTTTCACTTTAGGATCAACAATCACTATTTTCTTTTATTTTCTTTCCCTAGGCTCAGAAACACTTAGCTCTTTGCCCTTAGATTCTCCACCTTCAAATTCTTCACTGGATTCCTCATCCTCCTCTTTACCTTCAATTATTTGATGTTGAACTTTTCCAAGTCTTCCCTCAAGATCTTTAATCATTTTTTTTCTTTTCCTATCTATTGTGGGCACTTTTGTTTCCATCATCATTTTGATTGTAGCTATCTTGTAGGTGTTGAATGACTCGACATTCATGTCAATCTCTTTATATAGTAATATATTCACTATTACTGCTACTATAAATTCATCAATATTTACTTCATATTGCATAAGCCTTATCCATGCAACCCTTAGTATTACTACTTGTGCATAGATAAAATTTGTATCTACAATAAAATATATCATCAAAATAAATATGTACAATCAACTTAGGTATCCTCATTATGTTATTCATCTTATTCTTGAATTCTTCAAAGTAGTTATCCATTATAGCTTCAAAGTCTTTTGTTAATTGATTAACTAGGTCACTTATCTATTCAATTATTGGTCTACTTCTAGCCCATGCTATGGTGTCAATGGTGGGGAATGTATTCTATACATAGAAAAGCATATAGACAAGTAAGGAACCAAATTTATGTGGCGTATTCATGGATTTCCTTATTACTCCAAGGTTTTTTGATAATTTTTTTAGTTACAACTTGACAAGATCATAACTATGATATTTCTTCACAATACAGTATCCTAGGCCCACTAAAATGCAAGGTATGCTTTTTAATTGACTTCACTAATAGAATTTGTGTGCAATCAGACATACTCCAAATTCAATGACTATGTCTGTGATCCCATCTATTGACATTATACAACCATTACACTTTGCCTTCATTTCTTGCTTGACAAAATCACTCACCATACATCTTATTGTCTTTGGTCTATCCAAAGTAGGATAACCAGTAACTTGGGGTATGATAGCCTTGTTAATATTTTTGGTCCACTTTCTAAACATGTCTTCATTTAATTTACTTGGCTCAACACAATATTATCCATTCAACTTTGAAAACCTTTAGAAAGGATAGGGCAAGGCATGTGTGATCTATTTCTTGGCAACAATTTTGTACTTTTCCTTCAATACCCCATAATCACACAATTTTTCATATGTTTCATGAAGTTCATAATCTCTAATTTTTCCCAATTTACACATATAACACAATTTTACATCGTGAATAATCAATAGCCTAAATGAAATTGATGACAGGGTGCCAAATTCATCACCAGTCAATGCAATATTAGGATATTTCTTGAAATTCGGTAGAGGAGACTAGTCATTCCTCACCATTTGTGTAGTTCTCTCCTTCAACATTTCCTTATAAAATGCAAATGTAGAAGATTTCATTTCCAAACTAGGGTTTCAAACAAATTTTCTTCAACAACAACAACAAAAAATAACTTAGCTCAGCACTAAAAACTTTACTTAGTATGATCTTCCAATTTTGTCAATGACACATTGTGATTTGATTGCTATATCACCTTAATTGCCTTAATTGCCTTTGAATCACTTATGCAATGAAAATCACTTGGTAAAATAAAAATTAATGACAAAATTTTTGATATATACCTTAAATCTATTTATTAGGTCTATAATAAATGTGTTTGTACTTTGGTAGATACATAACTGTTGTCTCAACCTTCACAAGTTGTGTTTGAAGTTCTTTCCATTCAATACTTGGTCAATATCACCTCGATTGGTCAATACCAATTTTTTTGGCCAATCCATAATCTTTTTCAACCTAAGCTCTCAGTCTATATTTCAATGCTTGGTCAATAGAGACTATATTACTGATGCTTAACACTTGATAGTGCAACTTTATTCTATTTCCCAATACTTCTCTCATATTTGTCCTTATGCATCTTGATTCATGCTGATATGGACTTTTAATCACTTTTCTTTTTAGGAACCAATGTATGATATAACATTTAAGTATATAGTCCCTTACATACCTCTTTGCTTAGTTGGGTGTGGTGTGATCACCTCATCCATTGGATTTGGTGATCTCAATTTTGCTTTCTTCACCACTTCTAGCTTCTACTATTTGTTTCTATGATTTACTTATCTCAACTTTCCCATTTATTTTTTTTCTTTCATTGTTTCATGCTCATGCTCAAGTCATTTTAGTTCTTACTAACATGTCCAACCTTAAGACAACTAAAACAAACTAGATTTCCATTCAACCATTTCTTATAGTTACCTCTGAAATGTGTCTTAATGAAATTCTCTAGAATGTTCCCATATTGTCTATAATAATGACAATTATACCATATGTTGTAATCCCAATTGTGATGTTACTTGCTTAGGTGCATTTTATTTCCCTTTAATTATCTAATTATATTTTTCTTTGGATCTACATTCATGATGTCAATGTCCATAATTTTGACAATTATGGCATTGTCCTTCAAATCTAGGCATAGTAGGTGCATCCTCAGTGTCCTTGTTTCTTGTAATTAAAATAGTTACCAGTAAACTTAGGTTTAAATTTTTGTATACTATTTTTGCTTCTAGAAATGTTAGAAATATGTGCAAGTTTACCACAATGATGACATGTAGATTTTCCTTTGAATTTTGCATTTCTTTTCTTTCCACTCATTGATGACTTTCCTTCCTCAATAGATGAAGAATGTTTGAAATGCTATAGACTAGAACTATTATTGGATGAACTTGATGATCTAATATGTTCTTCAAAAAATTTGATATCTTCACTTGGTTTGTTCATTCTTTCCAAAAGTTCTTTCTTAGATCTCAACTCATTCCTTAGTTGGTCACTTAGTGATCTTAGATTTGTGATCTCCATGTCTTCTCTATTCAACTCCTAATTTGCAAGTAACAACTAGTTCATCATGTCTAACTAATTGTTTGTAAGATTTTGCACATATAGTGATCTTTCCTTAGGTTTGGTAGAAATTTTTCTTTTATCTTCTTCAGCCATGATTTTTTCTTCTTTAACTTTCTTCTTTTCTTTAGTTACCTCACATAGTCTCACTGATCAAATTTCCTTTTCTCTTTTGAGTTCTCTAACTTCTTTACTTAGAATGTTCTTCTTTAGTAGTCTTCTATTTATGCATGATTGTCATCAGTATTCCCAATGTTTTAAGCAATCCTCTAAAATCAAATTTCTTGTATAGTGTGTCATTCTACTAAATGGTCATATCTTTCCTTTTATTTAAGGATTACTTAACTCATCATTTTCTCCTTAAATTTGTTGCAATATGATGTAAATTTCAATCATTTGGTTTTCAATGATTTTTCTCATTTTGTATTCCTCCATTTCGAGATCTATACTCTCAAGTTGTTAGGTTTCTTTAATGACAATTAAGCTCTAATACCAATTGTTGGAAGTCTTAATAGGAAGAAAGATAGTGAGAGTGGGGGGGGGGGGGGGGGGGGGGGGATGGGGCGGGTGAATCAAGATCTATAAAAAAATTTAATGTGAAAACAATTAACTATATGCACTCATAATCGATCTCATATCTTAGATCTCATACCATATAAACATAAAGTTATAATGCTAAAATGAAATCTATCTAAGCATAACACCTATAAAAACATAAAATCATAAAAAAAATATTTTGGTAACCTAGAAACACTTCAAGATGAAGGTAAAACTAGGTTGGGGATGAGACCCACAAATCTTTACTACTGCACCAACAAAGTTTTTCTACTAAGGCTTAAATTTGATCATTTTTGATGATCTACCTTGCTAGGGGCCTACTCTATTAAAATATTTTAAGACTATTAGACCTTACCTTGATTAAAGGATTTTACACTTACAGTAAAGTATGGACTCTATTTGGAGATATAAATAAGGCCTATTAGAACCACTCTATTAAGATGTTTTCCTTGATCCAATTTGTCAAAACTAATTTAGTACCCAATCCTTCAGTTTGATCTGAATTTTTTATAGATGTCCTCTCTTCAATATATCAAATTGATCTCCTTATCTAATATACTCTATTATTTCCTTCCCTAATAGGTTGCTTTGTCTGATATCCTTTTAGACTTATCCTTCCTTGCTCCGATCTCAGCTTGTTTGCTCCTTTGCTTCACTATTCATCATATATTATGATTTAGGGTTAGAACCCTTTCTTAAATACAAAATGATTGAAATATCTAGATATTAATCAACAATCCATATTTCATCCTTTTTTTCATTTTACCCTTATGCATTTTTGATTGGTTAATTTTCTTTTCTTGGGATTAATGCCTTTTGCCAAAATGTGTAATCTTCTCCGTAAGTTTCTAAAACCTTTAAATGTCATGTAGAAATTAGCTAAAATTATTTCCATAAGTGTTTGTACAATTAAAAATTCATATGTTAAAACTATTTTACTTGACACTTGAGTGTTCTAACTCTCGGTCATAACTAATATTCATGTTATCACTCAACTTCTATACACTTGTCATATACTTATTCACTTGGAATTAACTAATTTTACATATGCTCATTCTCTTCTATTTTACTTGTCAGGTATGATGACTCTATATCTATTGGGGTGATTGGAAACTTTTGACTTTCTTGACATGTGAATAAACTATAGCTCAACCTTCTTTGGATGTCTCGATTGTAGTGATGATCATCTAACGCTTCCTTAGAAATGACTAAGTGTTAGAAACTAATAGGAAAATTGGTTTTAGAGATCAACAAGGATAATCCCCAAAAGGAATACCATCAAAATTCATGCTAACAATCTCACCCTTTGGTATTGATGGAAATATAGATGAAAAACATCTAAGCTCAAAGAATACCAAATCAAACTTTGATGCTACTATTGCCATTCTCTTCTTTTCAAATCCTCTTTATCAATCAAATCTGAAACTCACAAGAACAAATATCCATCTATGTGTTATCATTCTTACATGGACTTTCATTAGCTATTTAGACTTCTCCTCCTTTGATATAACTCATTAGTTCTCCCATTTGTATCAATATATCCATGAACAATTATCCTTGATACATACACCTCTCACATACTATCGAAAGATGTTTTCATGTACTCTCTTGCCTCTTGCCTATTGTGCTAGATGATGTTTTTCATGTACACTTCTCTCCCATTGACATCAATGAAAAAGGCATCATTATGTCAATCATCTTCTCCAATTCTTCAACCATCTTAACTATCAAAAGAAACTATTCTATACTAACTACCAAGAGTCCTTAACACTTCTCTTTACAAGTAATCCCCCATATAGGAAGTATTGACATTCAATCTAGATAATCAATAGTGCTCTATACCACTTGACTAATCCATTTTTTGCATCATCTACTTAGAAGCAGGTAGGGGAATAACTCCAAGTATACCTTACAAATAATCAAATCTATTTATAAGTAAAGGCTTCATAAAGATATCTAAAATGTACCCTTTTGTATTCACATACTATCATATGATCTCTTTCTCTACAACTTTCTCTCTCAAAATGTGATACTTAATAGATATATTCTTAGTCTTAGAATAGAACATATGATTCTTAGAAATACTTTCTTTACTTGTGTTATCACAATGTATAATTAATAGGTTTTGAAAGTTATATCTTAATGTCCTTTAGCATTTTCTTCATCCACATGATTTGATTATAATTGTTTGCTACTATTGCATACTCTTCTTCTGATGTACTTTGTCAGATATAATCCATTTTCTTTCTTAGCCAAGAAAAAAGTTTTCCTCCAAGGAAAAATTCTCCACCTCTGATGCTCTTTCTATCATCCATACTTTCTGCCCAATCTACATCAATATATGCATGCAAAGTAAAATCAGTTGATCTGCCATACCACAAACCAAAATTAGGTGCACCCTTCAAATATTTGATTATTCTCTTTACTGATGAATAATTTGCTTCTTTAGGTTATATTTGAAATATTTTTACTATCCCAACTACATTTTCTATATTTGGTCTAGTGCGAGACAAATATTACAAACCTCCAATCATAGATCTGTACTTCTACTCAACTGTAGGTCTCTCATCTTTGCTAGATAACTTGTGATTAGTTATAATAGATGTACAAATAGGTTCACAAATTTTCAAACAAAATATTTTTAGTCTATCTTTGAAATAATTAGATTGTGATAGGAAAATACCATCACTATTCTATACAATTTTTAGAGCAAATAAATATTTCATCTCACCAATCACACTCATCTCAGATTCATTCTTCATTTGATCAACAAATTTGTCACTTGCTTCATCATTTCCTCCAAAGATTATGTCATCCAAAAATATAACAATGATCAACAATACATTCTTAATTAATTTTAAATACAAATTGCTATCTTGCATTTCTTTTAAAGCAAATCCTAACTTTTCCAAATATTTGTCCAATCTTGCTTACTAGGTTCTAGGTGCTTTCTTTAGGCCATACAATGCTTTCTTTAATCTACATACCATGTCCTTTTATTTTGTTAAAGGAAATCCTCCAGAATTCTTAATGTAGACTTCTTCTTCAAGTTCCCCATTTAGAAATGTTGACATTAAATCAATCTGATATTTTTTGAGCTTCTTACTTCTTAAATAAGCCAAGAAAATCCTCACTGCTACAAGTTTGGCAGCAAGGAGAAATGTCTCTTCATAATCTATTCCTTCTTAATGTGAATATTCTTTGCATGCCAATCTTTATTTTTTCCTCACAACCTCATGTTGTTCATTCATCTTATTTCCAAAAACCCATTTAGTTCCTATAATATTCTTGTCTTTAGGTCTAGGAACCAATTCCCATGTCTCATTCTTAACAATCTAATCTAGTTCTTCCTTTATTTCTTGAATCCAATGATCATCCTTTCATGTCTCATCTATACTCTTTCATTCAACTTGAGAAATAAGATACAATTCTTCATGTACTGTATTTCTTGTCATAACTCCTTTGCCTTTTCTTCCAATAATCTAATCAATAGGGTGACTCTTTGTCAAATTCCTATTCAGTGTAGGCATTGTTGTTACAAGTCTTACTTTCTCTCTAGGTTTAGATCTTGATTCTTCTCTCTATTCAATAGCTTGAACATCATTATACAAATCATTGTTAGTCTTAAAGAAAATTTCAACATTTTCTATAATAGGTTTAGGATTATCTTCTTCTTCATCTATTAGTTCCTCTTTCTTAACCAATTCAAGCTCATCATCTTCATTATTACTATCATTCAAGAATATTTGCATACTTTCTTTAAATTTTTATCATCATCAACAAGGACATCATTTCTAGTCTTCCTTACTCTCTTAGGACATTTGGATGAAATTGATTGAATTCTTTACATGTCCAACAAATAAAAATTTTCATACCATCTAGTTCTCTTTTCATAAGTATGGAAATTCCTTCTTTAATCTTTGCAACTTCTTACAATCTAGATCTATCTTCATTTGTACTAGCACTCCTTAATAAACTAGGTCTGGTCTTTTGCATGCAACAATTTGGAAACTCAATCGTCTATTCAGTACATAATATTGACATCTCACCAAGGAACTCCGTCTTTTGAATATCAAAATTAGCTCCATCATACTTCAGACTTTCTTTTCTAAAATTACCCACCATTGGTCTCCTTAAGCTATTAATATTTTCCATCAAGGACATAATGCCAATTGCTAGAAAGGAAAGTCCACCAAAATATATGAGGGGTGGGGGGGAAGGGGGGAATAGGGAGCTGAATCAGTTATCCAAATATTAAAAAATTAAAAAATATTATTAATCCTTAACCATGTGAGAAAAATAATCAGCAACTATAAGAAGATACACATTCACAATAACACCAAATATGTTAACTAGGGAAACCCTTGATCAAAGGGAAAACCTTGGTGGTGATGGTACCCACAAAATAATGTACTAATATACATTTTCTTTGTAAGAGGATGGACTCTATTAAGAGGAAATGAAATACATTTAGTAAATATCACTCCCTATTAGAAGACTTTGAATCCTTGTTAGGAGATTCCAAACTAGTTAGAAGTTGTGCCAAACCTATTAGGAGTTGTAGAAAGTAGAAGGACCCACTATCCAAATAGATTTAGGAGCAAGATCACTAAACTAACTATCCAACTAATCTATGTTTATCCTTGAAGAATAATAGAAATGAATGATCTTGAACTTCTCTATCCTCTTGAATGGATAAATCTTCTTCTAGTCTCAATACCACCAACTCAAATCCAATAATCCCTTGGATCACTTACATGTATTTACCAACTTCACATATCACTTGTACAATTCAAACTTCATACATAAATCACACACTTCACAACAAGGAAAATAACCTTCCTTTATACCATATCCTCAAAATAATTCCTTGATTTGGCCTTGAGGCATTCCCAATTAATTATAATAGAAGCTCGTTAAAATATTATAATTATTTTACAATTACACAACACTATTGGTTGATAGTCTTCACAACTTTTCACATGTTCAACCTTTGACCTTGTGCACTTGTTGACATCATCATCAGGTATCTAATATCACTATCTAATTGCACTCATAATTATTCTATCCTTGTTAAGAGATACAATCCAAACATAAAACACTACTTATCTAGTACTCTCTTTGCTTAGTATCTTCTACAATTCATGAATAACTTCTACATGGCTTCAATTCCATATACACACACTTGTCCACTTCATCAGGATAAAATGAAGAAATGTATAGCCTCAATTGCACTTAACATGATTATTAATACATTTTCCATATGACCTCATTGTCTATCTACTACTCTACCAGTCTTCATCGAAACAATACTATGTTGACATCAATGACAAACATAGTTATGTTCATACAACATTTCAATCATGATACACATCTATCCAATGGTTAGGATACTCCCCCAAAGGAATACCATAAAAATTCATGCTAACAACTTAATCTTTAAATGTGTTTTGTGTGGTATATCCAAGACCATTTGTGTCATTTTATTTTGTTTGACTATTCAATTTTCCAATAAGCTTTTGTGAGATCTCATTAAGCTTATTTAATATCTCATTTTATTCTTTGTCATTATTCAATTTATCTATTATTTTCTTATTTTCTTCCCTCATTCTTACATTCTCATTTACTACTTGTATAGTCTCTTCACCAACATCATGCATTTTTCTTTGAAGTAATGTCATCTACAATCTTAATTTTTTGAGACTTTCTTCTTTTTCTTCTAGTGTATCTTGTAATAGTTTCTTGGTATATTCAAAATACTTCATTACATCCTTAGCAACACTTTTTACATTAAGATTTTTACACACATACTGATGACTATTGATATTTTTCTCTACACAATGCTTAATGATAGGAATCATTTCAAACTCCTCTCTTGTAAAGCTAATCTAGGATCAACTCCAAGGTTCTAGGTGATCTTGCAACCTACTAGCACTAATCTAACAAATGTGGCAAGTACATGCATGTTCAAAAGTATCTTTGAAGATCGTAGGCCAAAAATAACTCAATATTAAAATCACATGAAACTTCTTTATAGTTTTGATTAAAGAAAAGGATTGTTTATCAAGGTTGGAATAATTTAACTCAACATTTTTCAGAGGGCAACTCATAAAGGCAATGGGCCTTTCATCCTCCTTTTCCTTCTTTTGCATAAGAATCCCAACACATGAATGTCTTGAAGAAAAAGAGTATAGTTTGAAAGGTAGTTCATAATCCAAACTTACTAGTACAAGGGTCATGGAGATGGCCATTTTGATATCCTCAAATGATTTATTTACCTCCAGAATCTATTGGGACTAAAAATTGCATGGTTAATTTTGAGTACCATTGAGAAAATTGAGCCCTATAAACACTTTTAAATGCATGTGTACCCAACTATACCTTTGAGGCCCCTAAGGTGTTTAAAACTTCTAACACCTTCGATTTAGCCCATCCACATGTTTCATGATGATAAATCACCATTCTGAGCTATTCTGTGAAGTCTCATTTTGAGCAAATGTCAAATCTGCATTTTTCACAGTGTCAAACAGTGATAGGAGGGCTTGTTTGCATCTGAATATCTTGTACCCATAAATTTTTTGTGATTTTTTACTTTGGGACTATCTAGTGTCTATACACAAGAACCTATGTTTTAGATTTTGAGTCGTTCTAAGTCTGTTTGACTAGGCTTTGAATCCCTCAAAGTTGGTTAGTTACTATTTTTTATGCTTTTGCAATTAATTCTGAATTCTTGGAAGCCCTGTTTGACGTGTTATAACTTTGAACCAGTTGACCAAAATGTTGAAATTCCTTTTGCATTACATTTTAGACGTCACAGACTTGTTATGTTTCAAGTTTTATCTTATGAAGAATCTGTTTGATCAGTTTTCAAATGTGATTCCAAATGCAATTTCTATCTTTTTGCTGGTGTCAGCATTTGCAAATTTATTGAAACCCATGTTTGTGATGTCATATCTTGAAATCCATGATAGGTGAGATTGAATGGATTATACCATTGTGTTTTCCATTAAAAATACTTCAAGTGTGCTAGTTTTTAAGTCATGACGAATCCATTTGCACACTTTTCTAGGTCAATTCCATTTGCAAGAATCGCTTTTCTGCTAGTGTTTCCAGTTGTTAAATCATGAGTAGCTCACTTTGACTACTTTTCATTTGTGTCTTGTTATTCATCATGAGCCCAGATTGTAGATCCATAATGTCCTCATGACAAAGAGTTAGTGTGCCAGTTTTCAAAGCACAATCAGGTGTTTGGGTCAATTTTTAATGCTAGCCGGATGCAAAATTGACAGTTTATAGATAAGGTGGTAAAATGAGTTTTAATGGATTGTTGAGCGATTGAGTTTTGATAAAATCAATTTCAAAAGACTAATAGATTAGTTGAACAGTTCAGGTGTTTGAAAATGAATTTTTTTTACCAGGACTGGCTTTGGGGTCTGACTATTTCTATCTGATTAATAAGACATTTGGATTTTAAAATGTTTAAAAAGAAGAGATGTAATAATGGTTTTAAAATCATTACAAAGATGATTTTAGATTGAGGATGGTGTGAATGATAATTAGTATTGACATCTTTCAAAACAAGGATTATTCTATGGAGTCAAACATTGAAAGGAGCTAGTTATTAGTCCAAGTTTGAAAACTAATGTTCATTCAAACATATCTGAAGATGATCACTCTAATTAGAGGAGATTACCAACTATTGGTATTATGAAATCTTTGAACTAAGTATCTGAATGAGCAATATGTTTAAAATTGCCTCTATTGGTTGAAGGATTTTCAGTTGGCTACTGGGAAGAAAGATGTGGAAAAAGTCAAAGATGCCACTGCATCAAAGGGATGCATAAGAAGTTGTTCACATGATGGGTGAAGAATCACACTAAATAAGAGAGCTCTACACATGAGTAAAAAAGAAAAATACAAACAAATTAACGCATTGAAAATGAGAAAGTCACCCAATGTAAAAGAAGACAGCCTCTAAGTTTGTAGGAGAATAGTTCTTTAGGAGCTAAGGAAACAAACAAGCTAAAGATGGAAGTCAATTCATGCTAAAAACAAGAAGATGCCCACACAAAATTAAAGAAGACATCCAAAGATTTTTCTCACACCAAAAAGCCAGTAACCCACGTGAGGAGAAGAAGATATGTTTTGACGCTAGGAGGGGGAGAGCATTGGAAGCCAGCCAATGTTCAAAACAAAAACCACCATCTAAAGCAAGATGTTAGGTGTTAAAAAGAAGTAGAGTTTCTAGTAGATTTTGAAGCTTCATGCCAGTATAAAGGAGGTGATGCCTCATTAAAAGGAGGTGCCACAAAGAAAAACAAGAAGCAAGTCTCTTCTAATGGCTCTCCTGCTCCAACACATAGGCTTTATTTCCCTCTAAGCTGCATGTCCTTATCTCTAAAGGAGGAGTCACTGTTAAAAAGGAGAAATCAATGTATTAAGAAGGAGAAAAGGACAAATCCTACCGCTAGACAATGAAAATTTCTAGTAAGCCATCATAACCACGCAAACATTAAAAGAGGAGAGCAAAGCAGTTTCAAAGAATAGTCCTACACATAGAAAAGAAGAGCCCATGCATCCAGATGAACCCATGAGTTTCAAGAAGGAATGAAAATAAAAGCAAACTAGTGCATTAAACAGGGCATAATGCTTATGCAAACAATAAAAAGAGTAGACCCTGCATATCAAAAAAAATGTATCCTGCACATACAACAAAGCCAACGCCATTAACAAAAGTCATAGTCAAACAAGCAATGCTGCCCATCACCATAGAAACACTTTCAAAAGAATAGGGGTCCACATTTTTGAGAAAGAGGGGGCTTGTGAAATGCACTAGGAGGGGATGTCAAAGTTCATAAAAGAAGCTCACAGCATGCTTGCATGAAGGTATCAAGAGGAACTAGTTTAAAATGGCAAGAAATCAAAGACATAAGACACTAGTTTGAAAGTAGTAATATCCATGTTTCAACATAGGGAAGCATTATTGAGACACATTATCCCACATTCATTGTGGGTTAAATTTTTAAAGCTTTTAAATACAAGTCCTTACACAATGCTTAGTGTCTTGAAGACTATGGGCTTTTGGAAAGTCGTAGGGTTAGTTGTGGGCCCTACCTGTGCACTAGTGGATGCCAGTTGGAGGGTAATATAAGCGATATTTTGACCAAAGACACTAAGATGCTGATGTGGCAGAGGTGGCACGAGATCATGCCACATGTCCACATCTTGTGGATGGTGCACACATGCTTAAAGTTTAAAAATTGTGAGAATGTGAGATGTTTCCATGTGGCAATGGGTCTCATGCATGATGAGGTGGCACTCTAGAGTAGGTTCAAATTAGAAGCACTTAGTCATGCCACATGGCAGATTGAGCAGTCCATGCAAGCCCACAAAACAAAGATACAAGATGGATAAATAATGTGGGATAGTGGGTGATTGACACATGGCACTAGGTCAGGGCAGATGATGACATGGCAGTACAATGGGTGGGCCAATTAAATCATGACAAGTGGCACTCATGGCAATGGTCGACCAGTCAGGCATTGCCACATGGCAGTTGGTCAAATTGAGTTTGACCCCGAGTTTGGAGGCTAGGGTAAAATTTTGAAGAATATAAAAATAATATTTTATTATTTTTCAAATGGTTGCATGTCAGTGAATTTTAATTTCAAAAAGAGTATAATCTAAAGATCTAACTTGAGAAAAAATTTAAATTTTTGAAAATTTAAAAGTTAAAGTTGCAAACTGAGTTTTTAATAGAGGGGGACAATTTTCAAACTGAGATTCAGGGAGCTTCCAAGAGGTGAAATGGGTGCTCCAATATACCACCAGAACCAGAACAAGTCAAATTTTCCATTTTTGAGGTCAATTTTTGTACAAGTGCTCAATTGTTTAATCTGTAAGCCAATTTGTGATTCTTGGTACATTCTCAGCAAAATGACCAAAATTTGACATTAATCATCAGAATTGGTCATGAGGCAGATATAAAGACTTGGTGAAATGTAAAAGTGAAGAAAAATTGATTCTAATAAGTTTTCTTGTATTCCTTAGGCCATTTCAACTGATTTTCACTTTTTACCTTGAGTGCTTTTTAATATCAAAATCAGTTATGTTCTTTCATTATGAATTTTTTGAGATATTTAATGCCTCTAAAAACAAATTGATCAAGGATTTGATTTTGGCAGTTGAGGAGAGAAGGTAGAGAGATTCTTTTAAGCTTCTGGAGGGAGAATTCTGAAGGGACACTTGTCAATTGCAACTTCAATCTAGGAGTTTCCCTCTTCATATATATTTTTTCTTTTACTCTGAAACAAGTTGTTGGTTGGTTTTCAATTCTTAGTTCTAGAAGCTTTGCTCAAGCTATGAAAGCCACACACCCAACAAATTCTTCTTGTATTGAGCAGCATTTATGTTTTAATGTAGATAGTTCTGTAAGAGAATATAGAATTAAAATCCACATGCAAGAGAATAGACAACATACCCACAAAATCTGACACAAGATATACCCTGGGAAACCCTCATTGAGGGAAAAACCTAGCCTCCAAAAGCATCCATCACCATATATTATTCAGCAAAAAATACCATTGCCATACAACCATGGAAGCCTTCATGGCCATAGCCACAACTGAGAAAACTATGTGAACAAGCATGAATCCACACATCCCATGCCATGCTTCCAACCTTCACAAATGCTCCCTTGGCTAACTTGTCAAGCCTTGTCCCACTCAACTCTTGCCTTTTTCACTCTTACACTCTACAACAACTACCCTTGTGGCTGCTTATATAGTAGCAAATCCCACAAAACAACTAAGTGATATTACATAAACCATGTGCTACCTAACCTGCTAACCCCACATTTAATATTGGGCATTTAATTCTTTTCCCCAATATTAAATAATTACATAAAATATTATCACAATGTTACAATACAACTCATCAAGAATATTCCATGGAAATCTTTACATGTTGCACGTCCATCTAGGCACAACATTACATAATAAAATAAAATAATAAAATATAGCAATATTATGCAATGTGTGCAACGCCATTTATCTCAACAATCTCCCACTTGTTGTATACATTGCATAGGGTCAATCCGTAGCCAAATAAATGAACAAGGGAACAATCCCTCCTAGCACATCCACCATCATGAATCAAAATACACCAAGTGCTCCATCCTGGTACCCGCAACAAAATCAAAGTATCCAGCATCTTGAACATGAATGATGCAACCTCCTATTATGCCATTGCCACTGGACATACATAGAAGGGCCATCCAAAGAGAGAACCACCCAACCTATCGCATTAGAAGATCATAAAATTATGTACCAACTAAAATTGCAAGCACAAAAAAAAACCTAATCCAAAGGTAATCACATGTATCTGTAGTTGTCAAAATATCCATAGCTGAAAATAGCACCCATAGCAAAGTGCCAAACCTATCCAACTATCCATACCTCAAAGGTATAACAAGTGAAACTCATATCACTGACATATCCAATCTATAACCTGCAATCACAAGTCCCAAGAGCAATATCTACCACATATATACCAAGAAGCTCCCACTGCAAAAGATAATGTCAAATCTATAACCAATCCACTCAAAACATCTCAAAGAAGTGAATCCATGTAGTATCAAGGACATCCACAATACATAAACTAATATCCTACAAGAATAACTCTCATAACAAGTCTCCAATAGTCTCCCAAATTATCCACAACCAATAGAGGAAAGAGAAAGAAATAACCATGTCATCTTTCACATGACATGCATGAGCACAAATTAGTGATCACAATCTCCAACCAATCTCAAATCCAATGTAGGCAAAACTAAACATCCAAGAAGATAACTAAGACTAGAGAAACCATGCAAATCATAACCTGTATCATGTCCTTCTAGACACACCTCTAGATGTAAACTGTGCAAGTATGATCTCCTCCATAAAACCCCAACAAGAAGCCTCAACAACACCCAAACCATACCATATAACTCATCATGGATGTAAGCCTCTCACAAGAAGATCAAACTTAATAAACCCATTTCTAATCCAAGGAATATGCCCAATATAAAACCATCTCCCAAAGTCAACTAGCATAAAAAAATATGCACATGGAGATAACCAATGCTAAACCATCTGTCAAATGAACCCTCTAGAACTAACTCATGTACCATAGCTCAAGATCCATATCCATGAAAGACAAACATAAATATAATGTAACTAAGAGAAATAATGGGCTATACCTCTCAAGTAGCAAATCGCCGAGTAGACCAAGAGTGGGGAATGAGAATGCTCATCCAGATACCCAAGTCTCCAACCAAGACTCATCTAAGAACAATCTCCTCTAAAGTCCATATCAAGTGACTGCCCCTCGGACTTCCTGCTGAAACCATCAACCGTCCCAACAAAATCAGCATCACCACCGTCTCTAAGTATCCATGAGAACCTGTAACCAATCAATCCATGCCAACTCCAAATGCAACATAGCAATATCATGAAGTATCCAACTTATGATCATTGTACTCAATACCAAGAAACTAAAACCAAGATCAATGTCAAAGTTCCAACCATGGCCTTAGGAACATAAACATGACAACATGATCTAAACCATCTCAAACAAAGAGATAACATGCTCCACATGAAAAAACTATAACATGTCACAACTCTAAATGTGTATCAAGAGTATACGATGACCTAATAATGAAACCATCCTCATACCAAGGATAACATGCCAAATAAAAGCATAAACCACACCTTTGCCAAGAACCCTGTGAGTCCTCAAGATGCAACCATCTCCACACACCATGAAGAAAACCATCTCCACATACCATGAAGAACCATCTCCACACACTATGAAGATAACCAAGAACTCCATGAGTCCTCAAGATCTAACCATCTTCACACATCATAAAGATAAAAATTGCACCATGCAAATGTCAAAAATGCTTCTGCAGCAATAGGATCTAAGACAAACCTTCAACATTTGCAAATACTCAATAAATATATCAATGCCAACAACTCCCACTCAACTGTGGTACCAAGTCACCTATGGCATCATAAAATCCATCTCCTACATGAAGATCCAAACCAAACTTGAAACTAATCCTACACTGTCACCCCATCACTGTCATAAGCTCCCACTAAACTATGTATCTAAGCTATACATGACATAATGACGAAAAACAATCCTCTAACCATGAGAATCAACCAAGGCATCAAACCATCAAAGAACTCAAAGTGCACATCATGAGCTCCTCAAAAGAAACCAAATAACCATGATCCTCAACCATGAAGATATACCACCATAACCAAATTAGAAAATCAAAACTAATGAACATCAAGGATGTACATGTATATCCAATCATGTCATGCCAAAATCCATGACACCATGATCACATCCATGAACCGAGCATCTGTCTCTCAAAGTGTCCAACCTGTCAGCATAAAATAGTCAACCACAATCTCCACCATGACTGTACCTAGTAACAACATCTCATCCCTTCTATATGAAGATAAAATCATAAAATCATGTGACTTAGGGCATAGACAACCCAAATCCAAGCCACCAATCTAAATATGAATCAATAATGAAAGATCAATGGGCAAAGACAACCCATAACCAAGCTATAAATGCAACTTGTAAGTATAGACCGCTTACAACACTGCACATCTTGTAGATCCAACAAGTCATCATACATATCCAAACCAAACACTGATAACCATATCATCATGAGACTAATCTAAAATATGAACTGAGTATACAATGACATCAAATCTTAAATCTCCAATGCCATAAACTCATAATGTTACCATAGTCAAAATATATCTATAAATTGTTCAGATCAATATATCAACAAATAAATCATGCCAAACCTGCACCAAATCTAAACCAATGTGTAGAGCTCTGCAAGAGCTTTCTTTTGACTACTCGAAGTCCAAAATCTGACTATGTATGCCCAAGTTATGCCCTAATCCATGCTCAAAATAAACAACATCTAACTTTAGGGCTCTTAAAATTTGAAAAAATATCAAAAATCATAGAACCAAACCTATAACATGTTGTAGTGCTCTTGATTAGCTTTCCAATGCCTATAAGAACTCTAAAATCTGATATTCTGAGAGAAAGTTATGGCCATTTTACTAAGACAATCTTTTTACCATTTTCACTGCGATTTTTCATTTTTAAATTTTTCTGTGACGAAAATTCCAACAAGATTAAATTTGATGGCCATCATGGGCTGAAACTAAAAAAACTCTTTCATTTCCTCTAAACATGGCCAAACTAGGGCATATTATATATCAAAATTTATGGAAATGTCAACCCGAATCCAATGGTGAGGTCTGTTTTTACCCAGGAGGTCATTTCTACATGCTACCCCCCAAAACCCTCATTTAAATGAAACATCCAAAAAAATATTTTTTCTCCAACAATTTCACATGCCCAAATCTTTTAACATCCCATCATAATAGCAAACGCAAAATCCTTAGAGCTACAATAAATCATTCATATATCTTGCCCTTTTCTTTTATCCTCTCATGCATTCCCATGGATTCAATCTAGGGTTACAATAATAAAACCATAGCTCTGATACCACATGTAAGGAAACTTGGCAAGAAAGAATATAACCATTTCCACATAACCCATAATATATCTAAAATAAACATAGAATTAAAATCCACATGCAAGAGAATAGACAACATACCCACAAAATCTGACACAAGATATACCCTGGGAAACCCTCATTGAGGGAAAAACCTAGCCTCCAAAAGCATCCATCACCATATATTATTCAACAAAAAATACCATTGCCATACAACCATGGAAGCCTTCATGGCCATAGCCACAACTGAGCAAACTATGTGAACAAGCATGAATCTACACATCCCATGCCATGCTTCCAACCTTCACAAATGCTCCCTTGGCTAACCTATAAAGCCTTGTCCCACTCGACTCTTGCCTTTTTCACTCTTACACTCTACAACAACTACCCTTGTGGCTGCTTATATAGTAGCAAATCCCACAAAACCACTAAGTGGTATTACATAAACCATGTGCTACCTAACCCGCTAACCCCACATTTAATATTGGGCATTTAATTCTTTTCCCCAATATTAAATAATTACATAAAATATTATCACAATGTTACAATACAACTCATCAAGAATATTCCATGGAAATATTTACATGTTGCACATCCATCTGGGCACAACATTACATAATAAAATAAAATAATAAAATATAACAATATTATGCAATGTGTGCAACACCAATTATCTCAACAAGTTCATATTTGTTAGGTGATTTGTGAGTTGGTTTCTGTACATCTTTCATGTGTTTGGTTTCAAGGAAAACAAATAAAGAGTAGCAAAGGGATTTAAATTTAGTTTGAATCTCATCTCTTGGTCATGGATTTGCAATCTTTTCTAGTCTGTGAACAAAGCACATAAATTAGGTTGCAATTTTCTTAGAACTGTATGTGGTTAAAATGTCTTGCTAGTGGAACAAAGAGCCATGTAATTGCTTGATGTTTATCATAGGGTTTGCAGATTTCATGATGGGATAATTTGAGTATGAGATTCAAATATGAAACAGATGTCTGTTCACAAGGTGAAAGATAGATTAGGGATCTTGATGTAGGAATTATGTCAAAGATTTCAATGAGATGTATAGTTGTAATTCATTCAATTGCCCAATAGATAAGGCACTAATCAAAGATAGGATCATTAGGTGTTGTTTCTCATACTTAGGTCTTGTTGTTATCAACATATTAAATCAATTTCCCCTTTTATGTTGAAAGCTATTCAAAGTTTTACCCACACTTAGCTTTCCAGTTTCATGAGTCATTTTATTAGCTATTTCATGCCTGTGATTTCTTGGTTAAGTATAGAAGATTTAGGGGTTTCATTTATTATTATAGATTTTGATTATGTTCATTACACTAGTCACATAATAAAATTCTAAGAGGTTCACCCCCCCTAGGTTTTGCAGAGCCTAAAGTGAAGAAGGAGTTTAGCCTTATAGTTGGCCCAGGTTCTTGGTGAATTATATCCATTATTGGGGATAGCTTCCCATAGATGCAATATTACCCTATATAGTTGGTTATTAAAACATTTTTAAATAAGGAGAAAATAGAATCCATTTCATTTTTGCTCCCTTTTTGAGTAAATCATTAAGGGGATGAACTATCTCTACAAATTTGCTTATAAACTTTTGCACAAAATTTATCTTTCCAAATAAAGACATAAGTTCCTTTCAAATGTGAGGATGTGACAATTTCAAAATGGCTTCAACAATATCAAGATCAATTGAGATTCCAACTTCAAAGATGATATGACCTAGGAGATTTCCTTTAGTAACCCCAAATGAACATTTTTTGGGATTAAGTGATATTCTATATTTATGACATCTATTGAATACCTACCGTAAATCAACAATGTGAGTGCTTTGATCCTTTGAAAAGATAGTCAAATCATCCATATAGATGACTATATACTTGTTTATTAGCCCCTTAAAATCTTTTTCCATGGCTCATTGAAATGTAGCCCCTACATTAATTAGACCAAAAGACATTCTTTTCTAGGTGAAAGTCCCCCATTTAGTCTTGGAGGCTATCTTTAGCCTATCCTCTTCTTCTACCATTATCTGGTTATATCCCAAATATCCATCAAAGAAAGACATCATCTTGGAGCCATTAAAAATTTGAAGAACTTCATCCAATGAGGGAAAATGGTAGTTTTCCTCTAGAGATGCAAGGTTCAAGTTACAAAAATCCACACAAAGACAAATCTCTCTAGTCTTTTTATGCACAGGAACCAAGTTAGCCACCCATGTAGAATGACAAATGGGAAAGATGATCTTAGCATCATGAAACTTCTTAACTTCCTTCATTATTAGTGGTTCAATAATAGGATTAATAGGTCTTTGCCTTTGATATAGGGGTTTGGCATCTAGTTTTAGTGAAATTTCATGTGTAATGATTTTAGGATCACATGTTTTAATCTGTTCATAACTCTAAGCAAGTACATCCTTTTGTTTTGTGAGTAATTTGAGAATTTCTCCCCTTTCCTATGTGTTGCATGATTTTTTGACCCTAACCATTTTAGGATCTTCATTAGTACCCAAATGATATGAATAAAATTCTTTGATTCCCTTTTCTTTGACTATTCTTTTGTTGTGTATTGATTGAACATGATAAAAAATGCATTCCAATTCAATCATTCCCGTAGGAATAGTGTTGGTTTTCAAATTGAGGATCTCATCTTTATCTTCAAGTTCATCATCCTTAGGTTTTTCAATTGAAGTGCAATCAATCTCTTGCTCTTTAATTTGGTCATTGCACATGATAAATTTGTGTATTTTTTGATCATCTTGAAAGACCTGAAAGTTCATAATATTGTCTAGGATAGATGGGGCAGCTACGAGTTCTACTAAAAATCTCTTCAATTTTTTTTTCATGACTATTTTTAATGCACTAGCCAAAATAGCGAGGGCATCTACTACCATATTTTTCCTCCTTGGAATTGACTTTATATTCAAAGCTTCAAAATCATCCATTACATCCCATACCCTTTTCTTATAAGCAAGCAACCTCCTATCATTGCAAGAGTATACCGATTTCACTTGTCTTCTAACCAACTGAGGATCTCCCTCGATTATGAGATAAGATTCCTTTCTCCAATGTGAAAAGAATTCCTTAGATGCTTCATACTCTACAACAATTTTAGTACATCTAAATTGCAATTGATATGTTGCATAGAGAGACTTACATTTTGGGTCGATCAACTCAATGCCTGCACTAGCTCCTAATTTGCATTTGGAATTTTTGAAGTGGAGTGTCCATATCAAATATTCTTCAAGCTGCCTAACCTTATGGTTATTCATCCTTAGCTTTTCTTTCACTTGGGCCTGAAAGGATTGTCTCTTGGGGATCTATTGTAGTCTTTCACAGGGTGGACTTGATGATTTTCCATTATTAATCCTTGAAATAGGGGGTATATGTTTTTCTTGATTGTATTGAATTTTCTAATTAAATTTTTAATTTCATCCACTTTGGGTTTAGGATGAATGAATATTGAAGTCCATCCTTGACCTTTTATGTAATGTTTCCTTCTCTACACTTTGATCATTCCTGGTAGAGCAGAAGACAAACCTCCAACATCTGAAGAGGTATCACTGTATGATGCATTTAGATCTTCAACCTCCTCTTCATCCTTTTCCATAGATTTAGATATATTTGTATAATCTTGACTTTCTATGGGATCTTCTTTTTGAACATTACCACTCTTAATTTCCATCATCTATGTTAATACCTTAGTAACTGCTTCTTGGCAATGCAAACATTCAAACTTTGAGTGACTGACTTTATGGAATTTGCAAAATCCTAAAAGATGCAAAATACTGGGGTTAGCTTCTTCTCCTAAACATTATATGCTAGCCACCATGTTGTTTATGAACTGTGTTATGATCTCTTTCTTTGGGATTGCAATCACAGATCTTCCATCTTGATCATCTAATATTTTAGTTGAAGTTATATCTAAGCCATCACTTTTTAAGAGCCCAAATTTGCTTGTAAGAATGAGACCTCATTTGGTGCATTGTATTCCATAATCATTGTTTTTAACTCTAGCCCTATGTCTAACTTGATTTGATTATTCAACCCTTTCCATGGTAACCATAATTAAGTAGAATCTGTAGAAAACCATCCTCTTAGGCATTTTGTCCATTCTTTGCTTAGTAGTAGTCCATGTTTTAGGAATATCAAATACATGTATATTGATGATGTCTTGAATTTAGGGTTCAATTGTCAACTGCATCTAAACATCTTTTAACATTCTAATGACTTTTACTTCCATCTTATCCAATTGTATCACTATTTGATTCAAGGGTTGAGGAGTGATTCCCAATCTTTGTGCTATCAATAGTGGCATAACATTATAGGAGGCTCCTGAATCAAGTAGGAAATTATGAAGATTCTTCCCATATATTTTGATGCTAAGAAAAAATAAGGGGACCTCAACTTTTTCTTTAAACATAGTTGGCATCACTTCCAAAGCATTGACTTGTTGAGGCACTATTTTTTGAGGAACAATATTTGTATAATGGGGTGCCTTTGTATGACCCAAATTTTTCATCAGTGCTTTTCATTGATGAGGACAATTTTGTAGAATGTAAAACATGGACATGTTTTCCTCTTTTCATTTTAGATCTTCCACCACACTATAGTTTTTAGTTGATGCAGGGTAGGGGGGGAATAACTAGGGCCAAAGTCTCACCCAGCTATCCAATCCACCCTACAAGAGTTAACACAATGAAAGAAAACACAAAGAACAACAACTAAAGGAGGAAGAAGAGTGAAATAATTTTATTGATTCATCAAAATATCTTCATATATGCCCAACTATAAGAAATTTTGGGTTATGGCCAAATACAAATACATTCACATTCAAAGACCCAATTACAAATTCACACTTTCCAATTCTGCTCTGCAATCCCCTTCAAAAACTACCTCCCTAAACTCTAAGCCTAAACACTCTGTATATACTTGCCAAAATGGCTTATAGATCATTCTAGAACATTACACAAGAGGAAGGTCAACTCAACAATGGTTTGGACACATCCCAAGAAAAGATCTTAGCATAAATATAGCAATCGAAATAAATCCCACAAGTCAACTCATACAAATCACGTCCAACTGCTAACACTCAACATAAATAGGAAAAATTGGTACATGAAGGGTCACTTGACATACACTAGGTAACTTAGGACATGAAGAGTCACTTGGAATATACTAGGTAAATTGGTACATGAAGGAACATTCGGTCAACACAAGATTGCTATAGTAACTCGACACCAACTAAGTGCTATAGTAACTCAGCACTAAGTGCTACAATAACTCAACACCAACTAAGTGCTATAGTAAGTTGGCACCAACTAAGTGCTACAATAACCTAGCACTAACTAGAGCTACAATAACTTGACATCCATTAGAGCTCTAGTAACTTAGCATCAACATCTAGAATAAGTAAGATAACAAGGCAACCTAGGATGCTCCTACATTAGACAGCTAGGGTTGAAAGAAATGATTCTCCTAAATCATTGAGATGTGACAGTTTGAGTTGAATCTAATTTAGACTAAGAAATCCATGAAGAATCTTCAATGGGCCTATTAAGTAAGATAACAAGGCAACCTAGGATGCTCCTACATTAGACAGCTAGGGTTGAAAGAAATGATTCTCCTAAATCATTGAGATGTGACAGTTTGAGTTGAATCTAATTTAGACTAAGAAATCCATGAAGAATCTTCAATGGGCCTATTCTTCCACTTCACCAAATATTCATAGTAATCTTTTCCTCTTGTGCTCTTGCTAACTCTTTGATCCAATATATGTTCAACTTCTTCAATTTGCTTCTTAGGATAATCTTCTGATACAACAACTTCATCATCTGACTCATGATACTTATAAAAATCAGCAATATTGAATATAGGAAATATATCCATGTCATCAGGTAACTCAAATTCATAAACATTATCATTGTCAAACTTCTTCATGATCTTACAAGGTCCAAATATCTTCATCTTTAGCTTATTGTATGTTCCAATAAGAAATCTTCCTTTCTTTAAATGAACCATCACCTCATCACCAACTTCAAAATCATGATTTCTTCTAGACTTTTCAAAATTCTCCTTATACTTTTGATTACTTTGTTCCAACCTCAACTTCACCTCCTTATGCAAAGACTCCATAAAATCAGCAAATTCTTCTCCTGCACTGCTTCTCTTTTCTTCACCAACAACATCTCTCAAATTTGATATACCTCTAGGTTGCATTCTAGTAACAATATCAAAAGATGTTTTCCCTATACTCCTATTTACAAAATTATTGTATTCAAACTCAGTTTGTGCCAACACTACTTCCCAAATACTCTCCTTATCTCCAACTAAACATATCATCAAATTACCCAAGCTTCTATTCACAACCTCTATCTGTCCATCTATCTGTGGATGGGATGTTTAGGATGACTTCTATGGATAGAGAATGACTCATCACTAAAACCATTACCATATGTTACAACCTCATTTTCCAATATAAAACTTTTTAATAATCTTTCACTCAAAACTCCATGTTCAAACCCATTAGCATCAAATTGATCAACCATTTCTTTATCTTCAAACTTTGAGGATAAATCCCTCTCAAGCTCTTCATATCTGAACCAATTTATATAACATAAAAACTAAGATGCATTATCATTTTTAGACTTAGAACAAGAAATCATACCATTACTTGCATAAGAGCACTCACTTCTGTCATTGCTGTCTTCTTCCCAATCAACATCAAACTCATATGAAGATGAACATGTAATATCATTTTCCTCACTTTGATTCGAGTAACCACTCTCATCATTTTCTTCATATGATGCCTTTTGATTATATACCAGATCAACGACATTATTCACATCACTTGAAACACAATTTTCAGCTTCTTCATCCATATAAAACTGAGATGAATGTCTTGCAACTTCATGATTAATCACATTTTCAACACAAAGAAAATCATCAATCGAAGAAGCAACAATTGAAATTAAATCTTCTACATATAACTTATCAAGTGAATCAACCTTGACATCTACTACTGAAGTACTGCAAACATATGTACTCTATTCGAAAGAACAAGATCATCTCTCCTTTGAGACAAACAAACTTCAACTTCGACATCACATGTTTTTGATTCTAAATTTTCAACAAAATCATCTACCATAGTAGGGGTACTTACTTGCTAATCTGAATTTTCCACTTGATTAAAACTTATAGGAGGGGTATTGATAATTTTTTTTGAAATTGAAGCATCAATACCACATTTATCCTTTCTTTCATACACATTATATCGGCACACATTTTGAGAAAAATGACTTCTAGTCAATCCATATTTTAGATTGTTTTCAATTTTTATAGCAGTCATAAAAGCCTGATATAATGTCCTAGGTTCTTTATCCCTTAACCAATAACTCGTCTTCTTATCAAATGCATCAAGATAAACCACTAAACACATTTGATCATTTGGTTTGTAACTTTTAGGAATCTCATTTAAAACCTTTACAAATTTGATATTAAATTCAAGAACTAATTCACCATTGCTGATTTGGATCTTCAAGAAATTATCATAATAATCAAAGATGCTTACTCTTTCCCTAAACTACTTCATAAAGGCTAAAATTAATTCATCCCTGGATGAAATAGAATGTCCTGGTAAAAATGAAAACCAATCCCTAACATTGCCTTCTAAAGTCTGTACAAAACACTTCATAAGAATGTCTTCACGAGCAATTTCAAAATCACCAACCAAGTCACTAAATAACTGAACATGATGGTTAGCTGACTTTTGATGGTTCCCACTAAACTTAGACAAATACTTTCTAAGATTATACAACATAGTATTTGTTAAACCATGAATGCCATCAAAACATAATGGCATGTATCTCTTGGTAGAAATAGATCTATAATTCTCACTAACTGGCTGCATACTTCATGAAAAGAAACTTGACATTCTTCAAACTTAAAAGTCATTCATCATAAATACTCTTAGAATTTATTAATTGCAACAGATCTAGAGTTCTTTCTACCAATTCAAAAATTCAAACATACTTCAAAATGTAAACACACTTTTGTTGAATCTATCTCTCATAAAGTATGTTGAAATGTATTAAACCATTCTCCTATTTAATGCTGAAAACCATTTGATGAAGAATCTCTTGTAAATATTACTTTCATGGAAATGAAATCTCATGAAAGTGGAAAATATCTTTAGTGCTTCTGCATGGAAACATTGATCTACTGATTTGCATAGGTGCTGAACTAAAATTTCTTCACCATTGGTCAAAACATTGTAGAGCTGCCACCTCCTTGCTAGAGGATGAACAAATAATTGTTGTGACTTTACCTTTTACACTTCAATTTATTATAACAAAATATTGCAACAACACTTCAAAAACCTATCAAGGATTTAAAAATTCCTTTTCAAGAGACTATCAATAGTTTATTATATTCCCACACAACTAAAAATCCTTCAATATATTGTAATGGAATCAACTAGGAACAAACTGGTATAGAGATTTGAGAGTCGCCACTCACACTTTGTGAGAAATAAAACATAATGTGTCACTTAAAAAATCTGAACAAGATCTTCAATGTAGGGGAAACATGCAAATCATTAACACCTTCAAAAGAAAACACACTTCACAAATCAATTCTTGACTCTAAAATTTCTCAACAACACTTGCAAACTGAATTGATTGATTAAAGATAGAGCACAATTTACATCCAATTTTACAAAATGTTGCTATCCATGAATAAAGGTTAACTGGGGATAAAAAGAAATTGCATACAAAATTGAATGTGCAAAATATATCAGAGGTTTCTAGCTCCATAATTCAGGCATTTGCAACCTTGTTCCCTAGAAAATTTGCCATTTTGTTGGTGTTTTGAAATGTTATAGGTTTCAAATTACCTTGATGAGAACAAGACACATCTAGGGGTAGATAAATCCCATTTTCAACATGTCATTTCAAACACTGGGCCAACTATAAGGCTTGACCCTTCTTCTACTTTAGGCTTTGCAAAACCTAGGCGGGTGGACCTCAGATTCAATCAATATGGCACCAGTGCAAAAACATACTCCTAAATCTATTAAGAAGATTTAACCCTTATATCTCCTAATACTTATGTAATAACAAAGATCTATAGTAGAAAATTACAATTCTATGATACTCACAAGCTGAGTGAGGGTTAGACTTTTCGACTCTTCAACAGGAAAGGAAAAAATGTTTGATTAATGATGTTGAATTCAACAACACCCTAAATATACAGTAGTAAGAACTAATGATCTTGCAGCTGATCAGTGCCTTATCTATTGGAAAAATCCATGAATCAAACACATACATATGGATACCTAAGACATACTCATACATTTAGATATCTGATCTATCCATTCGCCTTGTAAATAGACATCTATGTTCATAAAGATCTCACTACTTACTGAATATCCTTCTGATGAAACCTACAACCCTGTCAAGATGAATAAGCATTTACTTGGCTCTTTGTTCCAATAGAAAACTTATCCATACATACAACCTTAAAGGATTGCAAATGAGTTTAAGCTCTTTGTTCTCAAATACAAAACATTGTAGATAACAAAGAAAGGAGACAAGAATCAGAATAAAACTAAATAGATTTTTGCTCAATTATATTCATTTCCTTGAAATTTTACATTCACATGCATGAAATCAAAAGATGAAAACACCTAACAGATCTAAACTTGTTGCATTATCTTTCCTACTACTATTCATATAAGAGAAATTGCTAAAAGAATGAAGGTTGAATCACAATTTTGGATCCAACAAAGTGGTCTCACAGAAAGACTGAAAATTTTGAACCAATAATAGTATCACAGATTTGAGAAAAATCAAGATTGGAACCCCTACTATGGATGAAAGAAAGAAATATATAGACAAGAAGTGAATTCCTCGATCAATTCTATATCTGACATGTGTCCACTTGAAATTCTCTCCTTTGTAGCGAAAAAAATATCTCTAATATCTCTCTACAACTAATAAATCAAATCCTTGATCATTTTTTTGCTTTCTAACTAAAAATTAGAGCCAAATTATACCACAATGGGATAATATCATCAAAATTATTCCAACAAGCCTTTTACCAAGTGTTTTTACCAAGCCTATAATTGCATTTCCAATTTTCACTCATTTCACTGAGAAGGCCCAAATTTTACATTTTTAGCTATAATTTGAACCAGTGAATTCCTATGCAAAAACAAACTCATAAATGGAAAGTTCATTTTCGCCTAGTTCTGACGATATATAATATGCCTATATTTGCCTCTCAGAAATCCCCTCAACCTCAGTTTGAAAATGATACCCTTGGCATAAAACTTTGTTTGCAACTTGAATTTTCAAAAATTTAAAATTTCTCTAAAGTCTACACTTTAGAAAATGACCTTTTGGATTTATAAATTTCTGAACGTGCAAATTCCTTTTGAAAATAATTAAAATTTATTTTATACCATTTGCAAATTTTCATTCATCCATGTATCTTGAGTCAAACCCTTGTTGACCAAGCATGCCAAGTGTCCACCTCTGATTTGTGGACCCATTATATTTGTCTACCAGGCTTTGCCACATGGCAATCTCACATTGGTTGCTCGATCACCACTGGACCTCCATGTCACCATTCTGGCTCTACCTACCATGTCACCATGCACCAGGACCTACTACCATGTGGCACTTCCCTGCTTTCCCACTTTGCTTAACAATTAGGCAACTTCCCCAAGTGGGGAAGTACCCACCACAGGATGTGTCACATGGCACAATCCTGTGCTTCGCTGCCACATCACGATATGAGCACTTTTTTCTAAAATTTCTTTCATTGTCATACTAGCTGGCTACATGTGGGGCCCCTCTAAACATGGTCTTGGCTTTCAAAAAGCCACTATATTTAAGACAATGTCACATATAAGTGTTGTTATATTTAAATAATAAAAGAAACTGTTGCACGAGCAATGTGGGATCATTTCTTGAAACTATTTTTTTCTTTTTTATACAATAATATTCCTTCAATTATCAATGAGGCATATTTCTTCCTATCTTGGGTGGCTTCAATCTCCATTTTTGCTCCTCCAACCAGGTCTTTCCCAATCCACAACTTCCTCTTTTTTCATGTTGTGCATTCTTCCCTTCAATGCATGGGTAATTATCCACAAATTAACCAATAATCCCAACATGAAGAGACCATTATGACCACCCATTATACATTATGCTATAGTCTATAGCCTCTTTAAAACCCTAAAATGTTTCATTTAAAATGCCAGATAACTGATTTAAAATTTGCATCTATCCATCTTCCATGTTTACCCAACCAGGGCAGCCTGTCAGGCTTTAATGATCACATAGAATGACCATATGCTTGATAGAGAATTTGTACATACCTTTTAGGATTCAGGCAAAATAGTGCTCATTTAATTGATCTAAGAAAAGAAGTCTGGCCATGAACTTTTCATTCTCCAAACCCTTCAAATCCGTGATTACATGCCTTGTTCCATGAGTTATTCTACCCTTTGCATGGATGCCTCCATCTACAGGCTACGACAGTCTAAAAGGTTTTAAAATGTGAGCTGCTTCTTATGATGACATATCTGTCTTACTTCATATGCATTGGCGGCTTCTTCTATCTACTGGTCTACTTGATGGATGCCTCCCTTGTTTTGCAACTTCCTTTTTTGTGTGAGTTTCTCTCTGTGCATAGACCTTCCTTTGCATACTGCCTCCCCCACTTCAAAATGTGAGGCTCCCTATGATGTAGATTACATTGTTGTTGATCAGGGTGAAAGTCACTGGGAAGATGGTGAAACATTTTTTTATTCAAACTACAAATGGATTGATCGTTGCATGTTTTTTTTCTTAAGTAAAATTGCCCTCTCTATAGAAGTTGAGTGAAGTGGATTATGCTAAAGTTTGTAACACACGTTAAATAAATATAAAAAATTAATGAATAGTCAGGTAAAAATAATGTAATACTACTGGATTCTGGTGTGGGGTGATTAGCAGTAACACCTTACAAATTGTAATTCCTTATATCGAGCAAGATCTCCTAAGTATGATTATAATGCAAGTGCCATAGTGCATGCTCAATTTCCTTTGCTTCACCAAATATATTAATGATACTTGCTTCTACATCATGATCTTCAAATTGAGGAATGACTTGGAGATACTTAGTTTTCAAATATCTTCATCATATTCCCTACCATTCCTTCCTTAATCTCTTCAAACCTCAAATCTAGTCCTCAAAAGTACATCCTATTCAAGGTATTCTACAAACAACCTCTATATTTGTTTCTTCACGAAGGCTCTTTTTTGTCCATTTGTAGCATCTTAAAATCTCACAATACTCGGGACATGGATGTTTTATATTATGCCTCTGATTACATGCACTTTTCTCTTATCTAATTGTGAATAACTTTTCATTTTTAAAACATCCTCTATTTTCCTTGAAGCCTGTCAATCTTGGTTGAATTAGTCGAGCCCCAAAGTGGGTCTAGCTAAATTTTTTTTGTTTATGAACAACTGAATCCTCAAATTGATCTGTAGAACATCTGATACCAATTTTATGAAGAATCAATCAGTTTGCATCACCTTTTTAACTTTTTAAAACTTATTTCACCTCTTTCTGCAAGTGTGATTTTTTTTGTGTCAGGAGGTCCTTTGAGTAGCCTTAAAAATTGATCTAAACAGATAACCAGGCTCTGGGAACTGACACACTAATTCTTTGTTCTGCATACTCTTACCTTGTCAAATCTCATCTCATGATGATTTCCTAGTCAAAATATATTGACTGTCGAAGTTGCTCTCTTAGAATTGCCTTCAAGAAAACAAGTCAAAAAATAGCATAATGCATTTGGAATTGGCTTTGAAAATTGGGTAAACAGACACTTGGGAAGATGAAAATAGGGGCGTTGGTTCATTGTCATGAGGAGAGTATAAATATATGATTTGGGCTCATGAAAAATAACAAGATACATTTGGCGATCAGTCAAAGTGGGTTACTTAGATTTTGCAAACTAGAAACAATGTCAGAAAAGCATTTTTTGCAAATGGAATTGACCTGGAAAAGTGTGCAAATAGATTCATCAAGACTTGAAAATTGGCACACTTAAAGTATTTTTAGAGTAGAACATAGTGGTACAATCCATTTGTTCTCACCTATGATGTATCCCAGGATATGACACCACCAACAAGGGTTCTGACAAATCTGCACTTTTGACACCGATAAAAAGTTAAAACTTACATTTGGAATCGTGTTTGAAAACTGATCAAATGAATTTGTCATAAGCTCAAAATTGAAACATAGAAAATCTCTGACCTCCAAAATGCAATGCAAAAAGAATTTCATCATTTTTGTCAACTAGGTCAAAATTATAACAAGTCAAACATAGCTTCCCAAAATTTAGAACAATTCATATCAGCATGACAAGAATAAATGACCAACTTTGAGGGATTCAAAACGTAGTCAAACTGACTTGAAATGACTCAAAATTTGAAACATAGGCTCTCTGGTATGGACACTAATTTTTTTTAAAGTGAAAAATCATAAAATGTTATTGGGTGTGAGATATTCACATGCAAACATGGCCTCTTGTCGCTATTTGACACAAGAAAAATTTCAAAATTGATAGTTGCTCAAAATGAGACTTCACTAAATGGCTCGAAATGGAAATTCATCATCATGGAACAAGTAGACGTACTGAATGAAAGGTGTTAGAAACATTAAACACCTCTTTGGCTTCAAATGGATGGTCGGGTACACATGCATCAAAAAGTGCTTATAGGCCTTAATTCATCAATGGTACTCAAAATTAGGGCTTCAATTTTGAGTCCCAACATGATGATAGTCACTCTTCAAATCAATCTTGGTAAAAGACTTAGCTCCACTCAAAGAATCTATTATGCCATCCATCCTCAACATAGGAAACCTATATTTCATTGTTGTCTTGTTAATAGCTCTGGAACTAGTACACATTCTCCATGTCCATTCTTTTTAGGTGCTAATACAATGGGTACAACACATGGTCTTAAGATTTCTATAATCAAACCTTTCTGTACCAACTCATGCACTTGTCCATTAAGTTCTTCATTCTCTGTAGATGTCAATTTTGGAAAACTAGCTCCAAGAATCAGATCCATACAATGACTTATACTTCTCATTGGAGGTAAACCATTAGGTATATCCTCTACAATAATCTCTTTATACTCATTCAACAATTCAACAATTTCTTCTGGTACTCAATCAATACTACCAACTATCCCTTGGTCATCATTGACTGGCACTTGGTTAACACCATTTTTTGGCACTTGGGTACTATTAACACAACTTGGTTTCTTTGGAATTATAGCAAAAAAAACTTGATTCTTTTTCATTTCCTTTTCAAATTATTTCCCATTAACCATGCAAATTTTAATAGCAGTACAATTAACCTCATCTAGAATTTCAATTAAAAATAGCAATATTTATTTCTTCCCATTCGCCCAAAGAATATATTGATTCAATCTTCCTTCATGCATAACATATCTATCATATTGCCAAGTTCTACCTAACAAAATATGACAACAATCCATAGGCATAATATCACACAAAACTTCATCAAAAGAATGTCCAATCTTGAACTTTACAAGGCATTGCTCACTTACCAATATCTTATGCTCATCTTTGATCCATGAAACATGATAGGGTTTAGGATGCTTTAGCCTCTACAATTGCAACTTTGTAACTAGCTCTTTTGATGCCAAATTTCTAGAACTTCCACTATTAATGATCACTTTGCAGCATTTTCTAGCCATCTTACATCTTGGCTTGAAAAGACTTCTCTTTAGAATAGGTTCCTCATCACTTCCCTTATTACATAAGGTTTTTCTCACCATCAAATTTTCTTAAGCCTCAAGTCCACTTAGTGAACCCTCATCATCTCCTTGAATCACAACAATTTTTTTACCTTGCCTACTTTAAGAGGATCTATATTCAAAAGATCTATGTCCCTCTTTATCGTATCTAAAACAATTACCATGAAATCCACCTCTAGAATAAGAATTACCTCTTCCTTGGTAAGAATTAGTACCCCCTAGATGAGAATTACTACTTTTCCATTTGATCTTGCCTTTATCCTGCATAAAACTTTTAGATCTTCCACCTTCACCATAAGATCCACCCTTGCCTCTCTAGAATCTACCACCTTTAGCTCTTTGTCTTTGTTCATGCTTCTTTGCTCAAATCTCCTCAACTTTCAAGGCATATTGATATGCTTCTTCGACACTTTCCAACTTCACAAAAATTATTTCATCTTGAATTCCAGATCTTAATCTATTTATGTACCTTGCAATTTTCTCAACATCATCATCCACATATCCAGATCTAATGTCCAATCTATAGAATTCCTCGGTATACTCTTTCACATTCATGTCCTTTTGCTTCAAAATTTCCATATTTCTCAACAAGCTCATTTGGTAATCAATAGGAAGGAATTTTTTTTTTACCTTGTTCACCATCTTTGGCCAATTTTTGATCTTCTCCTTTCCTCTCCTTTGTCTATCAGTTTTTAAATGTTCCCACCATAGTGATGCATGATCTTTCAACCTAGTGACTACAATCTTCACCTTTCTATTATCAGTAGTGTTTTAATACTCGAAGAACTTCTCCATATTTGGAATCTAATCCAACACAACACTGGTATCCAATTTTACATCATAAGGAATAACTTGTACAATAGGATTTGAATTTTCCCTAGACAACACTCGCAACAATCTTTCCTCATCTTGATCTTCCTTAAGCTTTGGATTATGGTTTGGTGCTACTTCTTCATCATTAGTTACATCATCAAGATACACTCCTCTCCTCTAGGCTATCTCCATAACATCTAATTTGGTTGAAATTTGTCTCAATTGATCCAATATAACATTATCAACATTATTTCCTCTACCATGAACCATCTTTACAAATCAAGTTCCTGCAAGATAATAACCCTCTGCAAGTTATAGGTCAAATTCATAGATTTTTCACCTTGCAACCAAATCCAAATTAGGGTTCTACACAATCCAATCTCCACAAGGATGAACCTCAAGCTCTAATACCACCTGAGGCAAGGAAGGGGAGAAATAACTAGGGCCAAAGGCTCACCTAGCTATCCAAACCACCCTACAAGAGTTACCACAATGGAAGAAAACACAATAAACGACAACCAAAGGAGGAAGAAGAGTGAAATAATTTTATTGATTTATCAAAAAATCTTCATACATGCCCAACTATAAGGGCTTCTAGGTTATGACCAAATACAAATACATTCACATTCAAATATCCAACAGCAAATTTGCACTTTCTAGTTTTGCTCTGTAATCTCCTTCAAAAACTGCCTCCCTAAACTCTAAGCCTAAACACTCTATATATACTTGCCAAAATGGCTTATAGACTATTCTAGAACATTACACAAGAGGAAGGCTAACCCAATGATGGTCTAGACACATCCCAAGAAAAGATATTATCTTAAATATCGTGATCAAAATAAATCCCACAAGTCGGCTTGTAAAAATCATGTCCAAATGCTGACACTTGGCATAAATAAGAAAACTCAACACATGAAGGGTCACTCAGCATACACTAGGTAACTCATAGCATGAAGAGTCACTTGGCATACACTGGATAACTCGGCACATGAAGGAACACTTGGTCAATACAAGATTGCTATAGTAACTCAGCACCAACCAAGTGCTACAATAACTCAGCACCAACTAAGTGCTATAGTAGCTTAGCACTAACTAAGTGCTATAGTAACTTAACACCAACTAAGTGCTACAGTAACTTGGCACCAACTAAGTGCTATAGTAACTCGACACCAACTAGAGCTATAGTAACTCGACATCCATTAGAGCTATAGTAACTCGACATCAACATGCAAAATGAACAAAAATGAGTAGGATAACAAGGAAACCTAGGATGCTCCTACATCATTAGTAGACTAGGCGAGATTTTTTAGGATTATAGGAATATTTATTTGATTCTAATTTTTTTTGTCCTCCATATGGGGGCTTGATTGGTATCAGATTTTTACTCACTCTCATATTAGGAGGAGTTGGTTGTAATGTTGGAGGAATCCCATCTATCATAGGTTCTTTTTGACTTCACAAATTATAAATATTTTGATTGTCATTTCAAAAAGAAAGCATTTCTTCAAGTTGATTGTTTGGTTCCTGATTGAATGGAAAGGAGAATTCTTCATTAGCTAGTTGTTCCATTTGTGTGTTCTATGTAGAATCGTACGATTCTAGTAACATAGCATCAAACTACATAGGAGGCTAACATAGAAAAGTTCTCTTATGGTATGAAAATAATCCAATACTTAGGGTATGTCATTAATAGTAAGGGTGTTCATGTGGATCCTACAAAGATGAAAATAATTAGAGATTGGCCACCTTCTACAAATTTCATAGAACTTATTGTTTCTTGGATTTAGCTAACTTCTATCACAGATTTGTATTTGGTTTTTCACATTTATCATGGCCTCTTAATCACTCACTCAAGAGTGGAGAAAAAAAAAAATTTTGATGGACAAAGGAAAAATAAAAAGCATTTGAGGAATCAAAACTAAGAATATATTTAGCTCAAGTATTCGTCCTTCTAGACTTGCAAAAATCATTTGAGATAGAAATAGATGCATCATATTATGCTCTTGTTGTTGTACTCATGCAACATGGGCACCCCATTGCATATCATAGTAAAATATTTTTTGATATAGTATGAACGTACCCCACCTATGACAAGGAGTTTTTTTAGGTGTGTAAACAATGGAAGCACTATATCTTGGGAAAGGAAACCATGATACATACAAATCATAAACCTCTTCAATTCTTGCAAATAGTACAAGGGAAGTTTTTGAATGATACCTGCATCAGAGGTGATCATGTTTTTTGCAAAAATATCACCTCAATGTTTTTCATAAAAGGGAAGTAGTAATAAAGTAGTAGATTGTTTGAGTAGGCCTCCAATCATAGGCTTGACAATGGTGTTGGATTCCTATGGCCATCAAAAAAATCTTGGGCTCAACTATATGGTGATGACCTTTATTTTTTTGATATTTACAATGTAGTCTTAGAAGGGAAGCATTTTCATAAGTTTTATATATATGAAGGGTTACTTTGTCATATTGGTCACATATGTTTCCCTAGTGAAGAAAGAAAGAAACTGATATGGGAAGCATACTATAGTCGGGTGGCAAAGCATTTTGGTATTGCTAAGACTACTGTAATTCTCCAACAGTACTTCTATTGGTCAAAAATGAAATAGGATATCATTTGATATATAATATCTTGTGTAGCATGTGCAATTGCAAAGCCTTCAAATCACAAATTGGGTCTTTATCTACCATTACCTATCCTTGATAAACCATGGCATTCTATTTCAATGGATTTTATGTCTGGGATTCCAAGTAGTAGTAGGGGACATGATTGTAGATACATGGTGGTAGATGGATTTTCCAAAATGGCTATCATGGTGGCTTGTGAAAAAATGATTTTAGTAGAGGAGACTACCAAGCTATTTTTTTGAACATATTTGGATTCATTTTGGGTTGCCAAAAGATATTATTTCTGATAGGGATAGTAGGTTCCTTGGTAATTTTTTATCTTCACTATGGGCTATAATGGCCACAAGTTGACAAAGTCTACAAGATTCCATCATCAAATAGATGGAAAAATAGAGGTAATCAATAGAATGATTATCCATATCCTTCAAATGTATCACTCCAAACATGAGCAAACCCTAATCCTCCAACCTCGAAGCTATTCATGGATTTGATAAGCTTGCCGACCTTATGTGTAACATAGCTACAACCATGAACTGCATAGTAATATATGAGACAGTCCATTTGTAATGTCCCCTTTTCTGATTTTACATTATATTTCCAACCTCTAATCATATTTTCAAGATCAAATAGCTAATATCACGAAGATCCACCAAATTTCTCAAGAAACCCCAAATCGGGTATGCCGAAAATAGTGCCAAAAAACTTCACAGCTTCACCTGTTATTAATAAATCTGAAAGTAGACATTTTTACAAAAATTTGAGCAGCATAACAGCCTATAAAATTTAATTTCCAGATCTGTATAACATGCGCACCATAGCTCCCAAATGGAGGACAAAAACAATGCTCATTGAGCTCCCGAAAATAGCACAAAATAGCCCGAAATCACCACAAAAACTTAATAATCTATCACAGAAGTATAATCATATCCAAATACATATTTTCAGCTCTATTTTAACATTTAAAAGTCTGATATACAGCAGAAACCCAAATTGATATGAAATACTCAACCGGAAACACCAAACTCTTACAAAAATAAACCCAGAAACTCACAAATTTGCACTGTTTAGCACAAAGGCAAACTCTGCATGAGCATGCACATGGAATGGCTTCAAACTCCCATCCTTAGCCTTCTTGGAAACCTGAAAACTCCCATTCTTGGGTCTCCCTGCAAACCTGCAAACTCCCGTTCTTGGGTCTCCTTCACCACAGGTTTGGCAGCCTCTGAAGAATAACAAAGAATGAGCAAAATCAAGTTCTGGAATCAGCCCAAAATGCCTCCAAAACCCCTTAAAAGAGGGAATAACTGTAACTCACGTCCAAGAGAGGTTAATGAAACATATTTTAATAATAATTTTCATTTATTAGTCCAACGGTTTCCAAAGATTAACCCCCTTTTTCCGAAACTTCACTTTCTTGGGCCTGCCTGCCTTAGCAAAGATTATTATTTTTTAATTATTTGAAAAGGGGACATGACAAGTCCTCCCCTCCCAAACATTGCTTGTCCTCAAGCAATGGCTAAACAATAAACCAATCAATCCATCTGGATCCCAAATGTAGTCATGAAATATACTACTACCAATTAACACAAGCTCCTGCAATATCCTCTGCAATATGACCAAGACGAATCCATAATCAAACTGACAATTATAGCTCAACCAAACTCCAAAATCACCACTACCACAGTCAAAAACCCATGAGACACAAACTCTTAGAATATTAGAACCCAAGTAAAGTGGACAAATCAAACTGCCAACACCATAAATACCATCAACGCATCCCACTGGCCTATACGGAATGTACAATCCAACTCTGCAACAATGGTGAATGCTCTCAAATGAAACTATACCAAGTATGGAGAATCCACACACTATACAACTCCTATAGTCAACACAACTCTATAGATCATCGGCTACTGTCTCATAACCATAACTCCCATGCACCCCTGATGGTGAAAAGCCATCACAAGATAAACAACAAGAAATGGAACCCAAACCAAATTTTCCTGCCATCAACTCCTCAACACAAGGATCATTTGCTAACTGATGTACATGCCATGCAATATAATGTTGATTAAAAACACCAACCTCAGTCAATAGCTCACCATGAACAAGTGATACAACCCACTATGACTGATCACTAGCTAAGTCAGGAGACGTCATCGCCAAAGGAGTAGAATCAATAACAACACCTGCTAAAGCATCACTCCAAAACTCCTGCTCTAAGTCATGTATTATCAAGCTATCAACTGCAGGACCTATCGCCATGTCGTGCCCATCACAACTCTCATCCTAAGGCATCAAACTATTCCATAACTGATGATAAGCACTAGGAACCAAAGTACATCTTTGTATCATAATTTCATCAACATGGTCATCAAAGGAAAATTGATGAGCGTACCTCACAGTGTAATGCCGATAGAATGTGCCAATCTCAGTCAGTGGCTCAGACTATAATCCAGATGAAACTAACTGCAATTGATCATTAACCATGTTGGAACTGACTACTAACTCTGAAGATATCACCAAGGGAGTAGTATTACTAGTAGGAACCATGCCAACTGTCGACTCACCAACATCACACATGATCTTTGATACATCTCTAGTCTCTGTGCCATCAGTACTAGAGGCCACCACCATGTCAGGCATACAACAATCTGCTACAACACCCAACTCAACTGAACCTGACTCTAGTGGGAATGAACCTGATATGCCAATGTTAGTATCAAGGATGGATGCATCCCCATCTCCACTGTCTCTGACAATCTCGGCCATGGACATCCTCGAATCACCAAACACCATAGCTTGTGACTGTATAGAATCAGGTAAAGACTGTAGTCTCTCTAACTCCATGGTCACCTTAGCCAAATGAAACTGTGACTCCTTGAAAGCCAACTGTGTACTCTCAAGAATCTCAGAAGTCACCTCAAGCTGCTCAGTAAGCTCACTCACCTCATCTTCCTTGGCCAACAATGCATCATATGCTGTACTACCCCACTCCATAAGATAATCTCTGTCGGCTACCAACTGCATATAATTTTGTCTCAAAATTTGAATAGACTCCCATAAAGAGTGGATCTTTGTCAAGAAAAGATAACTTCCTTCCTGCTCATCACTAGTAGGAGAACCCCATCCATAAACTGCTAACAACTGATGAGCAGCATCAAAATGTTGGCAAGTGATAGCAATGTCTTGGTCACTAACTCTCAACTGATTAGACACATCATGGCACTAGCTTGATTGTCTCCTACAAACCTCCTCTGATGCACTGTCTAAAGGAGTATAATCAAAGTCACTAGTCTCTAGAGTATTACAATCCATATCCTGTGAATCAAATCTAAAGCTCATATCAACATACGAATTATCAAAAACATTAGCACTGCTGTCCAACTCCTCTGCACCCAAGGAAACTAAGTTTTCAAAACTGCCCACTATAGCCTCCTGGATGTCATCAATGCCAATATGATCCTGGGACTCATCTATACACACTGCCAAATATGAAAGATCATCAACACATTCCAAAAAATATGGTCGACTGGATATATGAACAAAGCCCAACATCGGTGTATAAAAACTAATACCAACATCAGACAAGATACTAGCACAAGAAAAGACAACACCATGTAATCTACTAATCAAATCCATGATAGCACCCAAACAAACACTGCTACCAAAAAGTGTTAAAGATCTCCAGTCAACTGAATCCCAAATGCCAATATAACAATCTCGAGTCCACATCCATGAACTAGAATCAACTGGTAACTCAAGCAAACTCCTCACCTGAGTAATATGACCAATACCAACTAACTCCACATACCTGTCATGATGAGATAATGAAGTCACAATACTATCTTTGTTCACCTTCAGCTGGCTGGACAAATCATGTGAAGTACTACTAGCCTCAACCTTATGTGGTGAAGCATCTAACTGTGCCTGGTACTCTTTCTCAACAAAATCATGAATGCTCAATGTCTGCTCATCTCTACCAGGCATCTCACCATCCTGCACAACAACATCCTCATAATCATCATCTGAACCCACTACACTGTAGTCACTGCCTGTTGTAACTATACCATCCTGAATACCCGTGGCATCACCCTTTGACAACCTGTAAACAATTGTCTCAATTTGAGTATCAAATTGACCATTACTATTAATCTGTGTAATATCCTTTCCCACCACCTCCTGTGGCAGAGTAGAATCTGAGACCTCTACTTGGCTATCAGCTAGTTTCTCAAACTCCTCATGCAAGTTCTTGGGAATTGTGTCATCTGTCCTGTGAGAAAATCTGCCAAATAGAAATCCAGTCAACTTATCCACCTTAGCTGGGTCAGATAACATGTCATTCATTATACGGTGGTGCTCAACCAACTGTTTAGACATGTCATGGCTTATTTTCATAAGTTTATCTCGAATGTCTAAATAACCATCCTTTCTACTGTTTTGACTCTGGCTATCAATTGTCCAAGATCATGTCCTCTGAGACTCTGTACTATACCTGTCCATTCTGGATAAAGTAGAATGTAACCCCAATAGGATATAACTTCTTCAAACACCAAGAACTAACATGCAAATGATTAGAAGTAGCATGCAACCATAGATTTGGACATGCAACTAATTAGAAGCAACATGCAACCATCAAATTATGACAAGCAAGATCTGGGTAGTTGTCAAAACTGACATGCAAGATCTGGGTAGTTGTCAAAACTAACATGCAAGATTTGGGTAGCTGTCAAAACTGACATGCAAACTTCTACAACCACCAAATTCATCAAGAACTAACATGAAAATGATTAGAAGTAGCATGCAACCATAAATGTTGACATGCAACTGATTAGAAGCAACATGCAACCATAAATTATGACATGCAAGATTTGGGTAGTTGTCAAAACTAACATGCAACTTCTACAAACCCTCAGGCTGGCAAGATCATGGCTCTGATACCACTGTAATGTCCCCTTTTCTGATTTTACATTATATTTCCAACCTCTAATTAGATTTTCAAGATCAAACAGCTAATATCACAAAGATCCACCAAATTTCTCAAGAAACCCCAAATCGGGTATGCCGAAAATAGTGCCAAAAAACTTCACAGCTTCACCTGTTATTAATAAATTTGAAAGTAGACATTTTTACAAAAATTTGAGCAGCATAACAGCCTATAAAATTTAATTTCCAGATCTGTATAACATGCGCACCATAGTTCCCAAATGGAGGACAAAAACAATGCTCATTGAGCTCTCGAAAATAGCACAAAATAGCCCGAAATCACCACAAAAACTTAATAATCTATCACAGAAGTATAATCATATCCAAATACATATTTTCAGCTCTATTTTAACATTTAAAAGTCTTATATACAGCAGCAACCCAAACTGATATAAAATACTCAACCGGAAACACCAAACTCTTACAAAAATACACCCGAAAACTCACAAATCTGCACTGTTTAGCACAAAGGCAAACTCTGCATGAGCATGCACATGGAATGGCTTCAAACTCCCATCCTTAGCCTTCTTGGAAACCTGCAAACTCCCATTCTTGGGTCTCCCTGGAAACCTGCAAACTCCCGTTCTTGGGTCTCCTTCTCCACAGGTTTGGCAGCCTCTGAAGAATAACAAAGAATGAGCAAAATCAAGTTCTGGAATCAGCCCAAAATGCCTCCAAAACCCCTTAAAAGAGGGCATAACTGTAACTCACGTCCAAGAGAGGTTAATGAAACATATTTTAATAATAATTTTCATTTATTAGTCCAATGGTTTCCAAAGATTAACCCCCTTTTTCCAAAACTTCACTTTCTTGGGCCTGCCTGCCTTAGCAAAGATTATTATTTTTTAATTATTTGAAAAGGGGACATTACACCATTTAAGGATTGTCTTGGGTATCAACCATTGGCATCTATAGATGTAGCACTACCTATCTTGTAATCTATTCAACCACTAAATATTGAAAAGGAGGCAAATAAAGAAAAAAAATTTATTGAAAAGATCAAACAATTACAATAAGAAGTTCATGATATTTTAGTGCAAAGAAATAAGAAGTATAAGGAAAGACACAATCAACATAGAACTCCCCATCATTTCTAGGTTGGTGATAAGGTATGGCTACATCTTTAGAAGGAGTGCCTCCAAGGACTTAATAGAAAGCTTCATCCTATTTAGTATGGCCCATATACCATTAAGAAACAAGTTGGTGATAATGATTTTGAAATTGATTTGCCATAGTTTTTGGGGTTACATCTAGTTTTTAATGTGGAATTTTTGTGACCTTATTTTCCTCCATTATTGAACATCTCTCAAGTTGTTGAACATATTCATGCTATAGAATTGAATCCATCCACTACCACTCCATTACAAATTGATCATGTCACTAAAGTCATGCTAAAATATTTGATAAATTAGAAAATTCCTCTATATTGGGTGGTTCGAGTTGGTCAATTCTCTCATCAGGGCAAGTGGTTAACCAAGGAACATATTGGAGCACAATTCCCTCATCTATTGTAGAAGCTTGATGCAATGGGGCCCATTGCCTCTTAAGGGGGGAGGAATGATCCAAATTATTTAGAATGATCAAAATTTTGAAACTCTTTCATATTTAAAATAAAATCTTTTCTAAGTCTTTTTAATTGGCTTTTTTCAGAGGTCTTTTGCTCAAAATTTTAAGTTTAAATTTTTATCAGTCCCTAAAATTGGGTGCCCAAAGGATGGCTATTTTAGGGATTGAAATTAGATTTTTAGTTCTTCTTTCCTATGATGGAAATGGTTTTGAATTTTGAGCTCTAGTTCAAAAGTTATGATCCTCACAAGTTGGGGTAAATAAACACATAGTTTTGCATAGTTTTAGTTAATTAATGTTGTTTTTATTTTAGCCACATATACATTTTGAATTCATGGCTATGGTGACTTTTGATGTTCCATCATTGTATATATTCTTAAATTTTCAAATAATATGAGGGCTTTTGGTTTGCATACAACTCTTTCGAGTTTTTGCAAGTTTTTCTAGAAATTGAACATTGATATTGTAGGTACTTGATTCTCACTAGATATTGTGTTTCAGCCTATTTCTTAAATTAGATCAGTAATATTTAGATCCTTACCTAGGGAAGAATCTATATATGGATCCAAATAGAGGTGCATGTCTTCTTGATGGATGCCTAAATCTACAAAAGGAAGGACAAAATACAGAAATAATATTTCTAAATGGATTCAAAACAAGGGACACCATAAAATAGTCATCTTCTTTAGATTGAGATACTTTCAATAAGTGTATATTAAAATTTTATATATCATCATATTGTATCCTCCTAATATCTAAGCTATAAATGGTAGACTCATCATACATTTTGGAGAAAAATAGCAGAGGGCTTCATGCTCCATTATTTCTCAAGATAAATAAAAGACAAAAAGACTTACATAAGTAAACTAGATTGAACATAATGAAAAACAACACATGAAATGGGGGCACAATCTCCATATTTTATTTAGAGAAAATATGTGAAGGCTAGAAATCAAGCCATAGAATACATCTTAGAGTTATAAGAAATGGTTCTGTCACTAGAAAATGGAAAGTTTGGATATCAAACTCTCTTGATCTCCCTCCTTTTTTTCTTGTATATCCATTTACATTAAAAATTGAAGATTTATAGCTTCAAACACCTATTTTCACAAGCTGATGACATGACCATTTTAATGATGACAATGGTTATAATTGTGTTCATTTTGTCATTTTTTACGTATTAAATTTTTGTTCTTATGAAATGATCATAGATTTTTCTTTTTCCAAATAAATCATCGTCATTAGAAGGAAACATCCTAACTTTATCTCATACAAAACAATATTATTTTGTCATCTATCACGAATCATCTTTTGGAATCGGTCCCATCATGTCCTTGAAGAAGACCTTTATTTGTATTACGTGAGGTCAATTTCGCACAAAGCATGAGGATGCACATTTCCACACATCACAGATATATGTTATGTTATAAATGGTTCTATGTTAGAGTTGGGTTCCACTATGCTACCAAATGTCATAACTACAAGTTGTGTAGAAGAATTGAATTTCACAGTTCCTAGAGATGCAAAAGCTACCACATGATTGCATTTGACAAGAGAGATGAAGATCCTTTCCAATGAAAACATAGAGTAAGGACAGTGGTCTAGAAAATATGTACACATTAAAAAAAAATTTTGTGTGCTCATTATGGAATGATATGTGTTCTTGAGATCTAAAATAAAGCATATCATGTAATGTCACATCAACACACCAACAATGAATGACATAATGCTCAATTACTAGTCTAACTTTTGTTATAAATTTCTAACAATGATTTTAAATAACACGAAGAATTTTGAAGGTCTGCAATTAAGATACTCAACTACTCAATCCTTTCCTCATTCAAATCAAATACACTTTGAACTATTGGATACTCAATTGATAGAACCATTTTCAAAACCAAATGAAAAAGAAAAGAAAGTCTCTCTGTTAAAATGTATATCTTTGATCTAAATAACAACTTGAATGTTGTGATGTCACGGTGCAAAATTACTAGTCTAACTTTTGTTGGGGGCATTCTTGAACACTTGAACAAAAGTAATACTATGTGGCCTTGACACTTAATTATAAGTAGGGAATTTACCAAGCAAGCTGCTATAAATAATTGAAAGACTTGAACTTGATGCTATAAATAAGTACTGAAAGTGATTTGAACTGAGAGAATTTTGAGAGGTACAAATTTAAGATGCTCAATTGTTCAATCCTCTCTTAATCATCATATACTATCTTGATGGATTTACTCTTTTGATAGTACCTCAAGAATTATAAGAAGTATGATTCAATTTAGAGACTCAACTACCTAATCCTCTTTCAATTCAAATCAAATATCCTTTTAACCATGTAAGACACTAGAGCTCAAACAGTAAAACCAAAAGAAATATAAAGATTCTACATGTACTCTAGCAAAGATACCCATTCTCTTCATTTCAAATCAAATGCCCGTTTAACCCTATGACACTAGGAATCCAGCCCTAGTACCAAAATAAATGTGAAGACTCTACATGTACCATAGAAAACTTAAATAGACATCATAATAACAGTTTTGTACTCCATACAAATATCACCTATGGGGGGGACATAAGATACCTTCGATCTGACGCCTGAATTTGACTGGTAAGCAAGAGCCATTGAAGAAATAATGGAGGCCTCTCTTTAAATCCATGGGACGCCTGGAAGATCTCTTATGCCATGTGCCTTTAACCAGACAATTGGCAACTTGGTTTCAATATAGGCTACATTAGGATCACATGATCTGCAAATCTGTAAGAGATAACGTATGGCGTACGTTGTAATTGGGGAAGTTCATGAATGCTCTCTGTTTAGTATGAATCAATTCCATTCCTTACACTGATTCTTTTTGACAATTCAGGGAATCAACCAGTTAAGTGGGACCATTTTTCTCTGGATTTTAACTCCATACAATACATTAGACGATGTGGGTTCACAGGTTACATTGTATTAAATAAAAAATTGTAATGTTCAGCACTTTATATGACATTGATGCTTTGAAAATTTTGCCTGGCTATCGTTTTCCATACCGACTTTCTGTTAAGATGGTATTTAAAATTGAGAAAGGTGCCATGTTTTTCTGCATTGATGAGCAAAGCAAATAATGACTTTGAATGCAAAGCTTTTGGTACTGTAAGAATATATTTATAACAAGCTTTTTGTACTCTAAACTATATAACTTTTATATATTCTTACCGTATGAGTTACACATACATGTCAATTCTCCAGTCAATTTAGAGATAACTTCTCATTCAAGCAACGTATCTCATAGTTTATAATATTGTGAGTATTAAGCAAATGATTTATTATTAGAAAAAATGAATTTGTGTATGTAATATATCACTATCGAGATTAATAATAATAATAATAATGATTGAATTTTAGTACATTATACTGAATTTAACAACAATAGGAACGTGTGCTTAGATGCAAGGAATGCGTGCATGTGGAAGATAGATAGAGAGAGTCACACATGCATGCCAATTCTGTACCATCTTATATCAAAGAGTGGGAATTATAATTTTAAAATACTTTATTAAAATTATGTTATTCTATTAGTTTTATAAGTTTTGCTCTAGAGTAGAACACATTGATCTATATAATTTTATTTTTAATAACAATAAGTATAAGTAAATCATATATTATTATTTAAAAAATGACTTTGTGTGTATCAATAAGTTGTAATTTTGGCATCAAATGTATTGATCTATATTTAAGAATTATTGATATACATGAATTTAATCTTTATAAGAATAAATTGTTAAAAAGTAAAATGTTAATATCAGTACTTATAAAATATAAAATATTTTGTTTTATATTATTACATAATTGAATTGTAATACTATAAAGTGTGAAAACTACTACTTATCAATTTGATCAATATTTAAATTAATAAATGGTCTGCCCTGACATGGAATATGTTCATATTATGAAGTCCAACAGAATGTGAATTCTATTAGAAAACATACTAATAGTTGAAATCAAGTGTATTCCATAAATAGCAGAATGATATTACACATTGTTTTTGACAGGCAGATCGTGGCATGCTATAAACAACTGGAATACCCACATAAAGTATTAGTAACATCAAAAAATATATTACCTTTTCTATTATTATTTGATATTCACGTGTCTCTTGATTGAAGACCTGCTTCATTAATAAACTATAAATGGTCATCGTTGTTTGGCTTTAATTGCCATGTTTAATGATATACTACTTATTGCTCGTAAATTGTTATTACTTTTAATTATTGCGACTATCCTAAAGATTCAAATTATGAAATAATGAACTATTTTAAAATATATGCTTATAGTTTTTATTAAATAAACAAGTGCTACATAGTGACATGTACTTGCCTTTAATTTGTATTTATTTTATTAAATATAATTATTAAGATGCAGTATACTTTTATTAAAGTTTATTCAATATAATAACATTATTATTGTAAAATATAAAGAAAAATTATAATGAATAAATTTTAAAATAGTTTAAAAAAATTTGCATTTCTATATATATCCTCCCAACTTGAATAGTTTTGAATTAGAATATGTCCAAAAAAAAATTGAATGGAGCATATTCTATCAATATATTTATATATTTATAATATTTATAATTGTGATAATTAATTTTCCTTTGAATGAAACAAAAAAATTACAAAAAAATTGAATAGAATAAATATAACTAACTCTTAAAAGTTTTTTTGGATTCAATAATAATATTATTAAATATAATTTATATTTAGAAATTGGTAATTAATACTACAAGACATTAATGCATTACAATTGATAAGATTAAGTATAAATTAAGATATAATTGAATAGTGTCATGTAACTATCTATTTACATGAATTTAGCTAAAAAAATTGTAATATGGAGAACCTTCAAAAAAAGGTCTCCTAAGCCAATCAAATAAGGGCTCCTAAGCCAATCAAATAATTTTTATAGTATATGAAATTTATAATTAAATAATTAAATTTTAGAAAGACTTTAATTATTTAAAAATATTTTTATGCGATTGATTTAATTAAACTAAAATAATAAGATACATTGTTAAGAATATTAAAAATGAAAGATAATGATTGAAAAGTCTACATTGTTTGGAGTTGTGTAAATGTTTGATGTTTGTATGAGGTGGAAAAGGGAATTTAGAGTTCTAATTCTATTCTAAAATAAGCTATGTTTTAGTTTAATATTTCTTTTCATATTTAAATTGTTTGTAGTATAGTCTTATTTAAGATTATTTAAATGATTAAATAATTTAGTTAATTTAAATAATATATTGTATTTTATTTAATTAGTTATTTTTCTTTGCATGTGATTAAATAATTTTATTTTTTTAACAATCATATTATTTTCTTAGTTCATATGGTCAAAAATTTAAAATAATTTTAGTATTTGAGAATAAAGTAGATACATTTTTGCATTTCTATTGTTCCAACTTTATTTTTTTAAGTAAAATGAATTTCATCATGACCTCATCACATCTTCAAATCTAGAAAACATTATTGTTCATTCTCTAACATTGATCTTTTCATTCATCTCCACCTTCTATATTTCTTAAAAAAAATATACAATTGATATACTATCCTATGCATTTGATAATTATCTTGCATTATAAACTTATAATACCATATATATGGGATGTACAAAATTCATTCTAATTATGTATTGTCAAATCAAAAAGTTTATTTGTAGATCATCCACATCCCAAATTATTTAGAGAGAATTATTCTTGTAATATAGGTTCATGGTGAATTTTCTATCTTTCATATTTTCATTTGAATTCTCTTTCATTTTTGTATATAACTTATTGACATTTTAGATAGGAAGATATATTTTCACATTTATTTACTACTTTCATTTTCTAAATAATAGATTAGATCAATGAAGTCTCACATACCTTTTTTATATATCCATATGTGTTGTAAAAAATTGCATACCTTTGTAATTTTTTCCTTTTTAAAATCCATTTTGGTGAAAATTCCTATATTGATTGTTTAGGCTCATTTTTTCAACATGTGCATAAACATGTTTACTTTTGAAAATGTTCAAAATTCCTTTTCAATAGCCTTTTTGTATCAATTTTGCATTAACCATTTGTTTCTCTTATCTCTTAACATGTTTTAACATAAATTTTTATCTAGACATTAGCACATTAGACATATCTATGATATTTAATAATTCAAAATGTGTTAAAAATTTTATCCTCCTATTATTTCACCAAGTTAAAGAAAATAGATTGTAAAACCGTAATAATTTCCATTCCCATTTTCCCCCCTCCCACACTCGTAAATCCATTTTTCATTTACATAACACTAATTTACAATCTCTTAGATGATCTTTCTTCAATTATCTACTCTTAATTGGATCTCTTACAAAGTTTTACTCACAACTATGAAAATTATTCTAAAGAGAATATATATGTGTGTGTCTAATTGATCATTTATTATGGAAAGGTGGAAACACTAAAGAAAACACTTCTCGGAGACTAGTCTTGAAACAAAGTCAAATATTATTTCTCTTTGCATGTGCAATATAAGGGCATTCAAACTTGTGCTTATTCATTTTTTCATTTAATTTGTCCGGTTAATACTATCTTTTTCATATCTTTTGTATAAAGAGTGTAAGTTCACCCCTAGATTTGGATTTTATAGGTTAAGTAATTTTTTTCCTAATCTATTTTTTTGGAAAATTCCTCTTCACATTTTTTATGATATCATTATGACATGCATGAATGTCTATGCCATATATTGATATTCTTGAAAAACATGTTCACATTTGGATTGGATTTTTTTTCATGCCCCTTATTTTTAGTATTGAATATATTAATTTCATTATCTATAATTTTAAATATTTTTACTATTTTATTTCTAATTAAAAATTTTAAATAGTTAAGTATGTTTGAAAATAAATAATATAATTAGTTCTCAAATAAACTATGTTCTATTTTTTATAGAGCCACAAGTTGTCAAATGTAAGAGGATATCCTAGATAGCCTTGTGTCTATAGATTAAAACTATTGAGTATGCTTCTTTACAATGCACCAAAAATTAGTCATGCTTGCAAAGTTATTCACACCATATGTTATAATCTAAAGATAGATAAATTTTGGTAATACTTTATCTTCCAAAGTGATTGTTAAATATATCATCGATGTGGTTTTTCAATATTTATCCATCCATCTAATGAAAGAGATTGTTATTGTACCATCAGACATCATGCATCACCTAAAAATATTTATTTTTAGTTTTCCTATCTCTTATTCCATGTGGATATTTCCTAATGTTTTAGATAGTAGTCATCTTGGCTGGTTCATTATCTTATGGCATCCTTATGGAATGGTCTAGTCATCATGAATATCCTATGTTCGACTTCAAATTTTTCTCTAATGTTTTAAGATAAAGTTATCTTATGATTGGACTAATCATATATTTGATTCTTGTTCTAATGAATAGGGTGGTGGGATTAATGATATGTGTGTTAGAAAGTAATACACATCAACATAATTGATAGTGGGAAGGGGTGAATCAACTGAGTTAATAAATAATTTAAATTTATCTTATCAAATCCAAACCTTATAACTAACATATGAAATGACTACAAGATAAGAATCATGCATAGTAAGACATGATTTCTTAACTAAGGAAGTCCTTGATTAGAGGGAAAACCCTGGTGGGAATGATGCCTACAAGATGATGCGCTTATATAAAAATTCCTTGCAAAAGGTCATATGACCCTATAAAGAGCCAATTAAATATAATCAGTACATATGAGTCCCTATTACGAGACTTTGAATCCATCTTAGAATATTCCAACCCTACCATGAGCTATTCTAACCCTATAAGGAGTTGATATAAAGTCAACTAAAATGACTTCCCAAATTGCTTCTGAAGTTTTCCACAAAACAAACCTCTAGGAAAATATATCCAAGGGTTAACTAACTAATTTACAACAACTTCTTTTTCCAATATAGTTCCTTTGAATTTATTAAAACATCCTCCTATCATCTTCTACTTTGATCTCATCAACTTCATATCCTCAAAATCAATACAATTAGATTGATAGATACATTACAAATGCAACAAAAAAAAAAAAACCTTTCCTTTATATATTTTCCTAGTAACTAATTGGGGAATCCTTGAAGCTTCCCCAATGTAAAATGAATAATATAGAACCTCATTAAGATATTAAAATATACATTAGATTACATTACATTTGTAACACATCCCAAAATAATATAACCAACATTGACTTGTAGTGAATAAATTACATGTTGCCCTTTAATGGTCTCCAACAAGTCAACTCTAAAATTTTCTACCTCAAACTCCTCATGAGGAACATGTGTTCAACAAATATTCAATCTTGTTTAATTGAATTATATGTTTATTATAAAATATAAGCAATTTACCAATACACTATTTATTCAATAATCTCTCCAAACATGTTTACAATGTCTTCTTTTAAATACCTTCTACATTCATTCTAACAATCTCCACCTTTGGAATTAATGACTATATATGATGAACAACCATAAATGCCAAAACCTCAATATGAAGAATGCCCTATACACATCAATCCACTTTTGAATACACTTCAACATTGGTGCTACTCTCTCTAATATACAATTACTCTCCCCATTTTTTCTTTTTTCATATATCACTCTCCCCCATTAACATCAAAGAAAAATGTGACATCCCAATCTAAGAGTCTAAAGTGCTCTCAATATTTAATCATCTCCAAAATAATTTGCAAAGATAAATTCCAAGTTCCAATAGATAGTTATATAAAACATTTCTCAAGAGTTCTCAATAACTCATACCAAAGTGACTAATCCCCCAAAGGAAGCATCACTAAGAATCTAGTCTAGATGTAAGAAAATGCTTCGAATATACTAGATTGATATAATCATCCATCAATTACTCTAAAGATGTTTTCGAGAATGACTCTAAGCATGCTACTAAATTAATCAAAAGTATCCTTATCCAATGGTTTAGTAAATATCTCATCTATTTTTTCCTATGTACTAACATAATCCATTATGATTTCATTTTCTACTACCCTCTCTCTCAAAACGTGATACATTATAGAATTTTTTTAGTATTTGAGTGTAATACTAGATTGTTAGACATACTAGCTAAGCTTGTCTTATCAAAAAGATTAATAATAGGTTCTAATAACTCAATACCAATATCCTTCAACATCTATTTCATCCAAATGATATGATTATAGTTTTTTCCAACTTCTACATACTCTTCTTCTATTGCAACTTGTGATATTCAATCTTGTTTCTTTCTTAACCAAGAAACCAATCTTCTTCCCATGATGAATGCTCCTCTACTAGTTCTCTTTCTATCACCGACATTTCATACCCAATATTTATCAGTGTATGCACATACAATGAAATCATAGGTTTTATCATACCATAATCCATAGTCTGATGTACCCTTCAAATATTTGAAAATCCTCTTTACTAAGTGTGTACTCTCTTTAGTATCCTATTGGAATCTTTCCACAATACCAACTAGATTAGCTATTTTTGGGTTGTATGTGTTAGATACTACAATCCTCCCATCATTCATCTAAACTTTATTTTTAATATACTAGGTGATTCATCTTTTCTTGATAATTTGCAACATGTAACCATAGGTTTAACAACTAGCAAGTACAATTTTCCAATCAACACCATATCAATAGATCTTTAAGATATTTTCTTTGTGATATAAATATTCCATTTTTACTCTAGGTTATTTTTAATCCCAAGGAAAAGTTCATTTCCCCAGTCATTCTTATCTCAAATGCATTCTTCATTTCTTCAAAAAAGTATCTCAGTAGCTTCATCATTTCCCCCAAAGATAATATCATCAAAAAATACTTCAATAATTAGTAATCCATCTTAATTTTCTCTCAAGTACATGTTACTACATGCACTACAATTTCTAAATCCCAAAATTTGAAAGTGTTTTACTTATCTTGCATACCAAGTTCTAGATGCTTTCTTCAATCCACATAAAGCCTTTCTCGGTCTACAAACCATATCATTGTCATTAGACAATGGAAAATCACCATGTTGTTCAATTTAAATCTCTTCTTCAAGTTATCCATTAACAAATACTAGCTTGACATCCAAAAGATATACCTTGAATTTCTTGTTGGACGTATATGCTAAAAACATTCTTACTACTTTAAGTCTAGTAATAGGGGAAATTTTATTTTCAAAATCAATTCCTTCATGTTGTAAATTATAACCTTTACACACTAACCTTTCTTTTTTCCTTACCACTTCTCCTTGTCCACTCATCTTGTTCTTGAATACACACTTAGTGTCACTAATGTTCATATCTTTAGGTCCAGGGACCAATTCCCATGTCTTATTCTTCTCTATCTCATCAAGTTCCTCTTTATTGTCCTTTATATATAACTCATTCCTTACATGCTTCATATATAGTCTTTGGTTCAACTTGTGATATTAAAAAAAAATCATCTCTTACTTGATTCCTTATCAAAAATCCTTTGTTTTCACTTCTAATAATTTTATTCTTATAGTGATGCCTTGCTACATATCTTAGTGTTCTCTATTTAGGTATTTCTTGTTCTTCTCTAAATTCAAATATTCATTCCTCTATATTCTTGAACTATCATTTTGCATGATGCTTAATAGAAGGAATCTTTTCAAAATCCTCTCTAGAAAAGCTAATTTAGAATCAACTCCAAGGTTCTAGGTGATCTTGTGACCTACTAGAATCCTCTTAGTAGAAGATAAATGTGATTTTTCATGAGGAGGCCTTTGCTAGTTATGACCAATTTTAGATAAGAGGTTGAATCTACTTGCTATCTCAAAAAAAGTAACAACACAAAAAGAAATATATTAAATTATATATACATTTTTATAATGAATGCAATTTTAACTATGCAACTAAATGAATTCCTAAATTGATAACAAGTGTTTGTAAAAGAAAATTTAAGGAGATAAGGTGACAATAAGTTTAAGGAAATGACTTGAAAAGTAAATCCCTAATGGACATAAGTCATGGAAACAACAGATCTATGAATTAAGCCTTTGAAAAGATCAGTAGATAAAAAATGAAAATAGGAGCAATGCTTCCTTAATTCCATTGATACAATCATTGATAGGAATTCAATAACTATAAGATGTTTCACTTTTAGTTAGATTGCAAGGCCATGAAAAACATGCTCACACGAGACAAAAATCTATGCAGGAACAATAGGGGGATATCTTCTCCAACTAAGTATGTCAGTAGAATTTGTAAACATGTTGCAAACACTAGAATTAAAATATCACTCAATCAAATTAACATAATAAAACTATTGGCTCCATTACACTCCATGAACATACATTCACAAAATATAACACAATCAGGTAAGAATAACTACACTCCAAACGAAAGCACCAATAACATATATTATTGCATCAAAATAATGGCCTAGAATACATATTTAATTTCTTAATTTATAGGCAATATTATCCTCAATTTGTGTTGAAAGTGAGAGATCTCTTCACGTAAATATATGCTTCTAAACTAACAAGACAAATCTATTTATGTACAAACTAACTCTCTAACTAGTGCTAAGTAGGACTCCAGCCTTATTTATATCATTTAATGGGTGAATGAGCCTTTACATGTCTTAAAACATAGAGAGTCTGAGAACATAAGAAGAAGAAATCCATTAGATGATGTAGAAGTCTCTAGAGATGCAAAAACTAGAAGCTCAACCTCCTCTAGATGTTTGTAGGAGCTAAACTATCGTCACAATGCATTTTTGATGCATTAAAATCTTTGAATTTAGAATTGGTAATTAACTATCGGTGCACCTCTAAATTCTTCAAAAACCCTTTAGGTGCACCTTTGGAGAAGCACACCTTAGAAGATAGGGTTCAAAAAATGCAAAATTTTACCAAGTGTTAAAACTGAAATTCTAATTTTTGAGTTTTGTTCCCTTTTCATACCAAAGCTATGTCTAGGTATTTGTTCTTGAATTTCCCTATAATCTCTACCACTTGGGTTGTATCAAAAAAATATAAAGCATCATATTTATCCTTTACTTTTTGTTGATAGTTATCCACCTCTATGCGAGTCTCGAAAAAATCTCCCAATTTCACATCCAATTCTAGCAATGCTTCTTTAATCTTAAATGCTTTTCTAATATCCTCATCAGTGGAAGCTTCTTCAAAAGTCTTCCAAAATTGTTCAAAAACTGTTTCCATAGTCATGAGTCTATCCCTTGAATCATATTCAAAATATAAAGGCAAGCATCCCTGTAATGTCTCTTTTCTTACAAAATCTTCTCTTGGGCTTGATCCTTGAGCTTATGAGTATCCACATGTAATGTTCCCATTACTTTATTACAATCTAAAATCTTCTCAATCTAATCATCTATCTTATCTAACTCATCCACCATATATGTATCCATCAACATATGATACCTCTAAACCTTTATTGATTATAATTCTTGTAGGTCTTTACCCCATGTATGTATCTCATACATCAACCCAAAATCCTAGTTCAATATAGTAACTGGCTTGTCTAATTTATTCTTAATGTGGTGTAGTTGTTTAAGGTTTCCTTGTATGATTTGCAGACCTTTTTCCTCAAATGTTTCCCACCATTGCTAACAAGCCTTCAAAAATGGATCTAATTGTACATTCTCCTTATCCCTCCTATCAAGTGCTGCATCTAAATTCTCCTCACAATTTTTAGGATCCAATGGACCAACTACTTCATGAAAATAACCTCTTAGGAGTTCATTTTTTTTCCAAAGGTTTAAAAATTTAGACTTTTCTTCTTCTAAGTGCTTAAGCACTTCTTTGATTCCCATAGTGACCATCAATTTGGTAGTATGCATAGTGGGTTTTCCAAGCAAGATCTCTTTAATCTAATAATATTTTGGGGTCGAATCCTCAATATCTACATGTAGAGGAGGGATATTAGGATGGGTGAATAAGTCTTGATTTTGATTACTTATAATGAAGGCCAATGTTCATGCATCACCTGTGGGTGGCTCAGGTTTATTGAGAGCTTCAATTAATTCTATCATTCCCTCTTCCTTAGTATAATACAACTACCTTTTATTTCTAACCATCTCCTCTTTTCTTAACAATCTTGGAGTATCTTCCATTGGAGACTTATTCTTAGATGAAGAGGGAGCTTGTATTCCTAGATCTTTTCCTTTATCACTTCACTTACTGTCTTCTCTTTTTGTGAGAGATCTATGTTAGGCATCTATGTGTCTGTTGAGTCTATAGTCCTCACTTCTGTACCTTGGGAAGTTTTTTGAGGTTCCCCATCTATTTTTCCCTCCTTTAATACTTCATTGGGGGGGTCTAGTCCATAGTCCTCACTTCTGTACCTTGGGAAGTTTGTTGAGGTTTCCCATCTATTTGTCCCTCCTTTGATACTTCATTGGGGGGTCTTTGTTGTGGCCATTCTTCCTATTCAACTTGTGCCTAGTCTTCATTACTTGGAGGGAGAGGAGTAACTAAAACTTTATCCAAGAAAGATAAATCTTCACTTGGTGATGGTGAAGTAATTAAAGGTCCTTGTGGCTAAGGAAAAAATTGACTCCAATCCTCTTGTAGAGGTTGACTTTTTAGTGTATCCCTTTTCTGATTGAGCCTTCAAGTTCATTGCCTATAGGCATGAAATGAAAATCAGACATATTAAATACATCAGCCCTTTGGTTCCCTTACTCATCAATCCATTTTTTTAACTCATCCTCTAAAGTTGCAACCTAAATAGGTTGTGTAGGAATGGATGGTGGTATTATATTGGAGCTCCTTCTCTGTTCTACCTTAGTAGTCCTATAAAGATGAGTCCTTTGACTCAAGGGGAGGTTATCCTCTTTGTCTTTTTCATCCTATTCTTCTTCCTCCAGAATAACTTCTAGGACTGATGGAAAAGGAATAACCTTTCTTATCACCCTTTTTCTCCTTGTCCTTTCAACTAAAGTTTTTATCTTCATTTTCTTAGTTTCCGATCAAGAGGCTTCTTCCTCTTGGGTATGAAAAGACTCTTCCTTTACTTTTTCAACTTCTTTCCCTTGTTCTGGTGGTGGCACTAGAGGATTATCCTAAGTCTAGATGACTTCTACATTTTATGCCCCTTGGTTCTTAGGTGCTTGAATTTCCTCCTCTTCAAGCTCACCTTGCTGAGGGGAAGCTCTTTCCCTTTTATTCTTACCCTTTTGTGCCTTGGAGTATCTGACTTCTTTATCAAGATGATGCACCATTTTTGGTCTTATTGGAGATTGGGTTGTGAATGTTGGGACTATCACTTTCACTCCTCTACCTTTCACTAGATGAGATGTAGCTTGGAAAACTATTATTTATGGAATTGGATCCAGTTTAAATGGTCTCTTAATCCATTCCTTGGTGAACTGGATGATATGTCTCACCCTATGATTGATATCTACATTTTCTTCTCTATCAATCTCTACATTCATGATAGGCTAATCATTTATCTTATCTTAGTTATACAGGGGATCCAAGACTTCTTCAGTATCTTGCTACACAATCTTTAATGAGACCTTCATTTTCAAGGCACTACTTGACAAATAAAGATTGTTGGTATAAATATGTACTTTACTATTTACACTTACTTAAGTTTACTTAGGTTAATGCATTATTTAATTATTTTGCATTATTTTATTATTTTTATTTGTGAGACATTTAGGAGTTTGCACACCTTTTGAGTTGTCATGTTGACAACACAGGAGTACGCAACTCTATTTAAGCACAAGGTGTCTACAACACTATTTTGCGTGTCCCACCCTTGTAGATTTATCCTCACATCATCGCACTTACTTCCGTGCTTAATGGAGCATAATCCATATTTGGTGGACATGTGCTTGGTTGTATGACACTTTATGGTGCTAACTTCTATGCATTCTAGAAGCTCTACTGAGGCCTTTATATACAGGGACTCCTAGTGTGTTGAGCATATCATATCACATTCTGAATAGAGCAATGTATTCAGACATACTCTGATTAATTGATCATATCCTTTTTGGTCTACAGTTGTGCTTGTGTTTGAGTTCTTAGTTCCTAGGTGAACTTTTCCCTTAGGCAAATTCTTACATGGTATCAGAGCTAAGGGAGATTTTCTCATCACATAGCCATTTGGAGACCATCATCTTGCTTCATCACTGTAACTTGACTCTGGAGTATTGCTGAAATTGGGAGTGTCCAGCATTAGATTTGACCTCACCATAGCATCCAGAATGCTAAATTAGCGAAAATTGGCTACAAAGCTACCTACCCTAGGCCAAAGTCAAGTGTGAGGCAATTTTTTTTTTTGCAAATTGGTACCTGAAGGACCAATTTTTAGAATTGGTATGATCATTTCATATCTATATATTTAATTCTCAGATCTATTTTTTTCTCTACATTTTTGCTATTTTTTTGGATCTGCATTATTTTTTGAAATTTTTTGGCCATAGGGCCATAGGAGAGATTTTTTTCAGGTGAATATTAAAGCTTGTTAGTGCAAATCTAATATTTGCATCACACTCAGAAGGTCCAAAAACCCCCAGATCAAATTTTATTTCATCCAAATCGAACATTTGAGGCAAAATCTAGAGCCATTTGATTTTTGGAGGCACGACGACGATTCAGAAAAAATAACAGTAACAACAATTTTCAAACAGTGATATCTTCCTCATACGGACTCCTTTTTGCAAGCAATTCTTTTTTTTTTTGGGGTAGGATTTTGTGATCTACACATTGGTGCAAGTGGTTCAAGATCTCTATTTTTGAAATTTTTTTGCAACTCCAAAATCTCAAATTTTGCCACTTAAAATGCTTGGTACGGGCTCATCTAGACTCCAAATCAGGTTCCATTTTTTTTTGAAAGTGCATATTTTTTTGTCTGCTTTCCAAATCTACAACCATATTATAGATTTTGTAGACAGAAATACTACTTTCAAAAATAGGCCCTAAACTGTCAAGTGGCTTTCAAGTGCCAACAGTATCTTTTTCAGGGGGGGTTTCTTTGATTTTCTTTAATTTTTGGGGGGTTCATTGATTGATCTCATGGAGTCTTGTCACATTTGTAAGTTTAGTATTAGACTAAAGTTGACACCTAGGAACTATTACCGATGGAGGACTATGATAATGGACCATCTAAGAGAACATCTAGGAATGCTTCCTTATCTCTATTCTCTGTCACTCAATGTTGATTGGACATATATTTCTAGCCTTAATCAATTTTTGCATAACAATATGAGTAGGGAAACCCTTCAATTGGCACATTTTCTAGCTGATATTTGGTGGTCTATTTGGGAAGCATATGGAGATCCATGTGATCCTCCATCTCTAGAAGATTCCCTACCCCCAGTCACTCCGACTCTGGTTTCTTCAACTCCAAATGAGATCACACCTCTAGCTCATGTTGCTCCTACTGATCCTATTCCAGCCATAGATGCTTCAGATCCAATGCAGCAGGACACTTCATGTCTTCCTACACTACCTTCATGTGAAGACTTCCTTTCAGACATCAAATAGTTGTTTGTGGAGTCTCACATTGAATATGTGGGAGACACTATTGATGACATCCATCTTCTATTTGAGGTGGATACTTCATCCTTTTTTGTAGTGACAGATTCATGTACTTCAACAAAGCAGGGTACTCATGGTCTTCCAGATGATGATTTCTTGCTAGACATTTCAGTTCTATTCTTGGAGTCACACATAGCATACATGGGAGACTTTCATGATGATTTCTTGCTTCTCTTTGTTGAGAATGATTCTTCTATAGTTATTGTACATTCTCTACATGATCAATCATTTCAGGTTGGTGTGATTGTGGATACTTATGTCCCACATCTGTAGGTGATCTCTCTCACATTTGAGAAGACTATTGGTGTTCTGACATAGGTTTTAGAGATACCGGTCATCATAGAGATTCCTTCTCCATCTAGGGGATGCTTCTCAAAGGTACCTTTGCCATTGTTTCTTCCAAAGGGGAGGAACGCCATACAAAGGTCATGGATCAGCTTCAACATTGGAGCATTCTTCACTGATCGGCACACTACTTTTAAGGGGGGGGACTACCTCATCTCTTTCTTCTCTTTTTTGGGGGGGCTTTTTTTTCATAGGAGGTTTTTTCCTTCTCCTACTCTCTTGTATATACATGGATGCATGTCATAATGGGGGCATCTTGATTACTCCATCCACCCATGCATCCCTTTTATCTCTCTTTTTGGGGGAGGGTTTTTCCTATGAGGTTTTTCCTCTTTCCCCGCTTTATGGGATATTTTCATTTCATTATGTACATGGGTACCTAACATGACCTAGTAGCCAGGACCCATTATGCATCTTCATCCTAGTTCATAAGCTTAAGGGCATTCCCCTTAGTTTCACCTAAGGGGGGGTGTTGGTGTAAATATGTACTTTACTATTTACACTTACTTAAGTTTACTTAGGTTAATGCATTATTTAATTATTTTTATTTGTGAGACATTTAGGAGTTTGTACACCTTTTGAGTTTTCATGTTGACAACACAAGAGTACGCAACTCTATTTAAGCACATGGTGTCTACAACATTGTTTTGCATGTCCCACCCTTGTAGACTTATCCTCATCGCACTTACTTCCATGCTTAATGGAGGATAATCCATATTTGGTGGACATGTGCTTGGTTGTATGACACTTCATGGTGCTAACTTCTATGAATTCTAGAAGCTCTACTGAGGCCTTTATATATAGGCATTCCTAGTGTGTTGAGCATATCATATCACAATCTGAACAAAGCAATGTATTCGGACATACTCTGATTAATTGATCATATCTTTTTTGGTCTACAGTTGTGCTTTTGTTTGAGTTCTTAGTTCTTGGGTGAATGTTTCCCTTAGGAAAATTCTTACAAAGATTCATCCTACAATAATCCCTTATTCAAATCTTGTAGTCATCTACAACATTCATCTAATGATCTTTTATGGAATCTTCATGTTTGAACTATTTTCTTGTCAAGCACTAAACTCTACCAATGTTATCAAGACATGGATGAGGATGGTTATAATCCTCCAAGGGATACTAATCCCATTATGACTGAAAATTTGGGATATCTTGCTTCTGTTTGACACTAAATGCACCTAGTGATGGGCCATAACCAAATCTTCTTACGCTACTTCTTTACTCTGTCATATGTAGATGAGAGCTATCATGTAATCTCCAACAATATGACTCAATCACATGGATAACTAGGGAGATTCTTTGGATTTATAGTTTTACCTACTACCCTTAAATAGTTGAATGTCTCAAATTGGATGTAGTAGGTGCCTACTTCTATAAACTTTGTTGCTACCTCTTCTAACATCCTTTTTGCATAGTCTCCCTCAATGAATCAGATGACTACAAAAATGAAAGCATCATTCACTATTTTCTACTCCTTGTTTTGATCCAAGAAAATTTTCCTCAATAGTTGGGGTTATACCACATAAGGCCATGCTTCAACATCTTGCAAGTTGTCCCTTTTAAACAAACCTAGATAATATGTAGTTCTTGTTGCTAATAGATACACCAAATAAGATGTCATATAGAAGTTTAGGTTATTTTTGATTGCCACCAGCTATTCATCTAAATTCTCAATAAGAATTATGGCCTAGTCAATTGACATCTTTGTCATTTTGATGGTTTTAATGAAGTGTACCATCCATATATTTATGTATCACACTGCTAGTAATCCCATGATTCTACTCAGGAGCACTATGGAATGTCTAATATCATCTTTCATATAACCTCTTGTCATATCTACTTTCCTTTTTTTTCTTCCCAAAGGTGTTCTATCAATCAGATATGAAGATTGAATAATTTTTGTGGCTTCTATTTCATGCTCTCTATACCACCTTTCTATTTGATAATATGTCAACCTAATGTACTGATCTTCCCTCAAAAGATGGAAAAATTTCTCTACATTCTTAGGCCTCGGATCTAGAATGATCTCTCTAGTTATGCTTTTTACCACCCTTTCCTCCAAAACATAATTCTCTGCCAATGCCATAACCAACTCAAAAGATTGTACTAAAATTGGGTGTGAAGCTTCATTTACTAACACTAATCTTATAAGTGTAAACACCATAGGGGAGCTCTCATTTGGTTTTTTTCATAGGACCAAAAATGTATTCCAATTAATATGGCCTAGCTTAGTATCTCAAATCTTTGAATGAGCATCCTAGAAACATGATTTCCATGGAACACCTTGAAATTTGAAGACCACTAGTTTTGGAGCCATCTTTGTAGAAAGGGAGGACAAGGAGGAAGCTATTTTATCTACCCAAAATAGACATCCATTAATCCATAAGGCTGAAAAAATTAATTTAAACAAACCCTAGTTAAGAAAAAAAAAACCCATAATGTAAAACTGTCATTAAACACCTAAAAACTTTATTTTACACCTCTAATAGACAAGTTTGGCACACCTTGTGCACCTTGAGGGTGCATTAGGTGTACCATTCCCCTTTTTCCAACCTACAACTAAGGTTTGACACATAGTGCACATTAAGGGGTGCGTTAGGTGCGCACCCTTGCAATGTAGAGTAAAGCCAAGTGTTGAAGAAAAGGTGCACTAAGGAGAAGGATTGTCTATGAAAGGTGCACATGTGCACACCTTATATAGGTGTTCACATGCACACCTTTCACTTAGGTGATTTTGTATTGGATTTTTTTAAGTTTATTAAATGTTTGTCAAAAGGGTGTGCACCTTGCGCACCCTAGATAGTTGTGCAAAGTGTGCATGTTTTCCTCAATTTTTTTAATGTGTTTGTGGGGTAAAAGTGCAAAATTGTGTCACCTTTTAGGCTAACTTATTATAACAAATAAATTTGAGAACTTCTATCCAAAACTCAAATTTGTTTATACATATAATCTAGATAATTTCATTCAAGCTAAGTTATAAATGGTCTCACACTTTTACCATTAGAAATGTCTATTAAATGCATATTTTATACTATTTTGTATCCAATTACTAAAGAAATAAAATTATTTTAGAAAACTAATGTTTCAATAACTCTTAATATTTTTTTATGATACCTTTTTAGTAACATATAAACACCATTTTATAGAGCTCAAAGTCAAGAATATTCTCATATTGAGTTTATAGTGTTTTAATTATATATAGTGTATATTGTAATTAAAAAATTATACATGTATTTTAACACTCAAAAAGATGTTGGTATTCAATCCACTCTTGATGATAAGTTTTCATTAGTCAAAAGATTGACAAGGAGAATGAGAGATTCTCCTTGTTAGCAATGAAAATTATTACATGGAATGTCAGAGTTATGAATGCCTCTGACAAAAGAGGTAGGATCAAGTAGTTGCTAGATTCTAAAAAAGGAGATATTATTCTTCTTCAAGAAACTAAATTATCAGAACAAGTTTTTGATAAGACATTGGCTAAATGGACTAATTGGCTTTTAGTTCATGCAGAGGGGCATGGGGCCTCTAGGGGTTTAGCAATTTTATGGAATGCTAAAAGTATTCATGGTATTCTTATTGGGCAAGATTCTAATTGGCAGTTGCTGAAAGTTGAACACTTTGATTTGAAATTTCCTATTTGCAACATATATGGTCCCACACCTACAAATGATAGGAGGAACCTTTGGGCTGTATTGATGAATCTTATTCAAAAAGAAAGAGAAATGAATTTTATATTGGATGGGGATTTCAATGCATTACTATCAATGTCTAAAAAGAAAGTCCCATTAGAACTATCCAAAATTTTTCCTCATTTGTAGAAGATAATAACTTAAGTGACATTTTTTCTAACAATAGATTATACACATGGACTAATTGGAGTATTGATTTTTTAGAAATTGCTAAGAGACTAGATAGGTTCTTGTTTTCACTATCATGGAAGCTATTGATTTTTAGTTTTAAATCTGAAATCTTACCTTTTGTTGTATCAGATCATTTTGTAGCCCAATTATTGATATCAAAGAACAACATATCACAACGTCTTAATTGGGCTAGTTCTTTTAGGTTTGAACACATGTGGTTTAGGCATCCTGATTTTATTATGCTTTTAAAATGTTGGTGGATAAATGCTCCAACCTTTAGGGATCCTAAGATGCTTCAGTTGTATAAAAAGCTTCGTTACATGAAAGGGACGATCAAGGAGTGGAATGCGAAGGTTTTTAAAAATGTGTTCAAGAAAAAATAAGATGTCTCAGAAAAACTTGAGAAGGTAAATTCAGTCATCATTCAAAAAAGGTCTTAGTCCAAATTTATATCATGAGCAAAAATCCTTGAAAGTAGAAAGGGAGGATCTTTGCAACAAGGAGGAGGTTTATTGGAGACAAAAGTCTCATGAACTATGGTTAAGAGATGTCAATAAGAACACAATTTTTTTCCATGAAACTGCTAGAGTTAAAAGGGCAGTTAACACTATTTTTTCAATTAAGCACTCAGAATCTAGTCATCTTATAGAAGATGACAATGGTATTAAGGTGGAAGGTGTTCACTTTTTTTCAAATCTCTTGGCTCCCCCTCATTTGGATCCTATTGATGACAATTTGATTAATGATTTTATTAGTTGTATTCCCCCTCTTATTATAGTATATCATAATAGGATGTTGGTTGCCCCTTTCACATTGGAAGAAATTAAAAAAGTGGTATCTTCATTCCCACCTAACAAAGCCCCAAGTCTTGATGGATTTACAACTCTTTTTTATCAAAAATTTTTGGATTTTATTGGTTCTGATTTATTAGCAGTGGTTGAAGATTCAAGAAGGAATGCCAAGATGATTAAGAGCTTCAATTCAACTAACATTGCTATTATTCCAAAAGTTAAGTAGCTAGCTTCCTTTGCTGACTTTAGGCCTATCTCTTTATGCAACATAATTTATAAATTGATTATTAAATCTATATACATGAGGTTGTAGCAATTTATTCCTCATATCATTTCTTTAGATCAAGGTGGTTTTGTGCCAGAAAGAGAAACATGGGAAGGCGTTGTTGCACATGAGACTCTTCATTCTATCAATTTTCATCAGTTGTCTAGTTTTGTGATCGAGCTTGACATGATGAAGGCTTATGATAGGGTAAGATGGTCATTCCTCTTTAACATTATTTCCAAATTTGGTTTTTCAGATAAGTGGTGTAGATGGACCAAAAATTGTATTTCTGGTGCCTAGTTTTTAGTCATTATTAATGGAGAGTCAATTGGTTTTTTCCTCTCTTCTCAAGGGATCCATCAGGATGATCCACTATCTCTAGTTCTATTTATTCTTATGGCTGATACTTTCAGCAAATTCATCAATAGATCTTCACAATTGGGCTTAAGGCAAGGAATTTTGATTCCTCATACATCTATCACAGTTACCCATTACCTATTTGCTGATGATACTCTTCTTTTTGGTACATCAAATGTAAAGGAAGCTAACCATATTAAATATGCCTTGGACCTATATTCAAAAGTTTTTTGTCAAAGAATCAATGCCAACAAATCCAAAATTTTCATTTTCAACACTAATGATGCAATAGCTCAGAGGATTTCTTCAACTTTGGGTTTCCCAATGGATCACCTCCCATCCGTTTATCTTGAAATTCCTTTTTTTATGGGAACAAACAAGACAAACTTTTTGTCTTCCTACCATTGACAAAATTAGGGCTAGGATCTCTAATTGGAAAGGTAGATGGTTATCTTTGTCAAGCCATATTTTTCTAGTTAAAGCTGTCCTAATAGCTATCCCAAAATATTACTTGTCAATTCTTAATGCTCCCTCTTTTATAATCTTGCAAATTCAAAAGATTATTAGAGACTTTATATGGAAAGGAATTTTTTTAGATAATAAGAAGCTTCCTCTTGTTTCTTTTCTTGAAATGTCTCATGATAAGGCATTTGGGGGTGTGGGTTTGCATGATATTGCTACTAGAAATAAGGCTTTTTGGGGCAAGCTTGTGTGGAAAATGTATATAAAATCTCATGCAAAATGGTGTTCAATCATGCAAGAAAAATACTTAGATTCCCCAAATCCTTCCAAAATTTTTATTGTGTCTAATCCTCATTTAGATTCAGCCATATGGAACTTTATGATGTCTTCAAAGGACGTTATTTGTAATTATGTTACTTGGGAAATTCATAGTGGACAGAAAGTAAAGTTTTGGGAAGATGTATGGAATGGATTTCCCCCTCTATGTAGACAAGAAAAGTTGGATGAAACATGTCAAATCCTAAAATCTGAGTGGGGCTCCTCTTTTTGGGACTATGTTTTGGCTATTGAAATTCATTCAAGAAGGGTTCTCTAGAAAGAACCTCCAACACATCATCTTAGTCAGCCAAGTCTCATTTCCTTGAGGGACTCTCTTGCTAAAAGAATTTTTTTTCTTTCTAATAGGGAAGATATAGTTATATGGGCCCCAACCAAAGGTGGTGATTATTCAATCAAGGAAGGTTATTATGGTTTACAAAAAACATATAATTCAAGCAGGAAGTGTAGAACTTTTTCCTTTTGTTGGAACTCCACTATGTTGCCCAAGGCTGGATGTTTTTCTTGGCTAGCCCCTAGAAAAAGAATACTCACCAGAAAATAGTTGTCCAGGCTAGGTATTGCTGACTCTTTTATTTGCAAATTATGCAACAAGGAGCTAGAATCTGCAGATCACCTCCTTCTTCAGTGTCCCTTTCCTTAATAATGTTGGGTTTTTGTGTTGAACAAGCTTCAAATGTATTTACCTCTGCCAAATAGTCTTTGGGACCTATTTCAATCTTGGCCAGTTCTATTCTCAAGATCTCTATTTGGTAGTATTTGGAAGTGCATCCCAACTGCTGTGGTGTGGGCCATCTGGTGGGAACATAATAAGATCATTTTTTGTAATGAAAAATCAAACCTAGAATCTATTCTGGATGGGATTGAGAATGCAATTTCAAAAAGAGTAAATGCAAATATATTCAATTATATGAATAATATTTCAATATCTTCTTGGGATTATCTTCTTCAAAAATTGTGGAAACAAATTAAGTTACCTCTAGGTTTCTTTGCGAATTGGGATTCTAATCATCAATCTGATCGACTTCATGTAAAATGGCCTCCCCCCTCTAGAAATTTTCTAAAGTTAAATTTTGATGGTTTCTCTCATGGAACCCTGGTAAGTGATGCAGAGTATGCAGCAAAAGCACCAACTCTTCTTCCAACTCCGATCAGCACCTTAACTTGCTTCCAACCTCCAAACAGCAACTAGGCCTTCTTCCAAGGTTAATGACTGACCCAATGACTTCTAACATTGGTAGACTCTACCTCAAAGTGGACTCCACTTCATAAGCCCAACCCTCAAACCTAGGGTTCACAAACAACTTGGGACAATCACACCTATTACGGATTCCCTAATACCAAATAGGCCTAAAATAGAAAATACTTCTTAGATTGGTTAGAACTCCATTCCCATGATAGAAATGGTTCTTACTAACTCAAAACAACAAGAAAAACCCCCCACTTTGAAGTTTCTCAACACCCAACACTGAAAATTACAAATTGTTACCAACAGTTTTATTAGAACAATTCCTAGTTTCAATGGTAAAACTCCCAAAAAAATACAAAGAAACATACAATATTTTCACATCACCAAACACCCTTCAACTACTCCTATGAGATTCCAAAAGATCAATTACCAACTCTACTCCAGCATCAAGTTATGCCCGCTTTGTGTCACAGTCCTAAATGGCCAGTTTAGGCTGGGTTACAAGGAAAGCATAAATAAATGGGTTCAAAGACTTGGTTCAACCCCTTGGATCTCTTCTACACCTTTTATTTTTCCTTCTACACCCTTCACTTGGGTCAAATCAATCAACTTGGGAGCAAGATCCTTTGTTTTTCTTCAAGGCTAGACTAGACATAAGACTATGTTCAGCCTAGGGCTTGCTGGTAAAAATAGGTACCCAACTCCTACAGCCCTGACACTCTGCCATATTCAATTCACCTCTCCTAACTTGCATTCCACAAAGCAGCATTGAAATCCCACAGTGGGTTTGCAAGTTAGGAGGCCATCTTGTTGAAACCCTCAATGTGCAGCAATTTCAGACCTACCTCTGCTAAAACTGGTATAACTTTAATTACAGAATAGATAAAAACTTCAAACCAATTGCATTAGAATTCTGACTCAATCCTCTTTCCAAAAATATAAGATTTGTACCACTAAAAGTCCGTACAGGCCATACAAAATTGAAAAAATAGAGAAAATTGCAGAATTTCTGAGTTTTATTCACTAAATGCTGTCCACCCGTCTGTACCATGGCCTTCCCCACCTATGGAGACATTAAATAAGTGTCTTAAAACAGTTATAACTTCCATTTGGATGGTTGGAAGACCATACAACTTCCTTTTTTAAGTTTGACAACAAATTTGCAAAAATTGCTCTTTAGCAACTTTTTGCATTTTGCAACTTTCTTGCACCTTTGCACTTTTTTTTTTTACACACCTTCAATTCAAGCGTATCCTAATCACTCAAATCCACCTAAAACATCCTAAAAATAGTAAAATACTCAAGAATTCATAAATAATGACTCCTTGGTTACAAATGGTCACTTGGCTTATAACCACACCAATGTGCCATTGTACCTTACAATTGAGTCTTCATTACAAATATGGACCAAACTTCATTCCTAACAACTCTAACATACTAAACACCTTGAATTAATGCCTAAGAGCCTTAGATGCCCTGCACCATACTCCCTAGGCCAAAAGAAACTCAAGTCTCTTGAGTTGGTAATGTGGACACGTTGTATCCCATCTTCTTTATAGTTGATTCAGGCAGCCAACTTGCATCTTCAACTGGTCTACCTGTCCATTTGATGAGGTTGTCCATGTACACCTTCCTCCTAGTCCTTTTTCCTTCTCTTTTATCCAAAACACTTTCTATAGTGACTACCCCTGCCTTGGGAAGAGAGTTCATGATCTCTTTATCTACTGTGGTTGATTCAATGTCACTGGTTTCAGTCTGAGAACCTCTGTAAGGATATAAATTAGAGACATTAAATGTATTGGAGAGCCCTATGTTTGGTGGCAACTCCACCTTATAGGCATTGTGTCCACATTTTTGCAAGATCCTAAAAGGACCTATTTTCCTCATCATCAACTTAGTAAACTTACCTTTAGGAAGCCTCTCCTTTTTAAGGTTCACCATAACCAAATCTCCTATTTCAAATTGAAGATCTCTCCTCTTAGTATCTGTTGCTTCCTTATACTTCATTGTCATTTTTCCTAGCCTATCTTTGACCTCTTGATGAATTTCCTTCATCACCTCAGCAAAATCACATGCTTGAGCACTGGTTCTTTCCATAGATTTGACATCTCTGACCTCCATTACCCCTCTAGGATGAGTGCCATAAACTATTTGAAATGGGCTCAATCTGGTTGTCCTATTCATTGAATCATTATAAGAAAACTTTGCTTGTGCTATGAATGAGTCCCAAGATGATCCATGTTCCTTAGCAAGGCATCTTAATAGGTTGTCTAATGATCTATTAACCACCTCCGTTTGGCCATCCGATTGTGGATGGTATGCTGATGAAAATGAGAGGTCTGTACCAAGTTTTCTCCACAAAGTCCTCCAAAAGTGCCCAAGAAACTTAGAATCTCTATCCGAGACTATGGATAATGGTAATCCATGTAGTCTTACTACTTCCTTGAAAAAGATACCTACAATATAAGAGGCATCATGACTGGTTTTACATGGAAAAAAATGTGCCATCTTGGAAAACCGGTCTACTACAACACAAATACTATCATAGCCTTGCTTGGTCCTTGGCAATCCAAGTACAAAGTCTAAACTTACAGCATCCCAAGGCCTATTTGGTATAGGTAATGGGGTGTACAGTCCTACATTAGAAGTCTTCCCCTTTGCCTTTTGACAAATCACACAAGTCTCTACAAACTTTCTTACATTAGTAGGCATCCTAGGCCAGTAATAAAATCTTCTTACTAGTTAAAGGGTCTTGTCCAATCCAAAATGACCAGCTAGACCCCCACAGTGCTTCTCCTTTATAATGTTCTCCCTCAAGGATCCCCTAGGGATGCATAGCTGACTCCCTTTGAAGAGCAATCCTTCTTGCAGCATGAAATCTACATAAATGCTATGGTACTGCCCTGTCATATCCCTGCAGACTTGATGAGGTTCTTTGAAGTCTTCATCACTTTCATACATGTATTTTATGGAGTGGAATCCCACATTCTCCAACCTCATTTCTTGAATGGTCAAATTCCTTCTACTAAGGGCATCAGCAACCTTATTTGCCTCCCCTTTTTTATGCTTAATAGTGAAGGTGTATGATTGAAGGTACTCCATCCATTTCACATGCCTGTGGTTCAACTTTTCTTGTCTATTCAAGAAACTCAATGCATGGTTATCTGTATAGACAATAAAATCCTTGGGCAATAAATAATGTCTCCATTTTCTTAGAGACTGAACCATAGCATACAATTCTAAATCATATGTAGAATATCTTTGTTTTGCTTCATTTAACTTTTCACTAAAGAAGGCTATTGGCTTACCTTCTTGACTTAGGACTCCTCCTATGGCCCTATTACTTACATCACATTCAATAGTAAATACCTTCTTGAAATCAGGTAGAGCAAGGATGGGTGCCTCTGCAACCCTTTTCTTCAAGTACTCAAAGGACTGATCAGCGTCTCCTGTCCATGCAAATTTACATTTTCTTCCAACCTTGATTATATCAATCATAAGGGTACACACATTACTGAAACCTCTAATAAACTTTCTATAAAAGCTTGCCAAACCATGAAAGCTCTTTACCTCACTTGCATTCCTTGGTGTAGGTGAGTTAAGGATTGCTTCCACCTTTTCTGGATCCATCTTGAGGTTGCCCTTGGAGATGACAAAACCTAGGAACACCAACTCTTCTTTCATGAAGACACATTTATTCAAATTTATCTTCAATTCCTTCTCCCTGAGTTTCTTCAAAACCAATTCCAAGTGTGTTAGATGTTCCTCTTTAGATTTGCTAAAAATCAATATATCATCAAGATATACAACAACAAAATGATTGATGAAAGGTTCCAAAACTTCATTCATGAGTCTCATGAATGTACTAGGGGCATTAGAAAGGCCAAAGGGCATCACCATCCATTCATAAAGTCCCTCATTAGTTTTGAAGGTAGTTTTCCATTCATCTCCTTCCCTTATTCTGATTTGGTGGTAACCGCTTTTCAAATCAATCTTGGAATAGTACCTTGCCCCTCCTAGGTGATCCATCAAATCCTCCATCCTAGGCATTAGGAACCTATATCTGATGGTTATCTTTTTTATGGCTCTTGAGTCCATACACAACCTCCATGAACCCTCCTTTTTAGGTGCCAACAAAGCAAGGACTGCACAAGGGTTGATGCTCTTTCTTATGAACCCTTTTGCAAGCAACTCCTCAACTTGTCTTGCTAATTCCTTATTTTTTTCTGGTGTCAACCTATAGGCAGGCTTATTAGGCAATGTAGAACTTGGAATAAAATGAATACAATGAATTACCTCTCTAAATGGTGGCAAGGTATCAGTAGCAGGGTCTGAAATAACTTCCTTGTATCTATCCAAAAGCTGCCTCACTTCCTTGGGTTCCACATTCCTTATTCCTAATCTGCCTTCCTCCTTTTTATCCTCTTGTCTTGGCTTTACTACAATGGCAAATCATGGGGTGTTCTTTACCTTGAGAGTCTTCAAAAACTTCTTCTCCCCAACCATCATTACACTAGATGCATGTTGGGTCTCCTTTCCATCTTCTAGCAATGGTGTCATAGTGTACTCCTTCCCATTTTTGGTGATGATGTAGACATTGTTCCTCCCATCATGCTTGGAATTGACATCATACTGCCATGGCCTACCTAACAAAAAATGACAAGCATCCATATCTACAACATCACAAACAATTTTGTCCTTGTACTCCCCAATTTGAAATTCAACATTAACTTGTTCATTAACAACAACTTGCTGCTCCTTACTTAACCACAAAACTTTATAAGGGTTAGGATGAGGTGACCTCTTCAATCCAAGCTTATTTACCATCTCTATTGATGCAATAATTTTAGTTGAACTGGAATCAAAAATTACCTTACACACTTTACCTTTTACCTTGCACAAGGTCTTAAATAAGGTCTTCCTTTGGGGAGGTTCTTGTTCTACAACTATCTTCAGCAGGGTTCTATTGAACATTAAAGATTCCCCTCGCTCTGGATCAGCATTCCCTCTTGCTCCTTGGTCACTTTGTGCATCCTCTTCTTGAGCCAAGTGGATTCTTCTATCTCCTTCTTGACTGTTGCTGCCCCCTTTCTCTGGACACCTAGAGGATCTATGCCCTATTTGATTGTAGGTAAAACACCTTCCAGTGAATACCCCTGGAGTCCTTCCTCCAAATCTTCCTCTCCCATTAGGTCTCCTACCTCTAAATCCTCCTCTAGGATTGGATTCTCCATCTGATTTTTCTTGACTGCTGCTAGGTTCACCTTGAGATCTATTAGATGAACCTCTGCCCCCAAATCTTCCTCCACCTCTGTTATTTCCTCCTATCCCTCTTCCATGGGAATCACTTCTCCTCTTGAGTTTCTCCTCAATCTTAAGGGCCATTTGATAACATTGGTGGAAGGTCTTAGGATTGAACAAAACTAGTTCATCCTTGATGGAGTACTTGAGCCCATTCAAGTATCTTGCAAACTTTTGCTTTTCACTTTTAGGAACTTGAGCCCTTAGAGTGAGTTTATGAAACTCCTCTGTATATGCTCCTACATCCAAGTCCTTTTGCCTGAGACTTTGCAACTTTTGATGCATTAGGACCTCATAGTCCTCTGGTAAAAACTATTTTTTGATCTCTGATTTCATTCTCTTCCACGTGGCTATGGGTGCCTTCTCTTCCTCTATTCTCTCATTTTGAAGAAAATTCCACCAATTAAGGGCAGATCCTTTCATCTTAGACTTATCCACCTTTATCTTTTGGTTTTCCGGCACATTATCACATTCAAATTGATTGTCAAGTGCTTTAATCCACTCCATGCATTCTTCTGGATTCAACTTACCACTGAACATAGGTAGGTCTGATCTTTGATCTTTTCTTCCTAACCTTTCTAGGGCCTCCAACATGGCTCTTTGATCTGCAAGCATTTCATCTCTAACCTTCCTAGGCTCTCTAACTTCAGTCCTTTCTTCTTCTCCTTTAGAGTCTTCCATGACTCCTCTAGCCATCTTGCCCTTCAATTTTTCCAATTCTCTTTTCATGCTTCTATTTTCTTGCCTTACTGCTCTACTTTCTGCCATTTGTTCTTTGACCAACTTGGCCAATTCCACATTTTTTATCCTAAGAGGTATCTCCCTCTCTCCTTCCTCATTATATGACATCTTTCCTCTCTAATCAGGCTCTTAGTGGCTCTGATACCACTCTGATGCAGAGTATGCAACAAAAGCACCAACTCTTCTTCCAACTCCGATCAGCGCCTTAACTTGCTTCCAACCTCCAAACAGCAACTAGGCCTTCTTCCAAGGTTAATGACTGACCCAATGGCTTCTAACATTGGTAGACTCTACCTCAAAGTGGACTCCACTTCACAAGCCCAACCCTCAAACCTAGGGTTCACAAACAACTTGGGACAATCACACCTATTACGGATTCCCTAACACCAAATAGGCCTAAAATAGAAAATACTTCTTAGATTGGGTTAGAACTCCATTCCCATGATAGAAATGGTTCTTACTAACTCAAAACAACAAGAAAAACCCCCACTTTGAAGTTTCTCAACACCCAACACTGAAAATTACAAATTGTTACCAGCACTTTTATTAGAACAATTCCTAGTTTCAATGGTCAAACTCCCAAAAAAATACAAAGAACCGTACAATATTTTCACATCACCAAAAACCCTTCAACTACTCCTATGAGATTCCAAAAGATCAATTACCAACTCTACTCCAGCATCAAGTTATGCCCGCTTGTGTCACAGTCCTAAATGGCCAGTTAAGGATGGGTTACAAGGAAAGCATAAATAAATGGGTTCAAAGACTTGGTTCAAACCCTTGGATCTATTCTACACCTTTTATTTGTCCTTCTACACCCTTCACTTGGGTCAAATCAATCAACTTGGGAGCATGATCCTTCATTTTTCTTCAAGGCTAGACTAGACATAAGACTATGTTCAACCTAGGGCTTGCTGGTAAAAATAGGTACCCAACTCCTACAGCTATAAAACTATGCCATCTTCAATTCACCTCTCCTAACTTGCATTCCACAAAGCGGCATTGAAATCCCATGGTGGGTTTGCAAGTTAGGAGGCCATCTTGTTGAAACCCTCAATGTGCAGCAATTTCAGACCTACCTCTGCTAAAACTGGTATAACTTTAATTACAGAACAGATAAAGACTTCAAACCAATTGCATTAGAATTCTGACTCAATCCTCTTTCCAAAAATATAATATTTGTACCACTAAAAGTCCGTACAGGTCGTAAGGAATTGAGAAAACAGAGAAAATTGCAGAATTTCTAAGTTTTATTCACTAAATGTTGTCCACCCATCCGTACCATGGCCTTCCCCACATGTGGAGACCTTAAATAAGTGTCTTCCAACAGTTATAACTTCCATTTGGATGGTTGGAAGACCATACAACTTCCTTTTTTAAGTTTGACAACAAATTTGCAAAAATTGCTCTTTAGCAACTTTTTGCATTTTGCAACTTTCTTGCACCTTTGCACTTTTTTTTTTTTACACACCTTCAATTAAAATGTGTCCTAATGACTCAAATCCACCTAAAACATCCTAAAAATAGTATAATACTCAAGAATTCATAAATAATGACTCCTTGGTTACAAATGGTCACTTGGCTTATAACCACACCAATGTGCCATTGTACCTTAGTATTGAGTCTTCATTACAAATATGGACCAAACTTCATTCCTAACAACTCTAATGTACTAAACACCTTGAATTCATGCCTAAGAGCCTTAGGTGCCCTACACCAGTAAGTCAAGATTGGGTGCATGTATTAGGAATTGGCAAGGTGAAGTAGTTGCAATCAAAGAAAATGTTTTACCAGTTGGTACTAGCAACCTTGCAGAAGCTCAAGCCCTATTGGCAGGTCTAATTTTGGCAAAGAGATGTAATGTTTCCACCATCCATATTGAAGGTGATTCTCAGGTAATTATAAACTCTTGTCTCTCATGATCTTCTCATACCTAGAAACTAGCCTATATCCTTCAACAATGCTGAGATTTAATTGATTCTTTTCAAGCTACTTGTTTCTCTCATACTCTAAGGGAGGGCAATAAACCAGCTAATTGTCTAGCTAATCTTGGTTGTGAAGGCTCCATATTTGAATCTTTCTATTTAGAGGTTAATTTTCTGAAATTTTCATGCTTAGCAGAGTGCCATATTTGAGACACAAAGAAGATAAATGAAGCTTAATAGATACTAGTACTATAATTGATCGACACATGACTATTAGTTTGCACATTCTTTATGCATGTTCACAAATGCTCTAATTAGATAGGAGGTTCAAAGCTCTCTTGATTTTAATTAAATCTTTTAGAAGGAGAGGTTCATTCACATAATTGGACCCTAATCATTGTTGAGTATTGATATATATCATATTTTGGTCACTCTTGCTTAGTGCAGAGAAATTGTATTTTGTTGTAGGTATGCCTAGTATGACATATCAGCATTTAACACTTTTGTACTTTGGCAATGATTCAGAGTTTTCTTGCTAGTTCTTTCTCTGATGAGCCCTTGAACTAGTTTATTAATAAATATATTATATAAGTGCTATGTCACTTTTAAAAGAAAAAAAGAAAACACTAAAAAAGATGTTGATTTTGAGAAAGAAAAAAATATTAAATGATATCAACCAAATTTAAAAATTATATGACATTCTAAAGGAGAGAATCCTTTTTGAGAATGTATAATTTTTCTTTTGGTTAGAATAGATTTGTTATAAAAAATGTGGTGGGAGATTAAAACTATCAATTTCTTGTGAGTTGAAATTTGAATCATTATAAAAGAGAAAATATAGGTCTAAAGTCAATGTTTATCTTTGATTGTTCTAGCTATATTTATTATCTAAAATATAGTAAGAGTTCAAATGGAAAAATGCTTATTTCTATATAGTTTTGCAGTGGGAACTAAACCCCTAATTTTCAACATTTTTCAACAACTTAAAATTTAGCTATTAAAATTAAGAAAATATATCAAATTCTTATTCCAAATAACTATTAGAAATTATAATCCTAAACATCATCCATTTCTACACATTTCATTAGTTTACTTCATTTTCAAATTCTAAATAATAAATAATAGTTTTGTGTCATTAAAGGTGAAGAATTATACTTTTGTTAGCCTTTTCCTTTATAAAAAGCTAACATGGATTTGTACTTTTATCCTATCTGTGCAAGTCTAGAAGATGAAGCACACCTCACAAGGTGTGGAGGTGTGCTTGCTAGAAGACAAAGGAAGAAAATGAAGTAAGGAAGGGTAGGGTCCTAGGATTTTATAGGCTTGAGGTGGAGTGTCACACTTTCGAAGGGAAGTGCTCCCACACTAGTGCACTTAGTGCACTAGTGTACCTTGAAAGGTGTTCTAGGTGCACTAGATGCACTATTGTGCACCTTGACATCCAAAATTCAATTTTCTCTTAAAATCTCCAGTTTCTGACAACTGGGGTTTTTAGGAAGAGAGCCAAACTAGGTTTACATACCATGTATAACATTAAAAAAGACTCAGACCCCAAACTAGGAGTCTAAAAAAACAACAAAATATACTAGGGGGTTCCCATTTCTAGGAGAAATGGGGTGTGCATTGTTAAACCACAACATTTATGTTTTTGAATCTATAAATCATTATTAGTTTCATAGAATAGTTCTTATTCATTTTTCTTGTTAGGCCTTTGACTAGTACTTGTATCAACGTCAAAATTATAATCAAGCATCCTTTCCTATGTTCTAAATTTCTCATCAACCTTCACATTAGTGCTTTCAACTATTATTCCCAATCTCTTACTAAAATATTAATATGCCTTTCTTTTCAATGAATATCCATGTGCCTTTGCATGTTGTGTTTCTAAAATTTGTAATTCCATATTTTGGGAGACAAAAAGAATCTCATTTTCTACCCTTATGAGTTGTTGTTATTTCTCTATTTCTTTTATGTATTTCTATTATTAAGAGGAGTAATCTTCATCAATTATACATACAACACCAAATTTCTTGACATCTTCTTTTATATCATTAAAACAACATCTCTTTAAAAAATGATTTATCTTTAAGGCCATGTAATCTCATGTTATTGAGAAATCACTTGCATTTGAGATAATATTTGGAAATATAAGAGAGTAACTGAGAGGGAAGGGGTGATTCAATTACTACAAAAATAAATCTAGATACCTTAGATGTCAATACAATATAATTCTGTGAAAACTTATTTTGTTGATGCTTGGCAAACACACAAAGGTGTTGTAACTCGGTAAACATTGAGAATGCTTGGTAATTACTTAACATAAAAATCTTAAGATGTTATATGTTATTAATTATTACTTTAACTTAGTTGTAAACACTAAAATGAAATCAACAAATTTGACACCAAGATTAATGTGGAAACCCAATTTGGGAAAAACCACCAATTGCAACTAGTTACTATTTTCAATCTTCTAAAGTGAGCTCTATTAGGAGCCAACCCTATTAAAGGTTACAAAATACACTATTTGGTGTGACCCTATTAGAGGATTTAATCACCCTATTAGGAGCAC